>CM042439.1:22452546-23045046 GCA_023631565.1 Gymnocephalus cernua
CAAGAAAGGCACTGTGCTACAGCAGAGCCACAGAACACACTTGTTCTTAGAGGTTACACATTAACCAAACGACAATAGAGGCCAAACGCCATGATTTGCATTACTGACAAATGCTTGTCCAACCTGTCTCTCACGTACCCAAGCATTGCAGAGATCTTGGACTTTTATTTGCAGACAAAAGGTAATTGTTAAATAAATATTTACCAGGTATCTTGAGATAATGAAATGGTTGTATGACCTTAACAGCGCTCCCTCTAAACCCACATGCTTGATTATCAGTTAAGTGAATCATGCAAGAATTTGTTATTTAATACATTATACCCTGGTGGGTGAACTGCCTGTTTTCAGTAAGCAATCATTAACACTGCCAGCCTGTATGGACAACAGAAATGCCCCATAAGCATATAACAGCTAATTTGTTTTTTCCACCCTTCCTTTACCTTTTAAAAAAATAATAATAATAATCAAACAGGTTCTGGGCAGTTGTGTATTTTCATTTACCAAAGTAGTCATGCTAAAAAGTATAACTGGATAAGTTAGCTAGTAACCTCCTGCACTTCCTTCTGCCCAGAAGGACTTCATTACTATACCATCCCTGCAGGTATTAGTCAACATTTACAAATCACATTTAGTGATAAAATTGAGAGGTATGTATATTCACATATTTAGAGTGCCACTTCTGAGCAGATTATTTCCTCTTAAGACAAATCGCAGCCCCACTACGCCATCTTGTGTTGAGTTACAGATGTGAATGCAGATTTAACACATGAAATCCTACTGCACATCTAGCTTGAAATAAAAAGAGAACCATAAAAGCCAAAACATCTTTTTGGAGCATTTTATTACTTTTTTGACAAATATATATGAAGGTTTTCCTATTAAGGAAACATTCTTTCAAAAGATACGTTTACAGCAAATTCATTCCTGCAAAGAGACAGGAAACATGAGAAATCATCAGAAGACATGATGGAACTAACCATTTCTATTTGTGCCCAGGAAAGGTAAGGGTGCAATTTAATCATTATAATGAATTCATGAAAGCGATACAGAACTCTGTCAACGCCAATGGGACATTTTTCAACATCCGAATTATCATGATACATGGGGTGATTTATTCGTTTCGCATCAAGGCACACAAGCATTGCTTTTTTTGCCAAGACATTGGTCCCATTGGGCAGTACACCTGTACACACTACAGAATAAAAAAAAAACAAAAAAAATAACAGGGCTTGGTTTGCAGGATACAACACAAAAAAAATCTCAAGAGAATTTAGATCAATAATGTACACAGAAATATTTGAGCTCAGAACTTGGGACCTCAATTAGGGTTGAGTAACATTAGTTCTTAAGTATGGTGGCGGTGACGTCTCAAACACATTGCTCTAAGCGGCCAGCCGTGACGGAAGACCTGCAACTCCTACAGAGGATGTAGCTCAGTGAGGGATCGCTTTTCCTGCAGTATGAACTCCTGGAAGCTCTTTTTTCCCTGCCTGAAGTTGCTCTCCCTCCTTGAAAACGGCAAGATGACCTGGAGTCTGAGCAGAGTTTCAATGTTACTAAAACTTCTTATCTGTGACGTCTTGAGCGTATCGAGCACAGTGGTTGGGAGATAGCCTGCCAGGGGATCCAACCATTTCTCCTTCCACGACTTCATCTCGGTGTGAAGAGAGACCTGATCTGGCAAGTCCTCCTTGTATAGGCGGAACACAAGACCACTAAGAATGCTGGTTTCTACTTTGGACATTGCGTAAGGCACAATCTCCAGACACCTCAGGGTATCCAATACCTTTTCTGTGAAGAGGTCGTCAATTTCTGCTATTGAGTGATCTACAACCTTCATGCTTACGGATTCTTTGTAAAACTCGCTCAATGGCTCCAGAAGCACTGAATGCAACATCGTCACGTGGAGTTTACAAGCCAGCGCAGTGGCTTCCTCGAACCAGGCCTTGTGATGGGTGTCAATATCACTCTTCAGTTTACTGAGCGATGCTTTGAGATCGGGCAAAGTATTCACAGCGAGTAACATATCTAAAGGTTTGCCCTGAAGAGACTGACTTAGCTTTTGAGTTACACTCAGGATGTTCTTCTGCACCACTGTTGACAGGATGAACTCAAAGTTTCTGATCGCTTCGAAAAACTGCGATGCTTGCTGCTGGTTTGAAGTACTTCCCTCCCCTTTCAGCTCATTCAAACAGAGCATGACGGCTTCTAAAATGTCTACCATCACCTCGTGCATGTCATGACTCTTCTCCCAGTTTTTGATGAGTTTGTCCCTCAGCTCGTTGCCCTTGCCTTCATCGTGCTGGAACACGTGCAGGATCACGTCTTCTAGTTTGTTCTGGCGGTCTACATCCTCTGTGAGCCAATGTAATATTTTACCTATGAGAACTGCTCCGTCCGCGGCTTCTTCAGCGGGAGAGGATTTAGCAAGCCATACGTTAAGAGACAAAGCAGAGCTGACCGATCTCACAGCCTGGGGGTATTTCTTAGCTATAGCTAAACTTACAGCCCTCATCTGAGCTCCTACTTCGCCAACACTCAGCAAGGCCTGCCCTCTACAGTACTCCATGTTGAGCCCCCACTTCTCAGACAGGGCAGTCTCAATAGCATCTGAAAGCACAACTGGGTCTTCAACGAAAGGGATGAAAGCCAGCGTTTCCTCACACTGGATGTCCTCTTTGTTCAAGTACCTGATGCACAACGGGACATAGAGCTCGCCGTCAATTTCAACAGCTCGCTCGGTTATAACTGTGAAGAACTGGGAGTCCCACAGTTCTTTGAGGATTTGTTCACGCAGTTCAGGCTCATAGAAAGACACTGCTTTTCTCGGTCCCTGTGCGACTACCAGTGTCACTTCATTGTCAGACGATTTTACCTCGCCATCAGCAGGCTTCTCCGCTACAATGGAGACGTGCGATTCTGTTGGTGCTGCCGGGTTTACTTTAGCGCCTCCTGATTAAAAAAAATAAAATAATGTTAATGCCACATATACAATTGTATTGATTATTTCTCATATAAGAATTACAATCAAAGCCATTGTGATTCTTGATAATCATGGACTTACCACTCTCCAACTTTAGTCTTTGGACAGTTCCCATCACCTTTAAAAAAGAAGATATGTGCTGATTAGAATGGCTGTAAAAATGCTTGTTTTCTTATACAACATGGTGAATTAAGAACAATTAATAACAATCTCAAAACCATTTTAAAATTTACCTGGGAAAGACATGGACTGCTCTCTGGGTCAACCTCCATACACCTCTCAATGACCTCCGGCAGTCTCTGCAGTGTTGTGCAGTGAAAGAGGAGCACCACATGATCCTTTCGGCTGCCTTTGCATACAGTGTGTTTTAACAGATCCCTCATGGAATTCAGAGTGGTCTTCATCAGGTCACACTCCATGCTGACACTAGGCAGGACAGCTACTAGCCTAAGCATTGAGGTAACAGTTGGGTGGCTCTTTGACTCCGGGTGGACTAATGTTTCCGCGATGGATGATGGAGGAGCAGCATCCTGGTATTTTTCGCTCCAGACAGCGGCCCATGCGTTGATTTCCTGTTCAGCCGCTTCAGGCTCCAAAAGATCTGCAAGGTAGAGGCTGAATGGCTTGTCTGCAGACTCCGGCAAAATGGGCTGTGGATTGCAGGAGGGCAGTAACGACAGGACCGACAGGGCCTTCAAGTGTCTGTCGGAGAAGCTGTACTTCATTTCATCAATGAGACTTCTGAGGAGAGGAACACTCAGATTTTCTCTGTAGTATATCTCAGGAGATTCATAGCTGTTGGCTTCCTCTGAGAAGCACACTTGTTCAGGAGCTACCTTGGTTGCTAGCTGGAATGCCTGCTCAAACCAAGTGGAGTGCAGTGTGCTTACATTTTCTAACATTTTGCTAAGAGTCTCTATGATCGAGGGGATTTTTTCCACTTCACAGAGAATATCAGCAGGGTTTCCACAGCGGAAGACGGTGCTACAGTTACGGAGAGGAGCGCAAGCATTCTTCAAAATCACAAGGGTGACAATGAAATCCAGATTTCTCAGAGCGGTGGAGAGAACTTGCGCATGCATCGACTTGGCACCTATGGCACTAGAGCTAACAGCATCTAGGCAGCTGAGGATGCCCTCTAATGTGTCAGCGAGTATGTCAAAGAAGTCCTCTCTCTTTTTCCACCTCGAGCAACAGGTTTCTGGCATTTCATCCAGGGCTTCTCTTGACATATTCAAAAGCCCATCAACAGCCTGTGCGAGCTGTCCCTCCAGACAAGGAGATTCGTCAAAGAACAGCAGCAGGTCTTCTGTGATATCCAACATTTTTGCTACTGAAGGGCAAGGCACACTTCCTGTCAGCCAATGGGCAAGGCCACATGACTCACTGGGTGTTACAACGGAGAGTGGATAGCTCCTGAGGAAATCCAAAGACATTTTCTTCAGGCTTTGATAACCTGAGCCCAAATGCATGAATGCTTGTCCACGACACTGAGACATTGGTAAGCCCCAGTCTTCAGTGAGAATCTTTGCAAGGTTTTCTGCCTGTGTATCAACATGACAGTTTTCATCAAATGGTAAGAAACCCATGAGCTCTACTTTTGGAGCAGATTCTCCAACATACCTGACAAAAACAGGCAGGTGGGTCTTGTCAGCAATTTTAACAGGTTTGTCTGTGATAAGCGAAAAGAACGGCGATTCCTGTATTTCCTTCAGTATGAAATCTCTGATTCCATTTATGAGGAGGTTCACCATTTCATCCTCACCTATTGAAGGTGTGCATTTGCTCTCATTTTTAGACCAGTGGCACATGCTGAGCTCCTGGATGAAAAGCTCTCTGTCCTCTTCTGAGAGGTCTGAGAGACTGATATTCTTTTTCCCCAGTAATGTGGCAAGTTTGAATACCGTCGTCAAGCCTTGACGATTATCTCCAGAGTGCCCATTCTCTTCTGCGGGGTTCATGCTTTGGTCCTCCATCCTGTCAGGAGATTGCTGAATTCTAATCTGTTCACCTTCCTCCTTGACACAATCAACTAAATATATCAGGGGAGAAAACAGACAGACAACAGTGGTTATGGTCATGGCAAAAAAAGCTTCTTTCAATAACTTAATATGGACATTAGTTAAAGGTCCCATATCGTGCTAATTTTAATGTTCATAGTTGTATTTTGGGTTTCTAGTAGAACATGTTTACATGTACTGCCCTTTCTACCTATATAAAGTATAGTCGTGACATCACAACTGTATGGAAGTTCTGAGGACTTGTTTAAAGACACAGTTTCTGAGTTTGGGCTGTTTGCACCTCAACCTGCTTTGTAATCAAGCAAGACATGGAAATCACACTTTTTGAAAATATGGGACTGTTAAGTCAAGTAGTCTTATTACTTAGAAGTTGTTAATAAATGTAATAAAATCAACATACCTTCCATATTATTTTCAGAGTCTCTGATGATACTTTTGGATTCCTTGTCCTGTGAATATACCAAGGTAAATAAAATTAGTATGGCTTTCATATAATCAATAAAGCACAAGGAACAAAATAAACCAGAAATGCAATGCTGCCATTTTTAAGAAAACATACAAGCACGTACCAGACATATACCCTCTAAGGCCTGGGGAGTAACCTTCAAACACTGGGTCACCATGCGGTCCAGGTCTCTGCTGAAGTCTGTGCCCACCTGCAACATAGCCAAGCCCGGGGACCTGTCTTTGGGATTTGTATTTCTCAGGTACTCTTGGAACCTCTTGTGGCGCATTATCACACCACAGTCCTCCAGTGCTGTGCTGGGTAACACTGACATAATCCTCAGCAGTGCATTGATGTTACCGAAGTACTGCATTAGTGGCAGGCGCAACGTGTGAAATATGGAGCCTGGGATGGTCACAGACGCAACTTTGGTCTTCCATGTGACTCTCCAACAGCACAGCTCTGTGAAGAAGTTGTCAGCATCAGGAAGATCACTGCTGTAGAGTGGAGGCTTCGACTTCAAGCTCTCAAACATGTAACTCACTGTGACTGAGCATGGAACTAGGGAGAGGAAGTTCAGAGCTTCTTTGTGGTCCTCTGAGAAATGATCCTTCACGGCATTGATGAGGTTATCTACTAGAGGCACACTTAAGCCATCTTTGTAAAAACCGACTGGCTTCATCATGCCGTCTCTTTGCAAAGCATTTTCAGGCACTTCAATCTGCACTCGCAGACTCTGTGCCATTGCACAGGCCTCGTCAAACCAGTTCTGGTGAAACACCTTCATGCTTGTTTTTACTCGGTTCAGAGTTGCCACAATACCAGCGATTTGGCAAAGTTGGGACGCGGCACTGAAGTGGTCTTTTTGGAGACCTGCACTCAGTTCTCTGGTGAAAGAGGATGCATTCTTCAAGACCACCATAGCAATGATAAAATCAAATTCCATCACATTGTGGAGAAGTGCCCCAGCTTGGTCAGACACAAAGGCCTTCCATCTCTGTGGGTTATTTTTGATTTTCTCCAGACATTCAACTAGGGGCTCCAGCATCTGCACAAACACCTCGTAAGAATCATGCTTCTCCTGCCAAAGGGCACAGAACTTCCCCTGAAACTCTTGGACCTTTTCATAGCTCTCTCTAAGACCATAGGCTATCACATGGTCTAGCTGTTTTTGCAGAGTAGCACTGCTGCCAAAAAACATCAAAACCTCTTCAAATGTATCCAGTGCTCTCTTTACAGCAGGCACTGGGATAGATTTGGACCACCATGTGTTGAAAGAGTAGGAAGAGCAGTGGGTGCTGATAGCAAGAGGATGAGTCTCCTGGACTTTGCAGGCAAAGGCTTTCAGCTTGTAGGAAACATCACCAGAGCCAAGGTATGCCTGACCTCTGCAGTTGTTCAAATCAAGATTCCACTCAACTGTAACTATTTCTAGGAGACGCTGTACCATGGCATCACAATCCAGATCTGCCTCAAGGAATCCCATCAACTCCAATCGCATGACATCAAAACTGTCCACAAACCTCAGGAAAAGTGGGAGGTAGTCTTTCTCCCCAAACTTCACAACACTGTCAATGAACAAGGAAAAGAATGAAGTCCCCACTTCCAAGAGGATTCCCTCCCTGACAGCATTTTCGCACACAGTGAGAACTTCTTTCATTTCTGACTTGGTCACATACTCGACCTCTCCTTCCTGAGCAGAAGAGTCGCTATGTTTCCTGTTTTGACTGCTGTACGCAGCAGTCACTGCAGCCTGCAAAGCAGATTTAAGAGCTTCTCTATCAGTCTCTGCACACTTCAGCTCCACAAGCCTTTCAGCATCCATCTCTAGGTTTATAAACTGTAGTTCTTCTTCAGTGTCCTTTTCTGCATGGTTCTCATGGGATGCCACTGAAATGAGAGGTGGCAATGGTCTTGTAAACTGACATTACAGTTAAAACACAGTGAATAAGCAAATTTGCATATTTGTAGTTTAACACAAATATTGTTCATCTTGCCCACCTTATTTTTCCAAAAAATCTTATATATATATATATATATATAGAGCCATCATTGTGTCTCCTGCCCATATTTTGGTCTACAGCTCTATTTCGAGAACAACTTTCCTTAAATTGATATATTATGATAGAATAGCCTATGATAAACCAAAATCTCTGCATGCTGAAATGGTAAATTATTTCAAAGCCGTCTCACCTTGGGGAGGCTTCGCCTTTGTTTCATCATCCTGCAACAAAACACACACAAAGTATAACGTAATATCAGGTAGAACAGTTGTTTCATCACCAAAGAGGGCAAACGGAATTTCAAATGTATTCTGCTTGTGAAAATCTACTGACCGTTTGCAGCAGTTGTACGATGTCTGGATGCTTCTGGGCGTATGACTCCACCATTTGTTCAACATTGAAGTGCACATCTTGGTTCACGTAGACATATGCCATGCTGCATTGTCTTTGGTCCTCTGGTGTGGCGCTCAGGTAGGAGTGGCACCGCTCCAGTACCATATGGTATTGACCGTACACATCTGTCTCTGCGTTTACACATGGAACAGTGCCCAACACCCGCAACAGGCTCTGCACATTCGGGTAAAACCCAATATCTGGAATCTTGAGTGTAGCAAACACAGTGGTTGGTAGGATCCGGCGCTTGCTAGCATGCCTCCACTTCACTTCCCAGCAACCAAGCTCTTCGTAGAATGTGTCAGGTCTGGCAAGGTTGTTCAAGTTGGCGTCTGCTACTTTATCCCTGCGGATGCTGAAATTGTGGTCAGCCATGTAAGATGGCACTAACGAAAGCCATCGGAGAATCCTCACCATCTCTGTGCTGAACACTCTCTTCACCTCTGCAACGAGATACAGCAAGACGGGTCGGCTTATAGTTTCCCTGTAAAAGTCCTCCAGTGGGGTTTCAGTTGTGTCTCCTTGGTCCCCCTCTGGTTTAGTGACCTCCACTCCCAGCTTCTTCGCTCTGCCAGCTGCATCTGAAAACCACTTCCTGTGAAATATTGCAAGCTCCTGTTGGTATTTGCTTACCAGCTTTAAGGCATTGGAAATGGTGTACTGCAACGTACTGCTGATGCTAATTATTCCCCTGAGACTCGAGTTGAGTATACTAACACAACAGAGGGTGTTCTTCAGAATAACAAGTGTGATGATGAAGTTGAAATTCTTCAAAACTGGCTTGAGCTTGGCCATCTGTTCAGCAGTATTTTCATCTACCTTTGAAATCATCTCATTGATGCAGTTCAGGAATGGCTCCAGAATGTCTAACATGGTCTGGAAGGCGTCAGTGCCATACTCCCAATTCTCACTGACGGCTGCCTTGATCCTGCTCACCTCCCCTTTGATATGCCCATATGCCATCTGTATCTTTCCCTCCAAACTTTTGCACAGCTCTGGTGTTCTCCTGAGTAACGAAGCCACCTCCTCAACAGCGTTAGCCACAATTTGAATGGAGGGCACAGGCATGCAGCGAATAATCCATATGTTGAAGGCATATGGGTCACTTGGTGACAGAACTACTTGTGGGAACTCCTGCAGAATCCTGGAGGTAAGGTCTCGCATTTTCTGACACATGCTGCCCGTTATCAGATAAGTCAGTCCTCTGCAGTGCTCCATCCTCAGCCCCCACTTGTTACGCAACTCTGAGAGAAGCATGTAAAACAGATTCTCCACATCCATGTCACATGGTAAGAAGCCAATGAGGTGCTTTTGTGGGAACCCATCTACTGTAACGGACCTGATGAAAACTGGGATCTGGTCCTTTCCCTCTATGCGTGTCACATCCTGAAGCAGAATGGAGAAGAAGCGTGCCTGTCTGAGGCTGTTTTGGATCTCTTCCCGCATGAGGTCTTCGCTGAACTGGAGGATTTCTTTCTTGTCAATTTTCTCCACACAGATACGATTGAGCGCCTGCTGTCCTCTCGCACCTCCGATTGGCTCGTCAGTGTTGATGTTTGCACCATTTATGCTGAATCCAGTCAGTGCCAGGATTTCCTTGAAATAGACTTTCAGCGTCTCTTTTGCGTTAGAGCTGGCTCCATCCTCCTGGGTTTGGTTATCTTTTTGCAATTCAGGCACTGCACTGTTCTCTCCAGGTACTTCTCTACTCTCCTCAGTCCCTTCTGCTGTTGCTGTGTTTTCTGATGGGAAGGAGAAACATCTTATTGAAATGCTGAGATGATTTTAAAAATGCTAATTCAATAAGTGAATAAATATTTACAAAAGGGCCGATTACATTCTACTATAGACTAAAACTCAAGGGGGCTTAAATAAGGGGATATATTGAAGCGCAGTGTGTAGTTTCTGTCGCCCCCATGAGGAATTCTAAGTATTGACAGCAAAACTGTCGGAGCGTCTCCATGATACAAGCCTTCCATGAGGCCCCAGAGGATTAAAAAAACATGATGGACTCTTCAGAAGAGGTAATTATCTTCACTTGAGTTTCTGTGCGGGAAAGTCACCAGACGACACGATCTTCTGAACACAGTCATACTGAGAAATACAGAGAGTTGGGTGGAGCTGATACTCTTAATTAGATTTGTAGCAACTCATTTGGCAATGGCTTGAATATAACGGATGTTCATTAATGTCAAAAAGGTACGCACTAAAGCTTTAAAGAATGAAGTGAACCAGTTACTGTACCTTTTGTTTTCTTCACAGAGGTAGGTTCCTCTTCAGACTAGGTAGACGGAAAGGATAATTACAGGTTTACATTTTTAGTGTCTTAATGTCTAATGAAAAATTTCAGAAGAGAAGTTTTTAAGATTGAATAAAAGACTTACAGGATCTCTAGCTCTTTTCCTGTTGTGGGTTGATTGATTATCCACAGGCATTGTTAAGTCAAATATTGTTGGAACAGCATCGTCCGTCAATACAAAACTGGAGGCGCTCTGAAAGACAAAAAGCAGGAGATCCTACATTTATGCTAATCCTCAATATTCTATGCGAAACAGCGAATTTCCCATCGACAAGTTCACACCATATGATATTGGGCATCACTGGGTACACACATGTTGAGTAACAACACCATGATTTTATTATTTATACAACTATTTAAAAAAGAAAATAGGACTACATTAACAAACTGTCTAATAAACCAAAGTCTTTTAATTGCTGTTTTAAAAGGAAGATATGATTATTTTAAAAACCCAAATCTCACATACATACATATACAGTATCTCACAAAAGTGAGTACACCCCTCACATTTTAGTAAATATTTCATTATATCTTTTAATGGGACAACACTGAAGAAATTACACTTTGCTACAATGTAAAGTATTAAGTGTACAGCTTGTATAACAGTGTAAATGTGCTGTCCCCTCAAAATAACTCAACACAGCCATTAATGTCTAAACCGCTGGCAACAAAAGTGAGTACACTCCTATGTTAAATTCCCATAGAGGCAGGCAGATTTTTATTTTGAAAGGCCAGTTATTTCATGGATCCAGGATACTATGCATCCTGCTAAAGTTCCCTTGGCCTTTGGAATTAAAATAGCCCCACATCATCACATACTCTTCACCATACCTAGAGATTGGCATGGTTTTATGTCGGTTAGCCTAATAGCTGGTTTGATTTGCATTGAGAGATGATTTTATGGAAAGTACCCCATGCCAATCTCTAGGTATGGTGAAGGGTATGTGATGATGTGGGGCTATTTTAATTCCAAAGGCCAAGGGAACTTTATCAGGATGCATAGTATCCTGGATCCATGAAATAACTGGCCTTTCAAAATAAAAATCTGCCTGCCTCTATGGGAATTTAACATAGGGGTGTACTCACTTTTGTTGCCAGCGGTTTAGACATTAATGGCTGTAACAGGCAGCATGCAGCTTTCGTGCATGCACACTTGTGAGTGAGGTATCGAAATTGCCACAGGATCGAAAGATTTTGAACGATGCCCAGCCCTAAACTGGATAAGGAACATTAAAAATACCTGTGTGTGTTTTGGCTGTTGTATTAACGTGTATTAGATTGTGCAGGTGCTTCTAATAAAATGGTAATCCAGATTATCCTTGCAGTTGTGAAAACAGCACAACAGGTGTTATT
Source organism: Gymnocephalus cernua (assembly GCA_023631565.1). Taxonomy (NCBI): domain Eukaryota; kingdom Metazoa; phylum Chordata; class Actinopteri; order Perciformes; family Percidae; genus Gymnocephalus; species Gymnocephalus cernua. The sequence continues at coordinate 22,464,044 of CM042439.1, forward strand.
AGCATGCAGTATTTATATACGCTAGGTTTTTTTTATAACAACGCTACGGCAGCTTCGATGTCACACGGACCGCTACAGGAAATCATTCCTACCACAGGCAATTAAACGTTTTAACACTTCATCACTGAGTGTGAAATAAGACTCATATACACATCACAACTGCACTGAATGCACCTTGCACAATAGGTTTATCTACATCCTATCATTACTAGTGAAACAGTTGTACATTTTTATTCCCCAACTTGCACAATAGGTTTATCTATATCCAGTGAAACAGTTGTACATTTTATTTCTAATTTGTATATATTTTAAATATTTGCTCTTGTAGTCTATTCTTCTATTATTATTTCATGTATATTGTTTCCTGTTATGTAATGTATATTCTGAATGTGTGCTGTGTGTCTGATATTTTGCTACTGCAACACCGTTATTTCCCATTTTTTGGGATCAATAAAAATCTATCTATCTATCTATCTATCTATCTATCTATCTATCTATCTATCTATCGGTACTATACCAGCAACAAAACTGGGAGCAAAATTATCATATTATTATAACATACACAAAAGGGTAATGGGCAATAGGTTAGCATCTTACCTGATGAGAGATCACAGCGGGCTCAAAGTGCTTTGCACAAAGTCTGTACAGTTTATGCAACTGCTCAGGAGGTTCTGATGCCAAATCTGGACGTTGACAGTTGTTCAACCATTGTTTGCATCTGAAAAACACAGGGGAAGAATGACATACAATTGCTGGGGTCACATCCATAGACTTAAGAATTAAATTGAGCATAGTCAAAACGCTTGTGCATTAACATTCTGTACTCTAAATATATTAAATAAAGACTAACCCTTGATGCTTGTTAAACAGTTTGCTTCAACTTCAACACTGTTCATTGCGATGCACCCGTTTCATGTGGGTGAGCACGGTGACTCCGCATTACTAAATGTCACCATATAGAGTTTTTTTGTGATTGTTGCAGGCAAAAATTCTTGATTATGTGACGCGTTGTCTTAAAAAATGCGATGGAATATGCGGGATATTTATGCAATTTTATGCGATGAAATTACGGGAACTTGCAAAAACTGCGGTTTGTTGAAAAAGAGAGAAAAAAGTGATTCCCCCAACACCCAGTACATTTGTACTAGGCGAAATTACGTCACTTCATAACGTTCCCTTGGCAACAGGGGGAAATGGCTGCTCTTGTGAAGTAAACGCAACATTTTTCAACTTTCTGCTAAGATATATGCGACTTTTTTGCAACGAAAATGCGGGGGTAATGAAATCATGCAAGCCCCGCATATTTTGCGCGGAAATCGGCAATTTATGCTGCGAAAGTGCAGTGTATTTGAAAAAATGCGGCCCCCGCATAAATATGCGGACTTTGGCTGATTATGCAATCGCATAATCACGTTTTTCTGGAGGGACTGAATAGGTCTTAATGGTACCCTAGAGGACTGCCTGAGCTAGGCTACTTTCTTGATCTAGTTTGTAAGATAGGGAAACAATAAAAGTACAAGAACTTAAAACTAAAAAACAGCAACAATATGCATTCAATAATTATTACAAGGTGACATAATTTTCTATTTCAGAGAGTTCAACGTGTTTACTGAGTGAAGTGGGGAAAAATAGGGAATTGAAATTAATATTACAAGGACCGGATGGCTGCTTGCCTATATCTGGGTTACCTCCACCCCCCATTCCCCTCCCCTGTTGCAAGTCATGTGTTGAATCGTGTTGTATGTGCTTATTGCCGAGGTTTTTTTTCCTGTTCCCACACTGTACTCTGTACTGTACTGAGCATAGTTTGGGAGTCGCTTTTTTCTCCTCCCCTTTCCTCATGTTATGCTGTATTTTCCTTACTTGTAATGTGGTTTCTGTAGCACTTTGAGATTTAGTGCTTTACAAATAAAATGTATTATTATTATTATTATTATTATAAGTGTAACGCATTATGCAGTCAGACAGTATTATTAAATTGGTCCAAACTACTGTATGTACGCTAGCTTTAACAAAAAAACTGCCAATTGCTATGTTGAAAGGATTAATCACTCTGCAAATACATTTTTAGGCAAATATAACATCCATACACAACAAAAGATGCTGTTGATGCTTTATTGCACATGCATGGTGCAGTTATGCTACAGAGGTCATGTCTGCAACAATTGCATGGATTTGGTACACCCACTGATAAACTTGATTGATTTGTAACACAACCCTGCCTCTGTGTTGGTGAGGATATAAAAGAAAGAAAAGAGCAAAGTTGTAAGTTTTTGCTGAAAAGTATAATTTTACGTGAGCCCTTTCCTTTCATTCCATATTTTAGAATACAATTCACTCATGAATCACAACGGATTGTATTAATGCATGCACAGAATAATGCATGCACAGAATAAGTGTGGATGGATTTTCCCACAAGCAAATTAGATTTACTTCTATCAATTCAACACAATATTAGATGAGTAGTACCAGATTAAAAACGAGCACACAGAGCAAAAGGACGTACTAGAAACTGCAGGGCTGGACGTGAAATATGTTCACACCCCGTAATCTTTTCAGTCTTTCCTTTGGCTTGGAGGTTACATTTCCTGTCCACAGACAGTGCTGCGATACAGGCAGCTGAACTGCAGCTGCCATTCAATCACAGTCCTTAAATCCGTTCTACCGAATAGATTTGTATGCTACATACACTCTTATAATTGCACAATACTACCGGAATCTCAAAACAAACACATAACAGCTCGTTAAGTGGTAACACCAGTATAAAAGGGGGCGCTACACTGCAATTTATTCATTGGGACACAACCTGTTAAAACTACGTAAATATAAGTTTAAACAGATAGTGTTCACAGTGAGATGTACTGCACGAATACTGGGCCTTATTAACGCAGTTAGGAAGGAAACAGCCGCAATTATGCCATCAATGAGGTATTTTATGTTGCTAAGCTAACGTCAGTTCTACTGATGATACCACACTGTCGAGACGGTAGGTGTCGTGTACCGATAGCTATTTAAATTACAGCGCAAAAAGTTTTAAACTATGGTTTCTTTTGGTTTGTGGCTTAACTGAACACAAAGATGAACGGATATATGCCAATACCATACGTTGGTGTCGGTCTCCGAGCCTCAATGAGTGAACGGAGTCTATTTCACATGGACTTTTCTTTCAATAATACGTTAACGTTAGTCTGCGCCATTTTCGACAGAGTTGTGTCACTGTTAGCCAACATGATGTTAAGCTAACGCCAGTGCTAACATTGGATAGCTAACACATTCATTTAGCATGCTCAGTGGCTATTTTTAACCCACATTTCAATGAAATAAGACCAACTCTTACCGCTCCGGATCCAAAGGAAAGCTGAAAAGTGGAGGGGAGTTTTCGGATTCCCCTTGCTGGTAATTACAGTTCGCTGCGGCGCAGCAGTCAGTCATTTTGGACTGCAATGTTGCTAGCTAGCAAGTTAGCTAGCTTAGCTGGCGGTTGCAAGCTGGCAAGCCTACTGTGAGCAAACCTGCAGGAGTCTACAAAGCCATGCCTTGGGCAAAACCTACAACCGACACAGTTGAGTTTTAACGTTATTTTCGACTGTGTCTCTTTGGTAAGGTAAACTAAGAATCTACTATTTCCATGCTTTCAAAAGTTGATGTTGCGTGATGAGCCAAGAGTCGCCGAAAGCGTGTTATCCCATCAACCAGGAACTAGACCTGTGCTGTACAAAATGTTAACCAGCAGAGGGCAGAATGGCACTGGTAGGCCCAGCCAAAGAGTTTCATTGTCAAGATAATTCACATCCTATTCTATTTCTAACCGAGCAAAGCATGAAAGTGCCTCAGAATTGCTAGTTTTTCTTTTGAAAAGTTGGTGGTATGCACCACTTAAAGCACAATATCAACTAAGGAACTTGCAGGTGTACCTATATATACTTTTATGTTTGCGTATAATTATCTTGGAATCAATTTATTTTTCAATTGAGTAAATATATTATTAGAGTATAGCCATGCTCTTGTTGTTTTGGCTGTTGAATAAATACCATTATTTATAAATTCAAAGTAAATGTAGCACTCTAGCTGTTATTGCTACATTCTTAGTTGAGTGCTCTCAATAAATGTATTCTTTGATTTTTAAACAGTAGCCTTATGTTGTTGGTATTTAGCCATGGCAATAAATCAGTAGCAACCATAGGCTACTCCGTGCAGAGAACCTCTCATATCATTCTTAGCTATCTCGTAATTCAGAAAAACAGATTTTTTTCTTCTTAAAAACTTCTCAGAATTTCTGAGATAATCATCTCATTAATTCAGAAAAACAGGGCACATATTTTTTTCTCTCAAGTGAATGTATTACGCCTTTGTGATTTCTGCATATGTATTTTAAGTTTTCAACAGACCTGGTTTCAGAAAAAGGTTGAGAAAAATAAAATATACTCACAAACGAGGACCACAAAAGGTTATTAAGCCCAAGAGACAACCTCTTTATTAACATGTTTAGGGAGGGATTAATAGCGGATCCCTGTTATCCAACTGTTACATGTCAGCAGATCAATGAGTGACACAGCAAACATACTTTAATAAGGCTTACAGGAGTAAAGAACTCACACTCTTACACATTTGCAACTTATTTCAACAACAGTCGAGAGATGGAATCAGGATTCATATTCACCCTGGGAAGTTTGCAGGGTGGTAACAGAGTGGCCAATACTGGCTGCCCAAAACAGCATAGCATAAAGGACAAATGTTACAAAAACAAAATTCAATGTCTGGTATTCATCACTCAATTGATGACACTTTGAAAGCCAGTGTCTCATTCATTTACATTATACATTTCATCACAATCAGCATAAAGATGCTACTTCAGTATGCGGGCTCGATAGTAGAAAAACAAAAAACATAAAAAGCTGTCTGACTCATTACAAAAAGCTGTGGATAATTTGTCCAGAAGATTAAAGTGATGGTTCGGAGTAATTTCACCCTAGGGTCCTTTTCACCACGACCTCGAGCCAAACAACCCCACAGAAGCTTTTTTTACCTGGGTGGAACATTGGGCGAGTTAGCGTTATCAGCTGATTAGCTTACTGCAGGCGCTAACGGATCCATGGGTGTATCTCGTAAATTACCCCACTAATAATGCCCGAAATGATACCAAACTTCTACAGTAGTACAAATAGGTTATGTACTCATAAAACGATGGATTGGAAAGTTTGTAAGTACACCAGGAGTTTATTTAAATAATACTTGCCGTCCAGCAAAAATATTGACTAATTTATTGATTAACTAAGGTAGCGTCTCCAAAGATACCTCAATTATAACTTGTCTCCTGCTAGTTGTACTACAGCAGTTACTTTTAGAAAATAAGTTAAATTAATTCATATTTTTGTTGTATCTCTTTTCGGTGTTGTAATTTGCAGACGTCCCTAAACACCGGCAGCATTAGCAGCAGAGAGCAGAAGCCAGCAGGCAAGTGTTATTTAAATAAACTCCTGGTGTACTTACAAACTTTCCAATCCATCGTTTTATGAGTACATAACCTATTTGTACTACTGACCCAGCTGAAAAAAGCTTCTGGGAGGGTTGTTTGGCTCGAGGTCGTGGTGCAAAGGACCCTAGGGTGAAATTACTCCGAACCATCACTTTAACTATTATAATCACAACCCCTCCCTGTCAGGGTATGTCTTCATGTAGACCTCAACCATTGAATCCAGATCATACCCAACATCATTGTTAACGTACAAAAGAGCGAGACTTTTTGATTTGAATTTGTCAGGTGTGTGCTCTATGTACATCTGGAAGCGCTTGTACGCCACATCACAGCTGTCCTCCAGAGCCAAGGTGGGCAGGATGCCGATCAGTCTCAGAACGGCAAGCATGTTTGGGAAGAACTTCACGTCGGCCAGCTGCAGTGTGTCATGGAGACTGGACGGCAAAGTGTCGCCTTTGCCCTTTTTGCTCCATTTAACCCACCAGCAGTGCAGCTCAGCGGAGAGGGTTCCTGCATTAGGGATGTCGTTTTTAAACACTTGCACATTCTCTTCGTCGGGTTCAGTGGACTTGTACTGCTCTATGACAGCCGGGACCAGTGACAGGCATCTCACAGCCTTCATGTGGTCCTCACAGAAGAGTTCATTCATTTCTCTGGTGATGTGCTCCACCACGGGAACAGACAGGTGCTCCTTGTAGTGAATCTCCGGCCGAATGGCTCCAGAGTCCGACTGGTGCTTTCTCAAGAAGGAGCGAGGAACCTTAACTGGGATCTCCATTGCGGCAGCTAGGTTAACGGCCTCGTCGTTCCAGAACTCGTGATACACGTCGATGTTGTCAGACACTTCCTTCAGGGAGTGCAATACAGCTTTTAAACTGGCTGTAGCAAAGTGGGCATCTGCTGCTCTCCCTTGCATGTTCTTCCCAAACGCTTGTGTAAGCGTCAGAATGTTTTTCAGCACGACCAGCGCCATGACAAATTCAAAATCAGCCAGTGCTTTGGAAATCTCCAAGGCGTCGTGTGTGACTTGATCGTCCCACCTCATGTCCTCGTTGTCATGAACGCTGTCTACGCAGAGTAGCAACGCCTCCAGGAGTTCCCCTGCCACCTCGAATGCATCATTCCCTCTGGTCCAGCTTGTTCTACAGATCTCCTTCAGTTCCTTGGCCTTCTCTTCCTTGTCCGGGTAGAAAATCAAAATGGCATGCTCCAACTCCAACTGCAGTAGAGGGGACTGGCTGAAGAATGACTCAATCTTCTTCAAGGTAGACATAACAAGCTGGACCCCTGACAAAGCCATACCATTTGCCAGCGACACGTTCAATGGATGAGTAGATCTTAGCGTAAGCACTGCCGCTGGATACCTCTCCGTCAGTTTGGCAGCAAATCTTTTCATTTGACTAAAATGTGTCCCAGAGCAGGAGTGGGCTTGACCTCTACACTGTTCCATATCCAAGCCCCATTTGTCAGTCATTTCAGACAGAAGTTTCTCTACTAAAGCATCTCCATTTCCTTCAAAGGACAAGCATCCAATGAACCTCTCCCGCTGGCAGTTAGACTGGTCCACATAACGGAGAAAGACAGGGAGGCACCATTCTCCTGAGATCTTCACCAGGTCATCAGTAAGTAATGAGAAATAGCCATTTTGTTGAACTTCCTCCATCAGCTTACTGCGGATGGATTTCTCGCACACCTCAATCAACTGACTTAGCTGAGCTGAGGAGCAGCACTCCTTATTCACATCGTACCTCTTCTTAAGAACTTCATCGCCGCAATTCATGCGATATTCTAACAATGTCTGAAAGTTGCTTGACCCGAGGCCATCCTGCTTATTATCACCAGGCCCTGTCGGAGGAATGCTCTTCTCTCCCAACAGTACAAGAACTTCAAATAATGACTTAAGATACTCTTTGTATTCCTCTTCCTCTGGGACAGTCTTGACATCTTTCTCAGCTGTCTCTGCTGGAGACAGTTTGATTTCTAAAAAAAAAAAAGAAGGGGAAAAACAAACAGTTGCAAGAAAGAAGCCAAATGTGGGTGTGGGAGTCATTTGTTTCACCATCACATCAGGTAATAAACGTGTGTGTGTGTGTGTTGATATTTACTACTTACTTTTTTTCTCCTCTTTGTCTGTTTCTTCTGGTTTGAGCTACAATAATAGTCAAATTATGAATGTGATTACATAGAAACTACAAAGATCAAATTATACAAAATGATTTCCCCCATTTAAATGAATTTAAGTTTTATTTTACCCACCGTCTGTTTACTGCGCTTCGCCTGCCCATTTTGAGGTTGGCTTGGTACATCAAAGATAGTTGGTATGGCATCATCCTTTAGCACTGTACTCTGAGAGTCCTGAAAACAAAGTCAAGGGAGAAGTTATACAGCGATAGATAGATAACTTTGTCACATTGTCCTCTGCAATTTGATCCAAAACCATGTGCAACTTGAAAACATACTGTAACTTACACTTTCAACTGAAGATTTTTCAAAATGTTTCCCACAAAGTCTGTAGTATCTGTACAACTGGCCTGGTGATTTGTCTAGGAGATCTTGCCTCTGGCATTTTTCAACCCACTTCTTGGACCTGAAAGGAGAAGTTAAACCAAAACAAGTTTAAAAGTCAATGGAAAATTTGGATTTCAGATTTAGTTATGGTTCAGTGTTATATCAATTCAACAACTGTGACAGCTGCCCCCTCCCCCAATCTTTAAATACTAGTAACAATGATGGACAATCTAATGGTTAACAATACAACAAACACAAGCACATGTATAAAACAATCCTATAAATGAATGGCTGGTGACACTTATTTCTGTTGTAGATTAGTAAGGCAATGATGTTTCTTTAGCTGAGGATAGCATGAGCTATTATAAACCACGACCGTTAACAAGTTATTATTATTATTATTATTATTATTATTATAATAATATCTTTAACCTCCTCCCCTCTGGCAGGCGCTACAGATCCCTGCGCATATAAACAACCAGACATAAGAACAGCTTCTTTCCCACTGCCATCACTCTACTGAACTGATAAGTGGGATCTTCCCCACTTTGGCCACTGACCCACTTCTCCAAACATTACACACTTATCATTCCAATATTCATCTTGCACACTACTTTACACTATTACTTTTTGCACCTTACATCCCACTCCATGTGTACTTGTCTTGATATTATGTCTTATTTTTATGTTTGTATATTATGTTGTTATGTGCCTATATATATATATATATATATATATATATATATATATATATATATATATATATATATATATATATTGTTGTCTCTATTGTACAGCTACCGATGTCAAATTCCTTGTGTATGTAAGTATACTTGGCCAATAAAACTGATTATGTAACACAGCAGTTCAAATGGGTAAGAAATTAAGTTACTCTCTTTAGTTTCGATTCACAAATGCATGTTCCTGAAGATGCAATGTATGGATGGATACAGACGCTTATAGTATATAGTTCATTATACAACAAGTGAAGTCACGCAGCCTGCGTTTCAACTGTTACAGTAACGTCAAGACATTCTAGTGAGCCAGCATTCAAAATACAACCACCCTGGAACTAGCTCACCTAAATGGAATGCCGTCCATTTTACTGTCAATCAATTCCACATCAATTGCTAAACAAACATTACCACATGCAACTGTAGTAATGCTATTTTATACGTATGTATTGTATTGTGTAACACCAGCTTTGCCAAAACCTTTTAACAACCTGCAACAGGTCTAAAGGTGTGTCTACATTTAGCAAAAAGCAAGGGCACGTGAATCTGTCAAACTTTTGAATGCAGTAGTTTGCGTGTTGAGAGGTAAATGGATATAATACATATTTCATTTTAATAAAGGACGTGGTACAGGGCGGAACACAATAGCTATATTAAATGTTGCTGAAGCAAAACTTGAATAATTCAACCAAAGTTACCCTTGTTTCAAAATCTTGTCGGTTTTTTTTACGTAAAAATAAACACACTGCTGGGTAACAGTGAGCTAGCTAACGCCAGCTTGAGAGCTTCCTGTTTTCTTTAGCATCTGTAAGTTACCTTTCTGGATCAAACGGAAACCTGAAGAGAGGGTCGGATTTGCCACTTGTACAGTTGGGCACAGCGCAGTGGTTCTGCATTATTCGTTTGTATACTTATTTTTTTGCGGTGTGAAATCCTTTTGTGGGTAGCTATGTTGCTACTAGTTAGCTGTCAAGCACCTTCGTTGAGCAGCAAGTTAATTTCCGTTTTGTTCTTTCAAAATAAAGTACATTGTGTTTGAATACGGTAACTCAAAACGTCCTAATGTAAAAACGCACTTTTTTTCAAGCCTGACATTTTATTATCCATAAGCCCTCTAAAAATGTCCTTATTCCTAGGCTATTTTAGGTTGTCAAGTAATACGGTAAACGTATGCAACTGTATGGTGCTAAATTGCTAACTTCAGAGGATTCGTGTTTTTTGTATCCTCAGTACACTTGTTTTTTGTTTTTTTTGTTTCTGATTATATTTTGAAGGAAAATTTGCTTGCTTGTTCAAAATATTTTGTAAAACTTGACCACGTGCACCAAATCGCGCGCTGCGCTTCTTTCCCATAATCCTCAGCAGCAGTATTTTCAAAGCTTCAAAGCAAACCGCCTCTGGTTGAAAACATGTCATGGCATATTTCAAAACATGATATTGTATTGTTGTGCGTTTTGTGAAGTGAAGTTCAATTCATAAGAATAACACACATACAGTTGTTGACTATATATCAGCTATTATTGTTTTGCCTATCATTCATCATTAAAACACAAGCATTTGCATTTTTCTACTTGTGAAGTACAACCCCAAATCAGAAAAAGTTGGGACAGTATGGAAAACACAAATAAAAAAAGAAAGTAGTGATTTCTAAATGTACTTTCACTTGTATTTCATTGCAGACAATACAACAGCACATCATTTAATGTGTTCCTCATGATTTTTATTGTTTGTTTTTTTCAAAAAAACAAAATTCCTATTTTGGTTCTTGCAACACATTTGAAAAAAAGTTGGAACAGTAAAGCATTTACCACTTTGTAATGTTGCCATTCCTTTTCACAACACTTAAAAGACGTTTAGGGACTGAAGACACCAAGTGATGAAGTGTTTCAGGTGTAATTTTGTCCTATTCTTGCTGCAAACAAGTCTTAAGGTGGGCAACAGTACGGGCCTTCGTTGTCGCATTTTGCGCTTCAAAATGCGCCACACATTTTCTATTGGAGACAGGTCGGGACTGCAGGCAGGCCAGTTAAGTACCCGTATCCTCTTCCTCCGCAGCCAGGACTTTGTAATGTGTGCAGAATGTGGTTTTGCATTATCTTGTTGAAATATGCATGGATATGCCTGGAAAAGATGTCTTCTTGAAGGCAGCATATTGTGCTCCAAAATCTCTATGTACTTTTCAGCATTAATGGTGCCATCACAGAAGTGCAAGTTACCTTTGCCAAGGGCACTGACACAACCCCATACCCTGACAGACCCTGGCTTTTGGACTTGTTGCTGGTAACAGTCTGGATGATCCTTTTCTTCTTTGGTCCGGAGCACACGGCGTCCATTTCTCCCAAAAAATACCTGAAGTACTAATTCATCTGACCACAGTACACGTTTCCACTGTGTGATGGTCCATCCCAGATGCCTCCGAGCCCAGAGAAGTCGACGGCGCTTCTGGACACTGTTAACATAGGGCTTCCTTTTGGCACAGTACAGTTTTAACTGGCATTTGTGGCTGTAACTATGTATTGTGGTACTTGACAAAGGTTTGCCAAAGTAGTCCTGAGCCCATGTGGTGATATCACTTATAGATGAATGACGATTCTTGATGCAGTGCCGCCTGAGGGATCGGAGATCACGGTTGTTCACCTTAGGATTGCGCTCTTGTCCTTTACGCACTGAAATTCCTCCACATTCCTTGAATCTTTTAATTATGTTATGCACTGTTGAAGGTGAAATAAGCAAATGTCTTCCTATCTTTCTTTGACGAACATTGTTTTTAAACATTTCAATAATTTTCTCACGTATTTGTTGGCAAACTGGCGATCCTCGGCCCATCTTTGCTCCTAAAGGACTAGACCTTTCTTGGATGCTGCTTTTGTACCAAATCATAATTACAAACACCTGTTGACATCAACTGTTTCAAATCACATCATTATTTAACCAATTTACCTGATTACTAGCCCTAAATTGCTCCTGTCCCAACCTTTTTTGGAATGTGTTGCAGGTCTGAATGACAGGAAAGGATGTATATTTACAAATTAAATTAAGTTGACCAGACAAAACATGAAATATTTTGTGTTCACATTGTCTGCAATGAAGTCAAAGTACATTTAGAAATCACTTTCTTTTTTTATGTGTTTTTCATACTGTCCCAACTTTTTCTGATTTGGGGTTGCATTATTGTCTTAAATATTTAATAACTATGAATTAATAACCCCATCTCAATTTTTTTTACACTCATTTTATATTATATAACGTGATGTAAATATGTAATGTTTCCTGAAAATTGCTTTTATTCGTCGTCCCCCCCATACGATCTACTGTAGGCAATAGCTGTTTGTTTTTTATTTCATCTCCTTTGACACAGAAGCTGTCAGGGCTGTCATGCATTGGGCGTGTTGTGGCTGTTAGCATCGGTTTGCATGGACCGTCCGGTACTACTGGAATCCTATTTGCGTTCAAACATTCAAACAGAAGGGATGACGAAAAGAACTTGTGGGATGAAAGAATGTAGTCTTCTTCAGTTCTCGTTCTTAGTTTTGAGACACCCTATTGGTTAATTCTATGATGTCGCGATACCAGTGTGACCAATTGCAGCACAGCAGCACCAAGTCAAATCGAATATTTTGGCGTGAAGCTTCCAGAGTTGCAGTGCTGGATCGGATGGGCTTACTCCTCGCGCTGTAACGTAGAAAGACCAAAGCAGAGTAAGTTAAAGTTTATTTTACAACTTTACTCAAATATAGATACAGCTAGCGCCCTCAACTCCATCCAACGTCCCGCTGATATTAACGTTTATTGGCTGTTATCCCTCAAGTCAGTTAAATCGTGTGCACAATGTTAGCGTTACTGCTAAGCTAATATTCAAACTTTGCACCAAGAGTAGATTTTGTTTCCTGCAGTAAAGTGTTATCGGAACGTTTTGGGGGCAACATCATGAACATAAGACCGTCGGCATGCTAGATGATAATGTCATGCTTGTATAACGTCATATTGTTTGGATGCCTTTCAGAAATCTTAATTGGTTCAACCTGGTCGAGGCTTCACAATGGACAATGTCGCAGTTTCAAGACGAAACCACACCTATAAGAAAGTAAGTTAACTATAATTAATATAATTTGACATGTGCACTAACGTCACTAACTCTATATGCAGTCTTTTGGCCCATATGTCTAATCTACCTAATGGTCTTATTGTTGTAATTGTATTAGGGAAACAAGGAAAACGCCCAGCCTGCATATGGCAGTAAGCCCTTAATGAGAAGAGAGAAAACGTCAGTTACTCCTTTTCAACTGGCAAGTAACACAAAAGGGTCGACGTCTGGTGAAGCTCTGAAAAAGGCAAAGGCTGTCCAGAAAGGAGCTGCTACTGATGTCAAGCTACGACAAACACATAGCCAGTGCTTCCTCACGGAACGGGCTGTGAAACACAAGAAAATGGTTGCAGAAGCTCCAAAGCCACCGGCTGCTCCTGGCATGTACAAAGGCAAGATTGTCCAGTCCAAAATAGGATCCATGTGGAAGTCAACTACCACCGTGGGCGGGGCCGATCCCAAACCACCAGCACCCAAAGCAGAGGTCCACAGGGTTGGAAACGTGACTAAGCGCAGGTCCATATCTGTTGGTGACCTACCTGTGCACGTCGCACAAAAACCTGCGGCGACAAGGACCAAGTCGGTGTCGGGTGAACCTGCTCAGGTGTTCAAGCCTCCCGCCGACAGCCGTCGTCGTGCTGGCTTGCACAATGCTCGCCCTGCTGCCAGAACCGTCCCAGCAACACTAGCCGGTACCAGCTCCAGACACACTAAAGAGGCTCCCGCCAAGGGAAGTGGGACTCAAACCGCAAAGCCAGCGATTCCAGTGACAGACAAGAGGGTCAACAAGCCCCCTGTGTCAAATGCCCTCAGTCAGTACAGATTCACCATGGAGACTGCCGAGGAAAGAAGGTACAATTTGTAATGTGTTCTGACGTGCACACGTTTGCCTCAATGATACCGTGCTTGGGAAATGCTCAAATGTTTTTTTTGCGTTTCCTCTGCAGAGAGAAACTGGCCAAGTGGCTAGCCTCCAAGGGCAAGACGTTCAAGAGACCCGCCATGACAACAGCAGAACCCCCTAAAACCAAAGCCTGTGCAAAACCTGAAGCTGGTCCCGAACCACAGTCCACGTCTCGTGTTGAGCCTCAGCCGGCTGCACGGTGCAACCCTGAACCCGAACTGGAAGCGCCCAAGCCAGACCCTGTTACTGCTGCTCACTGTTCCGGGTTAACACCCAGCCAAAGTCCAGTGATCATGCTGGACCTGTTTGAAAACTCTGATGCCGATCTGTCTATTGGCCCACAGGACAGTATCAATGATGTAAGGAAACAGGCAGGGTTTCTGTTGCTGCTTTTTTTTAGCTGGATTTAGAAATGTGACCTTCCGCGGTGAACCATTCAACCGTTCTTTTCTTTGTTTCATTGTGACAGGTTGTGGTGAACCTGACATACGAGGACGGTAAGTTGACCAGTGGCTGTCCACTATGATTTGTTTGAAGTAGGGCGGTGCATTTGGGAAATCTTAGGTTGGAATTATTAGGTTGGTTCCTGAAAATGATTCATCTGCTCAGGTTGCTGGTATTCCAGAAAGATGAATGATGGGTATTGTGTCTGCAGTTGTTATAGCACTCTGTACAGATGCTTCTGACACTAACCCTGTCGTTTTTGTTTCCATTAGAGCTTTCACAGGAGACGGACGTGTGCGATAATGTTCAAATGGCGGACGGCAAACAGAAGGATGAATGTAAAAAAGAGGAGCGGGAGAAGGAAATGCACGAGGAGGAAAGGGAGCAGCCAAAGGTTGAGCAAGTGAAGGAGGATGGAGTAGACGAAAGTAATGACCAGAAAGTGGAGACAGATGAGGAAGTAGAAAGTGGTGATGATGATGTTGTTGGTGTGATGGAGACCATGCCACAGATGGAGGATGCTTCAGTAATAAAGTACAGTGTGACGACCACTCCACACCTGCAAAGGTCAGTCCGTCACCTCTCTTTTGCCCGGGGCTGGGAATCATTAAAAAAAAAATCTGGTATCAATACCGTGACTGCAATACCAGTTCCTAAACAATACCAGTTTTATAAAACAAAAATTACATTACTGCACAAATCTTACTTATTTTTCAAATCCTACTACATGGGCCCTGTCATTGTGTAAAATTGAGTTTCTCCTGCGTTCCTCTACGACATTAAGTAACAGACAACCAATCACCAGCATTATTAGATCTTTGTAGAAGCATGCTTATTGGCTGATGGGATTTACTCCTTATGTATTGGAATTTGCTATTAAATGACGAGGCATTTTTTTTTTCAATACTAAGGAGGAAATTCGGTCGGTGCCTAACGTATTGAATTTGGTATCCAGCCCTACTTTTGCCTTAATCCTTTTCAACAGGTTTTTTTTTTTTTTTTTAACCATCAATGAAATGGCAAAGTAATTTTTATTTTCACTTCCGACTTGTAATACAGTATTTTTCCTTTTTTAAATGTCCCCTCTTTAGTGTGAAGAAGGCAATTGAAGATGAGGCCAGCACAAGTAAATCCAGAAAAAAGAGCAACATCAAGGATGTGAAGTTTCTGACCCCAGTGCGCCGTTCCTGCCGCATCGAGCGCACACATTCCCGCCTGCCGGCGATGCTGGCCGATCACGACCCCTGTGTGTCTTCGCTGGCTGAGCTGGTGCAGCTGGATAACGGTGACACCGCCGCCAACGCCTACATCTACAGAAAAAACCACGCACTCCTGGAAGATCTGCCAGATGAGCCCAGACTGTGAGGAGCTCTGTAAATGTGTGCTGTTTGAAATAATATATTATCTAAAAAATGGACACTGTGTACTGACACTTTTTAGAATGTTTTAATAATATCATCTGAATGTCTGATCAATGAATTATTGCTGTTATATTTTAAAATATTATCCCCTAACACTATTGTTTATTTTATTATAACGTTGACAATATTGCCAAATGCACTGCAATAAAGAATATTAACTCAACCTAAAGAGTTATGCTTTTTTTTTTTTTTTTTTTTATTCTAGAAATGTAGCATCAGTCTCAAATGCATCTTTATCACTCAACCTACACACACACACTGTACATATTACAATATTGTGATCACAAAGTGAATCGACATTGATATGAGGCTAGATATTGTCTTACATTTTGGATATCGTGATATGACAAGTGTTGTCTATCCCTGGTTTTACAGGCTGCGTAACAGTAAAGTGATTTAATTTTCTGAACTTTCCAGACTGTTCTAGCTGTTCCTTTTGTATTCATACAATATAACATAACAATAACTGATGACTTAATGAACAGCAAGTTTAGGGCTGGGCGATATGGACGAAATCTGATATGGTGATATTCTTGTCCTAATACATGGATGGTAATATTGTGGCGATATAGGGTTGACAATTAGTGCGTTAACAAAATATCTTCACAATGAGATTTAAGATGAATACTCTTCAGGAATGTAGATATGACTAAGTGGGTAAAGGTAAGAAATAAGAGCTAGAACAGTCTGGTAACAGGAAATGACATCACTTTACTGTAATGCAGCCTTTAAAACCAGGAAAAGACAACACTTAAAGGTGCTCTATGCGATGTTGGGTGACGTTACTTCTTGACGTTCAAAGTATTGTCAAACAAGCTCGCCCCTCCCTCCTCATCCCTCCCCCTACCTTCCGCGCACTAAGACTGTTTTGTGGGCGGCTATTTTCATAAACGGACATTTCAACCTCTCCGGTTTCAAAAATAACATTGTTCAGAGCTGTCAGTTTTCAGAAAAGCGTTCGTTTACACGTACCCGTGTATATGTGTCAATGCCGTCAAGAGCATGCCAAACCTGTAGGTGGCAGTGTAACGAGAAGCTCAAGCCGACGTTAGCCAATCAGAATCCCCAAATCACTTCCTCTCTCTTCTCTTCCTCGGCTGCCTAAACCTCCGTTTGTCTCACTTTACATGCAAACGAAGATTTCACAAATCTCCACTCTGGCTGGAGTTTTTAGAAAGTCACGTTTTCAGAGGCAAATTCTCCGTTTGCATGTAAACGAAGGGCACAAACAAAGGGAAATGTCTGTTTTTCCAAAAATAACCATGTACGTGTAAACAGGGCCTAATACATCCATGGCACTAACCCCCAACTCCTTCTTGCTGGTTATTGGCTGGAACACTTTTTGTTTAGTGGTGCAGGTTGGCCAGTTTGTTTTTGTTGCCGTTTGTGGAGCCTGGGCTATCTACAGAGACTGCGTTTTTTTACAGTGTGTTCAGGGGAAAGGCAGCTAGTGGATAGTGAGGAGAGGTTTGCTGTATGTGACAAAAAAAATGTATAGCCTAAAGAATGCGTGACATCGCTTAGAGCACCTTTAAGCCATTTACGATATTACAATTTCCAAAATCTAAGACAATATCATTGGATGTACATGCTGGGATAAAGCCTTCCCTTCTGCTATCTAATTTGCAAGGGCACTGTTGCTGCGTCTAGGGCTTTTTTTAACTTCAGTTTTTAGGATGTTTGCGATTGGTTTAAAGAAAAAACAAGCTACAGCTATTTTCCCAATCCCAGACTGGATAAACACTGTAGCCACTGTAACTGCTCTGACTAGTTTAACTTCCTAGTTCCCACATTCATTGTCTCAATGTATTCTGTGAAAAGGTGTGAGAGGGGAAAAAAAAGACAAACCACTATTTGATCACATTTAATCCCACTTTAATTGACCACAATGTAAAAACCCAAAGCGCTCATTAATGACCACGGCTTTCTTTTAACCGCTTCGTGGCGGATTACAGTACGCTTCCTGATGGACTGGACGTTTTGACACCAGCTCCCTCTGATCCCAGATGAGACATTTTATTATAACAAAAGAAAAAGAAATTCATTCACAAAAACAAAATCTCTTGATGCAATTTTCTTCCCCCCCTCCCCAAACAAAAGTATAAAAGTGTACTCTATTCTCTCTCTCTCTCTCATCTGCAGACCACAGGGGAAGGTGTTCAGTGCTGTGTGCTAAAAGGCTGTTTTCACCGCCGTCTGAAGCTTTTATGTCCTTGAAAGACCCCGATTGTCCAGATCTTTGACCTAAAATATAAAAAAAACAAGACTTGGTTAGAAAGGTCTGCAAGTCAAACTTCATTAAAAAAAAAAAGATTAAGACAGACAGACTAATCTAATCTATCACCAGTCTGATTGTAAATGTATTCCAGGTAGAGCTGCAACATTTCCATTTCATTTTGTCCATTAATACAACGCCAACGTGTTTTAAGCTAAGGACCCCTCAGAGAGACGGAGCTAAGATTGTGTCAAACATACATGTTACACAGTGAATCCTCAGGATGAACTGTATCTGTGGGTGGCTATCTTAGTGAGTTCCTTACCTATAGGCCAGCAATCATCAATGGGTGTTGATTGGCTGACTTATATTTGCTAATAATTTAATAAGACATTTTAGTTGTTGTTTTTTAAACTTTCAAACTCTGAGGACCCCCTAGATGCCCTGGACCTCGTGTTGAAGATCTCTGCATTAATAGATATTTTTTTTTTTTTTTAAAAACACCTGAACCTGCCATGACAATTTCCTTGAGCCCAAGGTGACATCATCACAGGTCTTGTTTGGTCTAACACAACTCAAAAGATATTCAATTAACTATAACGTAAGAACAAGAAAAGTTGCAAATTCTCACAAACTTTTGGCGTTATTGCTTGAAAAAAGGACCAAAACAATTATCAGGATAGTTTTTTTTATTAGTTTTTGGTCAGCTGACTAATTGATTAATTGACTAATGGTTACAACTTTAACTCCAAGTTTAGGTTGTAAAGAAATGTTAGAATTTAGCCTTCTGTATCAGTTTCCCTTAATATCTTACATTTCCCCAAAGGGATGGTTTCAGAACATCTGATCTGATCTGGGCCAGTAAACCCGTTTGGCTCCGTACAGTCCTTATTATATTGCCGATATTGATATTATGTCAAAGGACAGGGTAAGGAGAACAAGTTAAGTCGTCTTACCTTGTATATCCTAACCAGCCAGTGCTCTGTTGTGTAGGCCTCCTCCAACACATCCAGCTCAAAGTCTTTGTTCCCAATCTCAGCGTTCCTCACTCTGTCATAACCAGGTGGGCGCTCTGCAGAGAAGATCAGGAGGTCATCAGATCAGCAGAATTACAGTAGTTTCACATTCACGAGGAGGACCAGCAACATCAACATGTATGCTCGGTCTCGTCTGCCGACAGCGCAGCCAGTTCAGAAGCAGATACGCCAGCTCATCTTCAAGTTTTGGCACAGTAGTTTCCACTGGGCGCTCTGTGTAACTAGGGCTGGGCTATATGGAGGAAACCTGATATCACGATGCTCTTGACCAAATACATCAACGTCGATATTGCGACGATATTGTAGGGCTGACAATTGGTGCTTTAACTAAATATTTTCACAATTAGATTTTAGATAAATAATCATCAATAATGTGGATAGAACGACTAAGTGGTTAAAGGCAAATAAATAATAGTGAAATAATAAGAACAGCTAGAACAAATTGCATCACTTTACTGTAATGCGGCCTTAAAAGCAGGAAAAGACAACGCTTGCCATACAACGATATTTTGATATCCAAAATCTAAGATGATATCTAGCCTCATCGCGATAGATATAAAAATCGATATATTGGCCACCCCTATGTCTAACTGTGGTTAAAATATAGAGTATCATATCAAAAGGAAGGAGATGCTAAACTAAACAGCCCTTTCAAAAAATGCTTACATCCCCAATATGCCTCTGATAGCAAGGTAAAGGCAGGTCATACGATGCTGTAGAGTTACTCACTGGCCTCTGTGTAGACCTGGCCGAAGCGGTAGTAGCACATCTTGTACATGAGGCAGTTGAGCAGGACAGGCGAGCCCTCGCGGTCCACTCGGAACTCTCCCGTGGGCGTGTAGTAGTCGTGCTCCTTGATGTGTTTGCCCGTGTCCGTGCTTCCCCCGATACGGACCATCCACAGAAACTTGTTGATGTCTGAGGGACACAAATGGATAAATTAGACAAGTCGTGCTAAAAATGCCTTTTTTATTATGACTTTTTTTTTTTTTGCAGCACTTTTCTGCCACATTCAATGAGAAATTTGTTCAGTGACAACGATAAAGTAACAGCAGCTTAGGGAACGAGCAATGGCATTACTTTATGCAATGAATGTGTGAGTCAAATATTTTGTCAAATGTTTTTCGTGTACAGAAAAATCACTGAAATTCAACTCCAAAAGATTCCAAAATACATGTTCGCCCACCATGCCGTTTATTACACTGTCCTAAACTGTGGAGTCAGGATGGTGGAAGTATAGACCTGCTGCTTCCTGCTGACATCACCTGTTGGACTGGTGCCTTCCTCATTACTGCGTGTAGAAGAGAGCTATTACAGCTATGAGAGTATAGGCTGATTTTCTGACTCCCGGGCAGTTTGGTGCTTGTGTTTCGTGTTTTACCCTCCATAGTGTTTAAAAACGTTCTTGTGGCAGCGATAGAGGCAGTGATGCTTCCTGTTTCCTGTACGGGACTCTCACACCGCCTCAAACCACTGTCTGATCTCCGGTTACATGACTGGCCACCGCAGCGTGTCGTGGGGTTGCGTTTCTCAAATTAGCTGAGTCGGTGTCAACTTTTCGCCACGCTGCGGTTTTATTTGAATAATTATGTTTATTATAATTTATGTGAAAAGTGGGACGTACCATCTGAAGAATAGCCCGTCAGTCCTCCAAAGATGACCAGGACGTAACTGACATCCAGCTCCCTCATGATCTCATAGGCCCTCTCTTCTGTGGATGCCATGGCCTACAGAACACACAGCAGCCCAGTCAACACAGCAGCACTTCACACTAGAGCTAAAACTAGTCCACGTTTTGCTGCACAATTAATTGTCTCAGAAATAATTGCGATTAACAATATAGTGCTCTCTTTCAGTCACTCTCTTTTTTTTAAATTTATTTATGACTTTTTCAAACAAATGAGACTTTTGAATGGATCCCAGTATACATCTTTTGGTTCCATCTTATATATTATGTGACACAGATAATGCAATAACAGCCTATGAAGTAAACCACGCCTCTTTATTATCATAAAACATTTTATATTGTCTTAAATTAACAAAGTAGAACATTTATGCTCATCAATAAAACAAAAGCACCAATAAATCACTTATATAATTGCAAGTTGGCATATCTAAACAAAATCAACAATTATCATCAACAGCCATACCCCTTAGGACTTTAGCTAATGTTAGCAATTCATTACGGTTAAACAAACAAAAAAAAAAACACGATTATGTAAAAGAAGAAAAAGAAATTGCGATTAGACGCTTTTTTAAATAAGTAATGGTTACAGGCCTACTTCATCCACATGATTACCCCGAAGGTTACCCAGCTCACCTGTCCAACTCTGGAGATGTGTGTGTTGTTCCATGTGTTGTTGTCCACTAGAATGGTTCGATTTGCCATGGCGGTTATCTGATAGCCATAATCCCACCATGACATGACTTTGGCATCCTGGGAACACAAAACAAAAACTCAAACCGTGGAGGGGAGGCCCTTTAATCTAATGGCTATGATGGTGCATAACTCCTGGTCTGTTTACAATTCAGATAATTCAACATTTTGTTTAACATCTTTTCTTCCTCTTTTTATTGTTATATTGTGACGGCCCTGGGCCTGTCGTACATGTGTGTGGTTTGTCAGGTGTAGCGGAGGTGATGATGAGATGACTGGGAGCACCTGGCCGGTCCTCCCAGGCTATTTAACCCTGCCTGCCCTGAGTTCAGACGGCTGCATTCTCCTGACTGCGCACCAGCTCGTTTTCTCCTTGTTTATGTTATTGCCTTTGTTAATAAATGTCACGTTATTATTGTTAAGTTGCTGTGCATCTCCCTCTCTTGTTGTGGCCTGTGAGCCGGTCTTAACAATATTCACTGTTTTTAAAGATACATGCTGGAATAATGTTACATATCACAGATTGTTAGCAGACATTTCCGTGGATCTTTCATTTATTTTGTACGACTTTATTTAACATGATGGTAGAAGCCATATGTAGATGCTGCTGTTGAACTGAGACATATCAGACATTTCAGTTTACAGGAAAGTACTGATATATGTTTTTACTGGAATCGTTAATAACTTTAGCTTTTGTGATAAATGTTCTGTTTGACTGTTCAATGTTCCACGCTTATTAAAAGAAAAAAAAACACTTCCATCTATCTATGTTCTCATCCTTGCATAATATAGAGCCGTTTTGGTGGTGTCTCATGTTATAATGCTCCATGACATGTTGTAAATGTTACACAGGGAATATTGAACTTTAGCTAAAAATCGCAAATTGAATCGTAATTACAAACAGCCCCCAGTTAAGAACTCCTTGAGGACTCATTCGTTATGTCTTTGGCTCGGACTGACCTCAGGAGTGTTGTGGCGGAGCCAGTAGTAGGCCTCTCTGAAGTCGTCGAAGATGATCCGGCTGCCGTCACCGCCGCGGGCCGACAGGACGATGGAGGGAGAGGAGTAGGCTTCGCTGGTCACCCAGGTCGAGTGGAAGGTGTATGTGATGAGGAAGAAGGCCATGACCAGAATCATCCCACTGGCAACCTGGTATGAACGTGCAACACAGGAAGTCATCAGGGGCACGTTCAACCTCAGAACGGCGTGCACCGTGTTGCTGAGACCAGTGAAGATTCGCACCCCCTAATGTGTTCTCTCGTTTGGTGGGCGTGTCCTGAGACAACACCCCCCGTTTCAGTTTTTTTTTTTTTTTTTAAATATCGGGGCTGAACGTGGCCCAGGGTTCACCTGTCTGTCTGTGGGACCATCAATGTGCTTTTATTCTGACGACTGAAATATAAGATGGTTAAGGAAGAAATCTCAACTACGCCACTCTTAAGAATGGAATTGCATTATATCAGTCAGAGAGTACACATCTGTACAGGAGAGATTTTCAACTTTTATAAAAAAGTACTATCACCACAATGCAAAAACACTCCATTACAAGTGAAAGTCCTCTACTTATAATTCTAAAAGTACAAAAGTACTCTTAACAAAAACTACTTACAGTATTAGAATACAAGTACTTGTTCTGCAAAACAGCTTCTGTGATGAATATATATTATATATACAGTATATGATTGTGTTTTATTTGATTTTATTTCTTTTTTTCTCTTTTAAAGTATGTTGCTTGTTGGTCAGTCTCTCATAACCCGACTCCGCCAGGTGGATTGCTTCGCATTTGCTCGGCATATCCATCTGGGAACTTTCCGTTGGAGAATGTTTGGGAAAGGGCGAAAATACTGGTTAGCTGATTGGATAAACCATCTGTCTATCACCACCTATGTTGGTGATAGACGGACCAAATCAACCAATCAGATCAACCAATTGTATGATGTACCAACAGAGCAACGATGAAGCCAGGCTACCCCTGCTGCTGCAGGCAAAGCCTAGCTCATTAGCTCAGCAAGCAAGCAACATGTCGGTAAAGGATATTTGCCGTTTGTGTAACGAGAATTTAGGAATAAAAAAAAGGCACCATTTCAGGTTCCTGGTCCATATTCCAAAAGAAGGATCCAAGAGAAAAAAGCATTAGAGAGCGGCTAACAGAATCAGGGCTACCGCTGTCTGAAGATGTGTCTACTAGATCAGGTCAGATGTGCATGTGTTGCTTCTGCTTGCTGAGCCTCGTGAGACCATCCTGATCTCGCGAGCTCCTCGTTGCATCACACCTAAACCCGCCTCAAAACCAATGCCGATTGGTCGGTTGTTTGGTGAACGGTTCCAAATTTTCTCTGTCTCAAGATGCCAGACTGATCTGCGAGTGGAAAACTGGAGCTTGCGAGATCAGGATGGTCTCATGAGGCTAGGTGTCTCAGGCCTCCTACCTCATTTTTGATGGGGTAAGTGGCGTCCTGCTGCTTCTTGCTCTTCTTGTCTGGCCTGCTGACATCCAAATTCTTCATGTAAGTGGTTAGCACCTGGGACACACCGATGCCTGACAGGATGCACATGACTGGAGCCAGAACCAACATCAGACGCACCTGAGGAGGCAACAAACAGGCAAGTAGGTGAGGTATAAAGTTCAAAATATGCAGTACATCAAAGAATCACTTTCCTAAATACATGTTTTTTTTTTTTTTCCATTTCCTTCCGTTGTGTTTAATGATGCAAGTGTGCCGTCTTCTGGTGACACTGGTGAAATGTCACAAACCAATCAACGACTCTCTGGAGAGTCCTTGGAGACGAACACGGGGCTCTATACGGGACGTACCATGACAGCCGAGAAGTACATGCTGGTGACTCCATACATGATGATGAAGATCCTGGCGTCAGACAGGTTGTTGAAACAGTAGTAAAGACCAACTGTAAGGAAAGGTAATGGTCAGTCAAAACATAGTCTAGATCAATGACAGTTCATTTCCAGGATAATCGCCGGGGTGTCCGTTCGCGGAGCTAGTAAGCTACGCGCTTAAAACAGCAACGTTTTGAAGAAAATTTGGATCGTGCAATAGGGCTGGGCTATATGGAGAAAATCTGATATCACGATATTCTTGACCAAATAGATCAACGTCGATATTGCGACGATATTGTAGGGCTGACAATTGGTGCTTTAACTAAATATTTCACAATTATTAGATAAATAATCATCAATAAAGTGGATATAACGACTAAGTGGTTAAAGGCAAATAAGACAAATAATAAGAACAGCTAGAACAAATTGCATCACTTTACTGTAATGCGGCCTTAACAGCAGGAAAAGACAACGCTTGCCATACAACGATATTTTTATATCCAAAATCTAAGACGATATCTAGCCTCATATCGCGATATCGATATAAAATCAATATATTGCCCACCCCTATCGTGCAACAAGTCAGGCCTGCGTGGTTCTTTCAGGGAATGATTGTAAAGATTTACGGCATTTCCTCTCTAACTGGGATGTTTTGGGACCGATTGGTGAGATTGCTGTGGACGACGTACACACGGAGATACACTGGTAAGAGCAAATTAGTTTTAACCATGTATCCAGCTAATTTAAATAGCTCACGTTACTGTATTGTGTGAACATTTAACTTCATTTAATATTGTATGTGCCGTTTTCTTTTGCGGAGTGCAAATGTTCCACCAAAACAAGTTCCTTCCCGAGACTATTCTACAGAGCCAACATCTCTGCGTCCGGAGCTTAGCGCCGCCAAAGACGATTGCGATTGGTTTAAAGAAATGCAAACAACCCAGAGCATTTTTTTCACCTATCCCAGAATGTATGTGTGGTGTAGCCAGACCTTACTCCATGGAGCTGTGCAGATAGGTCTGGCAATGCGAAACTAGTCAAAACCCAACAAGAATACACCAAGCTGTGTGCTTCATTCGCATGAAAGATGGAGTGATCCTACATTACAAGCCCCTTGTTGCTCCGTGTGCTTCTGCTGAGTGTGCACTTGCCTGGGAACATGAAGACCAGCAGCTGCAGGTCAAAGTAGTATGAGGACCAGGTTGTGGGCTGGTGCTCAGAGACGGAGGCAATGATGGGGATGTTGTTCTTGGCATAGGAGGGATCCAGCAGGGAGTAGAAACGTCCGGTCCATGGAGAGATCTTACCTGGGGGGAAATATACTTTGGGTCAAATACGGTCTTAAAGTAGGGATGTCACAACCAGCTTTTTTGGCCCCTGATCCGATTTTTTAAATACTGAATTATCTGCGAGTCCCGATCAGATACTTGTAGTTGCTCAGGTAACAGAGCTGCACACCGTTTTTTGGTTTACAAAAATAACTAAGTAAACAAAGTAACTAAAAAGATGTGTTAAGCGCTTAATACATGTAACTTAGTGCAGCAAATGAGCAGTTGTCTTTAGGATCCCAGCAAACACCCAACCAAAGAATAAACAGTTTTAAGTTCCCCGCTGGACAACGGAAACTAAAGTTAATGACGCCTTTTGCGCTTAAAGGGATACTTCACCGATTTAGCATTCAGCATTGTATCAGTAGAAACCCGGTAGTATTTCTGAATGACCGTGCGTCCCTCCCTCATATCCCCCTGAGACAGGAGATATCTGCATTGGGGGGTCCGGAAAAAATCTTCCGATGACGCAAAATGACGATTTTTGCGTCATCGGAAGATTTTTTGGCCAGAGCAAAAGACTACAACCAGTAGTAGGACCTACTTCCGCATGTTTTAAACCCGCCCATCGCCCGAAGCTAGCCGATCTCGGCCGGAAAAAAACGAAATGTCAGCCATCTTGAATCCTCGCTAAACAGGGCTCTGCTCTATCTTCTCAGCAGCAAACTTTTACAACAATTATGTGCATTCAAACTACCGCACGTGTACCACCGGGATACATCGCTACACGGCAGAGAATATGCAGGAAACGTTATTACAGACGGAATAATCGGCCCACTATGAGAGCTTCGCCTGCACCGAGACCAGCACGGGGACCGGGGCGGACTCGCTCGTAGCCGGGTAGGGGACATCTTCGTCGGCTAGGTGGGAAGCTAGCGCTAGCCGGGGGAAAGGCACATCCAGAGCGAGCTAACGCTAGCCGGCCACCTGTCCCATCAATCCTGCTTGCAAGTGTCCGTTCATTAAACAACAAACTGGACTACATCGAACTTCAACGATGCTCCCAACGCGAGTTCAGAAACTGCTGTGTTTTGTGCTTTCGTGGGAAAGCAACAGTGAACCGGACTGTCCAGCCGAACAACAGTGAACCGGACTGTCCAGCTACCAGGCCTGCTAGCCTTCCGACAATCCGAGCTAGAGATGCTCTGTATGAAGGTGAGCTGTGTTAACACGGACTGGTGCAGAAATGGGGTGATTTGTATCCAACTAACTGCTAACCGCTGGAGGTTGTGACTGTTACATGGCGACCATTCGACATCCCACGCTAATTCACGGCTGTGTTTATACTCGGTGTTTACAGCCCACCAAGCCTAATGCTGGTATGCTTAGCTGAACTTTACGGAGCCTATAATGTGTGTGTGCACGGTAAATGTAGCCTGTTTCGTATGTCGTTATTATATAATGTAGTTTTTATATATTTTAAATGTGTATTTATATATTTTAAATTGACTCGAGCCACGATGAAACGTTGTTTTGTGTATATGGTTGAAATAACAATAAAACACATTGAGTTGAGTCGAATGCCTCACTGTCTGTCTGTCAAGCGGTAGGCGTGGCTTGGGAGTGGACTCAAAGCAGCGAAGCGAAGTGCATTCTGGGATTTGGTGTCTTTCATCCATATGAGCCAAAAACACATTTTCTGGCTTTTCT
This sequence comes from Gymnocephalus cernua, assembly GCA_023631565.1. Taxonomy (NCBI): domain Eukaryota; kingdom Metazoa; phylum Chordata; class Actinopteri; order Perciformes; family Percidae; genus Gymnocephalus; species Gymnocephalus cernua. The sequence goes on from CM042439.1 coordinate 22,491,058, forward strand.
CGGCCTAGAAGGCACCAATTAAATTTTTTTTTTCACATTTCTGCTACATAGGTGACCCAATTTAAAGATATATTAGGCTTTCCAGCGGTGAAGTATCCCTTTAATAGTCAATCTTTGATTTTCTTCTCAACGCCGCTGTCGGCTCCAGGGAATCACAGCCTGCAGGCGTGATTTCCTGGTGGAATCAAGGATGAAGTGTGGAGAATAGGAGTAACCCACTTCTGTATAAAAACAAAAAAAAAACAAAAAAAAAAACGGATGACTAAGAGACTTTTTTTTTCTCGTTGGCAAGGGTTGGCAAGCTACGAGGCACTCTGTGGACAGGCACTGGTGAGTGGCCGCGCACCATCTTGGTTTGAAAGTGCCGGCGGTGTGATTAAAAGGCAGCAATCACCAGAAGCTGATTTAAAGGATCGGAGTAAGGTGAATGCCAAACCCCAATGAGTTAAAAAAATGCCCATAACGGCTCCAACCCCATACTTGCGATCAGGATCGGGACATCCCTAGTCTAAAGCAAAAGAAACCTAAAATCAGTTTTTCACAAAGGCAAAGGAGAAGGTGGGGAAGGAGTGAAGCATTACATTACATGTCATTTAGCTGACGCTTTTATCCAAAGCGACTTACAATTGCTATATATGTCAGAGGTTGCACACCTCTGGAGCAACTAGGGGTTAAGTGCCTTGCTCAGGGACACATTGGTTGATGTATCGCAGTGGGAATCAAACCCAGGTATCCCACACCAAAGGCACGTGTCCTATCCACTGCGCCATCACCACCCCAAGCAAACATTTCCCCCTCCACTACCTTTGCCGATGTATCTACTGGTGCACCTTGTCAAGCCTTCTTACCAGTCAGCATGAGAACAGTGCCCACTGACAGCAGCATGAAGCCCACCAGGGAGATGACGCTCTTGAACAGCACCTCAAATTGCTGGGTGCCGAGTTTGCTGCGCAGGTAGTCCACAAAGGCGTGAATCTGGCACAAGCCAAACACACCGAAGGCTGCCATGTGCTCCGACGACTGCACCGGCTGGAACGTGAGAGAGGAGAGGCAGGGAGGTCAACCGTGTGCCACAGAACACAGTCAAACACTGACTTTTGTATTGTGTGTGTGTGTGTGTTTTTTATTGGAACTACAATGACTTAACACGATTACTCATGGACTTTTGGAAAGATGAACAAACAGTGAAACAGTTCAACAAATCATAAGTGAAACACCTTGAACTGTGATATTTCCTTAAATACTTTCCCATTGAACCTTTTGAATTCCCCTTCAGATAAAATAAGAGTTTACCTGCAAAATGTAATGTGCAAAATAATAATTTTTCCTCGATTATTTTGTTTTTGTGATCATTAGGAGTCAAAATCAAAATTCCATAAATTGCACAGCCCTATCCAGGGTACCCGCGGGGTCTTGAAAAGGGCTTAGATATATTATTCGAAAAATAAGGCCTTAAAAGTCTTACATTTCTTTAGAAAGTCCTACATTTCATTCACAAAAAGGTCGAACATTTGTATTGTCCTTTCACAAGATTAAACAACTTAAACAGTGGAGTTTCGTCACAAAGCATGTATGTATGTATTGAGTACTACAATCAAATGTGGCATTGATTCTTTTTATAGCCTCAAATCCTTTCTGATATTCCATTATATCCTACATACTTTTGCCAGTATGTTCATGAAGTTGCTATTAAATTTCATTCGAAATGGTGTTAAAAAAGGTCTTTAATTTCACGTGTGGAATCCTGGGGGTACCTTGCCTATTGTATTGCGGCGGCACGACCAAAGTATATATTATATATTACGTATATAATGTACAATTAGATAGTAACCTTTTCACCTTACCTGGAAACCAACAAAAGAGATCTGCATGGAGAGGATGGTGCCCAGGCAGTAGACTGTGCAGTAAGCCACGTAGATTCGGTGAGAGAATCGGCCCGTGAGCATCAGAACCAACACGTGGAGGGGGATGAGGTTGATCAGGAACACGTAGCCACCCCAGGAGGAAACCTAGATGCACACAAACACCTTATCAGGGCCTCTGTCAACTCGGAATTCACTCAATAAAAACGATAGGCAGTTTTAGTTCTCCTCACCATGTAGAAGTAGGCCAGTGCGCACATGGACGACCAGTACACCGAGCCCGTTTTCACAGCCTTGATCCACATGTAATAGGTCAACAGCATGCAGAAGATGGCAATACCTGACGTGGGATAGCACAGAGGGATGCCATTTACAATCTTCCTGGGAGGATGTATTCAAATAACAGCGTAGTGCACGGCAGGTGTATACCTTCGTTATCATAGGAGCCAGCAACAGAGCGAGAGATATAACCAGGCACCACTGCAATCATGGCAGCAGCCAGGAGCCCAGCACCCGCATCCTACACAGACAAAAGGCTTTTTAGTGCCAATAGGGTGTAGGGCTGCACGATATGAGGAAAACATGTAATATCATTGTTGAATATAGCGAGAACAATATTACTTGTGATAAATAAACAGATATTAAAGTGTACTCAGCTATACATTTCTGCTGCTTTCAATTTTCTGCTAAAATACAACAAACTGCTTGTTGAATTTGAAAGGTGAAAGGAAATCATTTCTAACATGCTTTTATTGAACTAATTAAACATTGATTTGAATATAAAAGGTACATTTATAGTTGCATTATAAAGTGCAGTTTTTATTTATTTATATATACATAATCTCCAAGTGTCTTTCGTGATATGTCCCAAACTTTCACGATATGTAAATTGTGCCAGTTGATAATGCAATGTCGATTAAAAAAAAACTATATATTGTGCAGCCCTAATAAGGGGTACATCATTATATCAATTCAAGTTTATTGAGCCAAATTTGTTTTTATCTGCTGTTTCTTATTCTTCTGTAAAGCCCTTTGTAACCACGTTAAGACAAGTGCGATGTAAAGTAAAGTGTATTAATATGACTGAAAGGCTTCTAAAAGGGGCACTCCACTCGACAAGATCTGTTCACCTGCCACAAGGAGTACTAGTCAACCTGGAAAATCAGTTGCACAATGTCCTCTGCAGCTCTTACCATTCTTATGTCTGAGAAAATAACCCAGAGGATATTTATCTTATTTTGGGCTTAAAACGCCAAATCTTTTACAGTAAGCCTGTGTTATCAACAGCTGGCGTGCCGCTCAAAAGATGTGGGCAAGGAGGGCCAAAGGAAAGTCACTATTGAGTTGCATTATGGATATTGTAGGATCCAGAGTTTAACCCATACTAGTAAAAACAACTCATGATATCTCTGCTGTTTTGATTTTGACCACTCTTTTTTTTATCTCACTCTTTTGAGTCCCTTATTTACTCCAAATGCAATGCTAAATCCCAGAAGTCACCTTAAAAGAAAAAAAAGGTTTGCATTTTATAAAGATTTTACAACAGTATTAAGAGTAAATAACAAGTTTGTCATGTATCTTGTGCTGTGTTTTCTACCTTCAACTCCTTGGTGAAGTGGTAGGTGACTATGGCGGTGAAGGAGGAGAACAGGGGAGCCAGGAAGACACAGACATTACGGATGTCAATGGTGATGTGGAAAAAATGTAGGGTGTGGTACAGGACAGCAGAGGTGATCATCAGTCCTGGAGAGAGAGAAGAGAGGGACACCAGACAAGAGGTGTTCAAGTACGCCTTGCTTTAGTGCCAATAAAGGCAGACTGACAACCCTAAATAAAGTTGACATGCCCACATTAAATCTACATGTACTGTGCCCTCTAATCATTTCTTTCCGATTCCTACCTGGATAAATGGTGCCACCAATGATCCTCCCCAGAGGGTACCATGCCCTGTCATCAAACCAGTTGTGAAACTTGTAAAATCCTTCTTCTGCCAAGAAGCGGGTGGTACGGTAGTTAAAGTACCTGAAGGCAAGAGGAAGGGGAAGGTGAGGCATTAGTTTGGAGGTGGAAAAATCTATTACCAATCCTCGGAAATAACCGCCGTGACAGAAGTAGCACTTACGGATCAAACTCGTGGATGACACTTTCAAACCTCAAGACGGAAAAGAGTCTGGTGGAGAATGCTGAAGAGAAAGAAAAGCACATGGATCAATGTGTCCCGTTTGGTTTTTTTTTTTTTTTTAGTATCAGCGAGACCAGATCAGCTCTGGTGTATGGGGGAAAGTAGAGGACTCACAGAGGATGGCAGCCATAGACAGGATGAGCAGCTTCAGCAGCGTGTCCTGCTTCTCATAGGACAAACGGAGGAAGCCCATTTTGGACATTTTGGCGAGGTTAGGACAGCTCACCGTACTACCTAATGGGAGGAAGACAAACACTGTAACACCTAACAAGTACAAATAGGAGCACTGTGTAGAAAAGCCCAATATTGCCAAATATAAGTTTCATTTTTAGAAGAAAAAAAATCCTGTAAATAATCCTTTCAGTGTCAGGTTTTAAGCAAGCAAGATACTCATAAAATCAAAGTCTATCAAATGTAAAGAGTCAACTTCCATATCCAGTCCAACCAGATAAGGCCACGCACTAAGATGTGGCGTCAGGAACCAGGAAGCACCCACTGTGGAAAACTTCTGCAGGGATTTGTGCCTGGCTTCTTCTTCTTGTATTTGGAAGTTTTTGCAAAACGCAAACACAAGCCATCAAGCTCAACAGAGCTCTAAAGAATGCTAACTTTAGGACCTAGCCTTATGCGGACTGTTAACTGGCAGTTAACCAACCTTTTCAACATCGCAGAGCAAGGAAATGAACACCAGCTAATATTTGCTCACTGCGTTACCTACTAACATGCATTATGCGCGCATTTAAAATGAAAGCAAGCATAGTTTTAGCATAGACAGCATCTCAAAGCTGCTCAATATCAGGCCGGCTAATGTTGATGCTGCTTTCATCCAGTTAAAAGTGTGTGTGAGCAGCTAGCGAGGCTAACCTGCTAGCTGCTGTATAATTGACACCCTAGCCCTGCCGCTTTTCCCTGACTTATTTTAAAAATATCAGCTATGACTCCACATATGGCTGCAGGACAACAGCCTAAAATAAAAATTGGTGCTCCTAAATGAGCTAACAGATTTAATGTTCAGTAAGACTCACCCGCTCCGTTCCTGTTACTCACACACTATTCACACACAACCTTCACCGTGACTGAGTCCCGCCCCAACCACGCCATGCTGCGCGTTTATTGGTTAAACGTCAGTCAACAGTAATCCCACACAAAACTGATTGGCTCTCTGGCTGTCATTCAAATTTGGTTTCCTACATTGCCGCTGTAGTGTAGTGACGTGTCCTTAGTGAGGAGAGACGTGTCGCCCCCTACTGGTACACAACTCTCAAGACCAACTGCATACTCCTCAAGACAATACAATGTCAGTGGTGCAACCAAAGCCACAAATAGTAAATATTAACTGTTAATAACTCTATATAAATATACCCGTTAACAATTAGTTCAATTGTATAAAATCAATCATTTACAATCTGGAAGCTGTCTGTTTCTCCTTGGGTTCAGCTTCAGTTCAGCCTATGGTTCAGATCACATGGCTTTTTTGTTTTAATACATTTTTTAATGATGCAGGTTTACTACTTCTGAACATATAGCACTTTCTATATATTGTAGACTGCATTCCCACAATATCTACTTACATTCCCCGTGCTCTATTATTATACTGAATGGCATACATTTATTTGAAACCAGGGACATGCACATGCCAGATCCACATTTGTCTGCGGTCAAAACATTAATCGTCATGTTTTTTTTTTTTTATATCTTTTCAGTGCGACCACTATCTCTGTGAGGTCTCCGACAATCCCCAAAATGGTCTAATTTTCATCCTGATCTTTTCACTGTTGACTTTGACATCTAGTCCTCACCATGGTAGCAAAACCCTGAACACAGTGATCAAAATATTGAATACTGACCAATTTTATTGAAATTAGACGTATTACTTTTACAAAACCTCACTCACATACATCAGTCTGCACAAACACTATGCTCTTCTTACAATAATTGCACACCGTTTCAAAAGAATGCCCCCCCCCTCCCCATGGCCATGAGCTGTGATGGCTGAGTGAGAGAAAGGTTGGTGACTACAGCTGCATGGTGGTGGGCTTCTGGTTGCACATCCAGGATGTATTGACATTATATACAGCACAGAAATCAAACAGCCCATGATCTGTAGGGACCAATTCTATTTGCTTCAGCTCTCTAGGGGAAGACTAGAGCGAGCAGGTCAAGGGTGATCACCCATTTTGTTAAGATATAAAGACTTTAACTATGTGACTCCGTTATTACTAGGATTGGGCATCGAGTACCGGTTCAAACTTGGAATCGTTTTAAAAATTACAAGATGATTCCAATTAAAAAAAAAACCCGATTCCATTCCGTTTGGATAATTTGGCTTGGAATCCAATGATAGGTTCCAAATTTAACACGCACGGGTTTTGGTTTCCATGGCAGCCACCGTACTTCCAGGCACTTGTTGTGTTGCAGCCATGGACCACAGTAAGCGGCGCCCAGTAGAACTGTAAATCACCAAATTAAATAAGCATCAATATCATCAATAGGCATCAAAATAAGCATGTGACCAGTTCCAACTCCACCACTCAAAGAATAGGAATCGATAAGAACCGGATTAGAAAGACAGAATCGGAATTGGAATCAGAATTGTTCAAATCAAAACGATGCCCAATCTTATTTATTACAGAGCCTAGCATCGTAGTGGTTGAAGTGACATAAACAAAACATAGATGCAACAGTTTGGCAGTGTCATCTCACCTAGGACCTACTAAATTCACACAGACTAAAAACACAACGTGTACATCTCCTCAGACAGTGGAGTGAGATTTCATTTGGGGTCAGACACCAAGCAAACCTTTTTCATCCACACACGACGAGAGTGACTTTGTTATTGGTTTCCATTACTAAGGTCTCCAATCCGTTTTTGTAGCAGCTCCTGAACCGATTTGTATATTCTACTAAAACAAAGCTCTTACGGGATTAAAAAAAAAGCCTGCCTTTTATCTATACAAGGTTATTCCTGGACACCATTCAACACATTCAATCTGTGAGGAAAGAACGTGACTTGCAACATTAAGAAAACATGTACTCTAGGCAAAACGAGACTGTGCTTCGCTTCTGAAGGCAAACAAGCCCTTTCAGTTCAAAAAATCCTTTCGTCACAAGTTTGCTTAAAAAAAACTACATGATTTCTTGTGCTGTAATTTATTAAAAGGAGAGTCACTCAAATGGCACATTATACAAAAAAAAAAGAGTGAAAGAAAATTCACAAAAGAAAAAAATCAAGTCAAGAGCTGAGCATATAATGTGTTTTGAGTGTGAGGCACAAGGGCAGTCGATTTTTGTGTCACACTAAAAAATGTGTCTGGTGGGCAAATGGATAACCAAAGGGACAGTTAAAAAAAAAAACATGTAAACCCTTTGTCCTACACCACATATCATCTTCAATAGAGGAAATCCATCTGAGAAGAATCACTGTTTCACACTGAGCGAAGCCACTCATCAACTGCTCTCCTCTCTCCTTTCACGTGGATCCATCAGTGGGTGGGGAGCGGTCTCTGGCGGGTCGGGGAGGTGTGGGGGGACGACAGCCTCTCTGAGGAGGCGGACGACGTCAGGGAGGACTGCAGGTGGACCGTCTTGTGGAAAAGCTTGTTGCTGATCAGCACAACCAGGGAGAAGAGACGTAGCTGGAAGTGGCTGAAAGAGTGGAAAACACAACTGATCAGTGGCTTGTGCAATACAATCATTATTATTATTATTTATTTTTTTAATAAAGAAAAACTATCTTTCCCAGTATCTTTCCCACTCACTACAGCTTTGTTGGCGTCTTGGCCTCATTAGCGCTGATGATGAACAGAGGGAAGAGGATGGAGAACAAGCAGCCACTAGGTAGAAAAGAAAAAACATAACATTCAGTAAATGCTGATTAAAGGACAACTCAGCCCACAGAGAACATGAGTGCACCCTAGAGCCCGAACGATATATCGGCGGGCCGATATTAGGCATTTTCCAAACTATCGGTATCTGCATTTATAATGGCAGATAAATGAATATTTAAAAAATAAAATAAAAACACCCTTCAACCATGTTGTGAGTGTTGGCGTTGCATATTTTGTCCACCAGAGAGCACTCTACAACATCCCTGTTGGCAACACTCATGTTTAACCCTTTTTTCATATCTTAAATTTGTATTTTTTATTAGTGGTGGGCATAGATACATTTTTTTAAATCTAGATTAATCTCACTGTAATCTTGGAATTAATCTAGATTAATCTAGATTAAAATGGCTAATTTGAATTCTGCCCGAAGGCATTCAGAATATGTGTGCTACCCAAATAACGACTAAAAGTAAGTCTTTGAGAACGGGTTTCTCAAGCCAGGTGGCGCATTAGACCAGGGGCTCATCTCCTGTTTCCAAAATGCATCACAAACTGCTTGAGAAAGCTGTTCTACTATGATAATTGGTGATGAAAATAAATCATGTTCAATAAGATGTAGCCTACTTGTGTTTCTGCGGTGGTCTTTTTCAGTCGCGGAAAATACTTTTCAATACTCATCTGGGAAGCAGCAAACATTCAGTGTAAGAGTAAAAAAATGACATAACATTATTTATAATACATTTATTTGATTTACAACTGCTACTTATAGTATTTTGACCTCGACAATCCAACTGCAATCCAACTGCATTTTGCCTTAAAAATCCTTTATCCTAACTTGCAACTAGTTAACTTTCTAAGCGGGCGAAATCGCTTGTTTGCTAAGAGTCGGTCGGGACTCTGACATTAACACACTGGCAGACGCAAGTGACAGAGAGACGGAGGAGACTATGGAAGTAAATATGCTGCTGAAGGAATAGCTGCATGTTTTAAATAGCGGTAAAAAGTGCGGCGGGCGGTGTTGATTGTGAGGCGCATCGCCGCACATTAGTCTATGTGTGGGAAACACTGTTACTAACTGTTTATTCATCCATCCATTGTCGTCCGCTTATCCGGTGTTGGGTCGCGGGGGGAGCAGCTCCAGCAGGGGACCCCAAACTTCCCTTTCCCGAGCCACATTAACCAGCTCTGACTGAGGGATCCCGAGGCGTTCCCAGGCCAGGTTGGAGATATAATCCCTCCACCTAGTCCTGGGTCTCCCCCGAGGCCTCCTCCCAGCTGGACGTGATGAACTGTTTTACAGTCAGTAGGCTGTATACATCCGCGCTAACATATCAAGGTGAAAGTCATCATAGCTTGCGTAGTAGCCTATAGACCCAGCTCCCAACCCAACTTTGAGAATAGATTAACGGCGATATTCTTTTTTTAATCGCCCGATAAGTCTCATGTTAACGCAGCACGTTAACGCCAATAACGGCCCACCACTAATTTTTATACATTTTATTTATCAGAACTTTAATATATTTTGATGTTCCTCTGTTCTGTTGTGACAATAAAACAAACAAGTATATTTTTAAACTGCATTATCATATTATTTTAGTGAGGACTCATAAATAACTACAAATAACTAATGTTAGGGAAATCTGTTTGTTTTATTATGCATTTCTGGATTTTTTTTTTAAATATAAATCACCAAACATTTGTATCGATATCGGCCTTAAAAATCCTTTATCGCTTGGGCTCTAATGTAACCCCGCTCTTTCAATCACTTTTTTTTGTGGCATTTTGGAAATATTCTACATTTTAATGTGTTTTCCAAACTCTATCAAACATATTTTAATCCATTTCATGATTGTTTTCAGGTGAAAACCTTTTTGATATGAGAAAAGGACGTGATCCTGGAGGAAGATGGTGATTCTCGAGATGTGCTGTCCTCTGGGATTTAAAGACAGGGTTCCCACACCACATCAAATTCAAGGACTAATCAATGACTTTCCAGGCTTTTTTGTGGTTGTGGTCGTGTTTCTGGTTCTTTTTAGGCTACATTTACATTGGTGCGTTTTGGTTTTTAAGCGGAGTTCTGAGCCAAAAGCGACCTCCGTGCAACGCTTTTAGCACCAGTAGAAGAACTAATCTCCATTTAAACTAACACACCTAAACCGCATATCTCATCAACATTCTCGTATACTGGGCATGCGCAAGCCCGTTGCTGGTAGTTGCCATGGTAATGTTAGTAGCTTAGTTGAGCTTAGTCTCAGAGAACGAGACGTTATGACCGATAAGACCCAATCAGGGGGCGAAACGTTGAAGTTGCCAAAGGTCTCCGTTTGCCACCACTGAGACGGCAACACAACCCTGCAGATTCCGAACCAAAACGGGCTCAGACGTGTTTTCAAATGTCTCCGGTTTAGGGGTTCAGAAATGCCAAAGCGGGGGGAATGAGAGGTGTAAACGTAGCAAAAGATATTCATTTTTAAACAAAGCGTAGGGATGTAGCTGTAGCCTTAGAATAAATTCGGTCTGAAGTCATACATCGACATTTCAAAAGATATTTGCACTTAGATCATTTTGTTACAAATACTGTTCCCAATGGTCAAGAATGAACTTCCAAATTAGGAAAATTCCCACTCTTTAACTAGTTGTCTAATAGGGATTTCTTACTGAGGGCACGGACACTACATATGACTTTGAACAAAAACAAATACACACACAAAAAAAGAAGTAACTTCTAGGTCTATCAAACTGTTCATCAACACGTCTCTATAAATGATGTAAACAAACATTATTTGGAGTTGACAGGAGCTGAAAAAGTACAGTAGGTCACAAAGGGACTCGATAACTGTTTCTATGATAATCATGTGTAAAAACCATCTGTAGGGCAGCTGGACAATGGACCCAACACGCAGAGTCACATTTTCATTTAAAAAAAAATTAAAAAGCAAGGCTGCAACTAACGTTCTTTTCAATATCAATCAACCTTTGGGTTCTTTTCTTGATTAATCGAGAATTAGGAGCTTTACCTGATGATGTATGAGGAGGGCAGGGAGGTCAGCAGCGCCATGGGTAAACCAAAGCCAAAGTAATAGGGCCAGTTCCTCTCAATATTGGACAGCCGTTGGTGCATCTCAACGCCTTAAACAAACATAAACAGCCTCAGTTTTGTTAGCGTTCTTCATTCAATCCAGACGATTTGAGTGTAGAGTGTAACGGGAGTATCTCACCATGGTTGAACCAGCGATACTCAAAACAGTACAGGGAGTAGAGCAGAGACATGTGGAGGAGGCTAACCATCTGTCCAATGGCATCGATGGGGAAGAGGCTAACAAACATGCCCTGGAGGACCACGGAAATACACATTTACACACAATTACATTCACCAAGGAGAGAAATGTGTGCGTTTTCATCTCATTTGCTTTAGCTTCGAGAGCAGAGCTTTGGATTTGTGTGGGATTTGTTAGAAATGAATGTAGATCAACAACCTAGAGCAAATTACTTACTTAATCAGACTCCAAAAAGATCTGGGTGAAAAGCGATGGCAGAAATGGCATGCCTATTTGGCCAATGTGTGAGACTGCTTATGATGTGTTGTGTATGGTAGTTTGTCTTTTGGATATACTTAGATCACCCCTGGACCTCAAAATTGTGTAATGGTTCAGTGTTCTGTAATTGTTTTCCGTTTTCTTTTGGTTTTACCTGGTTACAAATATGAAAATTATCTATAAATAAAGAGTTAAAAGAAGAGGAAAGGAGCTCTGGTTCATGGCTCTGTTGCATGACTCAGAAGAGTGATATCATTTGCGCACCGAGCAAACAGTATTAGTGAATCGGTTCTTACAGTGACAGGCCACAAGAGCAGCTTTACTGTCACCGTTCAACACATCCTGGGAGACGACTGAGGAGAATCAGATGCAGAAGTTCTGTGTACATGCACTACGGTGTGACTTTGTAGCAGTGATAAACAGAGGGGCACAGACAGGGACATTCTTTTTAAAGGAAGAAAACCAAGGCAGTCTACAAAACTGTACCTGAATGAGGAAGAGGGCCTGGAGAAGAAGGTTAAAGAGCATGTCTGCGATGATCTTACTGACGCTGGGGAACGACTGCGCTTTACATCCAGACACTTCAAACGCTAGGTCAGCTATATCCTGCAACAGAGAATAACACCCCTGATGTATATACAGTATCTGTGTCAACAAGGCATATGACTAAATCATCGTAAACATTAGGATTGAGAACACAGTTGTCTTTTTGCTTTGTAATGGCAACATGACAAGTGTGTGACTACAAATGTATGTTATGTATGCATGTTATATCTTACAGAAAAGTGCTGAGAAAGTCCAAAATAGTTTTCCAACAAACGTGCATCAGGCAACAAGTTAGAAGTGAAGTCAGCTGTATTTTACTGCAACTCCAAAAAACTCATATTCCAGTGACAATAACATATGATATATCATGCAGCCTAAGGCAGCATGTCATAAAAAAAACAAAACAATGTAAGACCCTCGAAAATGATGCAACTTTGTGGATATGGCATGTCAGACTGTGTAATGGGATGTATGTATGCGTAGATTTTTAAAAAGGCCCGTTATCACATCATTACATCCTAGCAATCAGGGCCTAACCTGGAACCAGATGGCGTTGACTATCTTGCTGAGGACGAACAGAGGGAGAACCCAGAGAGCACTGAAGACAGAGGTCAGGATGAACTCTAACCAGGACCACACACTGCCATGGAGGGAGGGGTCGCCTGGAGCAAAAAGAAGCTTGTTGACTGACTGGTTTTTCCTACCCCGAGAGTGAGAACATGCACCAGATTCACTAGCAGCCATACATACCGATGATTTTTGCTGTGAGAGTCTGCAGCAGTGGTATAAACACCCGGTAGAAGAGAAACAGACTGAGCTGCAGAGAGAAATTGAAACGACTATAACTGAACTATAGTTGCTCTTCAAACTCATGCTTCCCCACACAACAGCTTTTTCAAAAGCAGTGTTTTATATGTATGTATATGTAAATAATTCCATGGACATTTAAAGGTTACATCAGGGAAATCTATTTAGGCTTTGCATTTATATAGACATTTAAATACTTTTTAGGAGCTGCACACAGCACTTAAAGGGACAGGGGTTATTAAGGCCACATGCCACGGGTGTAGCAGGATGGGTTATCTGAAAGACAATTTCTTTAGCTGAAAATTACAAGAATGACTTTAGTTCTTAGTTTAAAGCAGCTAAAAGTCGAGTTTTGGACAACACGTTGCACCAAAGTATTCAGTAGTGTGTGTGATGAGACTATTGTAACAGCAGTAGGGCTGCACGATATGAGGAAAAGATCTAACTGCGATTATTTTGACTGATATTGCGATTGATATGGGATTCACGATGATGGAGGGAATGATCATTTTAGTAATTTTCTTAAAAAAAAAAAAAACAACAATAATTAAAATGATAATAGTGGGATTTTTGCGAGGATCTGTACCAAACAAAGATTTTTTTCTGTAGTCTGTAGGACAGGATTTGTAGGCCGGGACATCTCTGCAGCACCACAATACTTCATTCAGAATGGTTTCACACATTTTTTTTAATAAATATTGTGCCCCGCCTGCGATTTGGATATTGCACTAGTTCATATTGCGATTTGGATAATATTGTGATTAATTGTGCAGCCCTAAACAGCAGAGTCAAAATCTTACCCAGAACACTCCTCCATTCCAGGCACAGCACTGAAAAATCCTGCTGGCTACTTTGGGGTCACTGAAAGAGAAAATAAAATAAGGACAATGTCCATCACTATTGAATGTTATAGGGGTAGTTTGGTTTTACTTCAGTTACTTAACTAGAGTCAGACAGATACATGCCATTACCATGCCTCTGTTTGCAGACTGAAGGTATTTGGAAGGTATTACTTACAGATATGTATGTATGGTAACAGATGGAGAATGAGGAGAATATCTGAGCTGCATCGATCCATGACTGCTCCAATTAAACAACATGTTGTATTTACACAATTATAAAGTTATATGCATTGTTCACAGTGACTTGAGAATACAGAACTAATTCCAACCACTTCCTGTTGCAATGTGCAAAGAGCCACGACACATGCTCAGGTGATTTTGTTGACCTGAGTTCAGCACTTACTTTCAAGCTGTTCAAACTCTGGCTGTTTTGCTAGGAATGCCAGAAAAACCTAACCATTTCTTGAGTAATGGTTAATATACAGTAGGCATTGAATTGGTGGAGCTTGTGGGAAATGGTGCAAAGCATGGGAGGTGCACAGGAAGTTCTACCTGAGAGGAACATGTCAGGGGGAGTTGCAACGCAAACTTTCAAGCATTTTCTTTTAGAAGAATAGCTGCTAATAAATTCCATAAACAGCAATGATGATTGCATACACATACAAATATACCCATGAACATATCTGACTCTGGCTAAGTAAGAAAATCAGTAGCATTGCCACCATTATGCAGCATTGTTTTGGGCTTACTTGTCCGGTTTGCGCTCCTCACTCTGTGCCCGTCTCTGTGCCAGCGCCCCGCTGGCCCTTCTCCTCCGCTGCTCTTCCCTTTTCTGCTGGATGCGGGCATCCAGCTTGGAAATTGTTCCAATCCCCAATATGGAGTCTTTGATCCCCTAGAGAACCCACAGCAAGAGAGAATACACATACTGTGTTTGTTTCTAACTTGTAAAATTGGCCGCTGTAATGGAGCATTAAAATGTCTCAATAAGGGCTTGTTGAACCACAGGTGCCCTTGAGCAAGGCCCTTAACCCCAACCGCTCTGGTATGAATGTGGAACTGTGTGAATGTGACAGGTCGTCGTTGCAAATGAGACTTTGTTCTCAATCGACTTACCGGGATAAATAAGGATTTCAAAAAAAAAAAAAGAAGAAAAAAGAATTAGGCTGATACAGGTATGTAAAGGCAGAGCCCATTAACAATATTTTAGGACTTGGTGGTTCCAAGGATGTTTTTTGTCATGCATTAATCCAGAATTATATTACATTTCTTACTCAGTGCCACTAAAACCACACTTTTTCTTGGGGCCAGCAGGCAGGGCTTTGCTCCAAATGACTCGTTATAACTAAAGTTCTTTCAGGGTCAGGCACATTTCTAACACAAGGTCTAACACAATAATTTAAGAACTTATTGAAACCCTTTTTTATTATTATGGAATGCTATTTCATCATTCTTATTTTCATAATAGAGTTGTATAGGACTACAGTATATTTTATTTATTTGTCTATGCCACTTTTTATTTCATGATGTCACTCTCCTAGCCCGGCCCTCCTGCTTCTCTGTCCCAGAAATGCTTGTTACTAACCTAGCTCTGGGGAGCTTGCTCCCCGGAGTCTTTCTGTTTCTTTTCACCCAGGATGAAATCCCGGGATTAGGATGGCACCAAAATCATGGTTCCAGCTGTTGCCGTGGTTCTGCTGAAATACCCTGCTATGCCGTGCTGCTCCCTGCGCTACTACAACCACTATTTCTAGCCACTGTTTATTTACTATACTGTGATGCACCCCAACTGCACGTCAGACACCACCTACCAAGAGCCTGGGTCTGTCCGAGGTTTCTTCCTAAAAGGGAGTTTTTCCTCGCCACTGTTGCACTGAGTGCTTGCTCTTGGGGGATTTGTTGTTTTTTTTGTAAATTATAGAGTGTGGTCTAGACCTACTCTATCTGTAAAGTGTCTTGAGATAACTCCTGTTATGATTTGATACTATAAATAAAATTGAATTGAATTTTAAGTTAAGCAACTAGCTCAACAACTGCTACCCGATTTAGGCAGTTAGCTTCCTCTTAGCTAGAGCAACAACATGTCTCTGACAATAAAAAAAACAACGCTGAATAGGTCCATTGGTTTCACTTTCAATGTACTGCACCTTTGTGCCTCTTGTCATAGCTTATGTGCGAGTACAGCGTGTGTGTGTGTGTGTGTGTGTGTGTGTGTGTGTGTGTGTGTGTGTGTGTGTGTGTGTGTGTGTGTGTGTGTGTGTCGGCTGACCGTCGCAACATTGCGGAGGAAGGCCCTGACGCTGTCTGTCATCTCTGAACCAGCTGCAGATCCATCAACTGCAGAAGGAGGGGGGGCTGGTGACCTGGCCGTCAGCTCTCATTGCAGGGAGGGGCTCACCCAGTTACCTGCCACAAACCAAAACCAAGGAAATTAAATATGGAAAAGAGAGCTAGCGGGTGGAACTCGTCCTAGGAATTTACAATAACCTTAAAAATGCAGATCTAACCAGCAGAAGACTCACTTTGGTATGTTGAGATACAGTCGCTAGAGGCACATTACGTGGTGTATTAACTGGCAATGGAATATAAGGTGGACTTTGTTTACTTACTTTTTCCACCCATGTCAGCTTAATTCAAGAGAATTAATAGAATTCAGCACATTTATAAAAAAAAGAATAACCTGTGCTTTTGGCATTTCCAAATTCTGTAGTTTTTCATGTTGCATACATACAAATCATTACATTGCTACATTACTTTACTTCAGAGAATAATGACAGTAATTACATGCATGACAAAAACAATTCTTGTCTTGAGACAATAATAAACAGCCGTTTACCACCTTTTCCATATTATATATACACATATAATTTGACATCTGATATAACTGTTTCTAAAATAAAATTTAAAAAAAAACTTTATCAACCCACCATATCACATTTGAAAATGAAAGGTATAGGTAATGTGAGATGTGTCACTTCTCTCTAAATGTTTCTTATTTGTTTTAATAATAGCTAGCTAAGTATTTCCTTTGTGCTGGACACTATACTTTGATACAATTAAAACATATTGTGGACCTTTAGAATTTAAAAAAGTCTAACCTAGATCACAAGAGGAAAAAAAAAACAGGACACAAACTTTCCAATTTCATATATAGTGTAAAAAGGGGGACTAACAGGATCTGATGTTATTAGCTGATGTTATGTCATGTGGCCCATTTCAACGCCACCCCTCAAAGAATCGGAATCGATAAGAACCGGAATCGAAAAGAAGGATCGGAATTTGAATCAGAATTGTTCAAATCAAAAGATGCCCAACCCCAATAGTAACGTTATAAAACAGCAACGTCACCTCTTCTCAAACGGACTGGGTGTCGGTCAGTTATACACGTTTTGTGACAAGGTGAAAGTGAAACGTTAATTGCCGGTGTCTCTCTTGACAAGGACGTTACTATTTGTGCAAGTTAACATTAGCAGCTGACTCAGTGGGTTAACGTTAGCTCAAATAGGTGATAGCGAACAGTCAGTGTTTGCTGGCTCTGTCTAGCTTGCCATAAAAATTAACGTTAGCTATGTGAATACCCACATTAATCACGTAGCTAGTCTGGTCAGCATGAAGCCTCCGGTCTCATAATCGTTGACTTTCGTGGGTTTGTTTAGTGCTCTGCTAGCTTGCCTCCCTGTGTTGCTAGCTAACTGTTAACGCTCAACAACTAATTTATCTGTGGTGTTTTTCGTCAAGACAACACCTCAACAAGCCTGTAAAGTCAGACGGAGAACACAGTTAACCGTGGCATCTTACTTACCTCATGCGACAGACACAGGGTTATATTAACTTCTTTAACTCTTTCTTTCGCCCACTTAATGTGTCAACAACACCAAACAGACCCTACAAGCAGGCAGGGCCATGGAAAACATATTGCGCAAGCTCCGACTTCTAAGGAACATGGGAAGTGTAGTCCTTATTGGAGGATGAGGGGAGATGAAGGTATCATTTACCACACGTAACGTTATAAAATCGGAAATAACGCCTTGAAATAATAATTGGAAACGTTTGTGTATGTATGTATGATTGTATTACACTATTCAATATGCATTCAGTTGAAAATAATGCATTAATAAGGCTTTAGTGATACTTTGTTAGGCCCTACTATATGCACCACCATTAAATAATCTTCGTTGTCATTTCTGATATGTGCAGCCTAGAATAAGTGTGCAATATAAAATGTATAAATGTCACCCACTGTTGTTATCTTCGGAGATGTTGATATAATATACAAATTGTGTCCGCAATAAATAGGTTTATATTTTGAACAAAGTTTAAAAGTGTTTTTAAAGCAATATATCAAGAAAATAATTATATTGGATGTACTTATTTCGTCATCCTCACCTATATTTACAAACCAAAGAGTAATGCAATACAGACATACATGCAAAGTGTGTTGAGGTGTGTTTGATTTCCATGGCTCTGCACAGGGGCACACCCATGAGGCGGTGCGTTGTTCACGGCAGCAGCATCATGCGTTCATCAAAGCGGCTGTAAACTCAACTCGACCGCTGCCTGTGTGTATCACGGGAGGAGATCTCACATATCCTATCGATGGTTGTCTGGAGGATAAGAAATGCGCACAAAAGGAAATATGCACTCATCTGCCTGTGCATTGTTGGCTTCATCATGTACAGATATCTTGGGTAAGTGAAAGTTCTCACTGTTATTGTTTCAGTTAGAGCTAAGTTGAGAGTGCTTGCACCTAATGCAGTGAATTAATGATCCGCTAAATTAAAATAGCAATGCTGCAAGTGTCTGTATGGATCTGGTTCGAGTGGCATCCTATAGCCCATTGTCACAGAAACTACACAGTAATATATATAGGAGTATTATATTGGGTCCATAATACTAGGTAAAGCTATGAAGTGAAAATTTTTTCACTGTACCTCACATAAGTCGGTGCATAAGTCACATACGTTTCTCTGGGGAACTCTGGGGACTTTACAGGATAAAGGATGTTATAGAAAAAAAATATAAAGTAAAAGTAGCATAGGCTATATATCATTTTAAAAAGTGAATATGGAGTGTTAATCATCTGTTGAAGTCTATCTTGCCTCTAAATCCAAATATGTTCCTACTCCTTTGTGCTTGTGTTTTCCAACACAAGACGTCTTCAAATTCCTAGCAAGCATGTCATGTGGTCTATTTAAGCACAATAGCCTATGTGCTATATTATGTGAGTGTGACACAATAAACCCCCTGTCCCAGCTTGCCAGCAGGGGGACGGAGAATGAGCAGGAAGGTGGGGCTGAGTGCCAACTCGTCCCAGTTCACCCTGGGGGGAGAGCCTTTCCGCATCCTCGGGGGGTCCATCCACTATTTCCGTGTGCCCAGGGCCTACTGGAGGGACCGCCTGATGAAAATGAAGGCCTGCGGCATCAACACCCTCACTACGTAGGAAAACCACTATGGATGTGCGTTTTGTTTCTCACGTCTGGTTAACTTGAATGTTAACAGAGAACGTCCTGCATCCTTGCAGGTATGTCCCGTGGAGTCTGCACCAGCCAGAGAGAGGGGTTTTCAACTTCCAAACACAGTTGGATTTAATGTAAGGAGTAGTGTGACTCTTGCTTGACCTGAATACAAAACACACTCATGATAAATCGACATACAGTGTATTGTGTATGGGAGTACAGCCCACGCTCTCCTTAAACCAAATATGCAATTTAGACATGTCCATAATCAGAATGAAAACACCTCTACACTAGGGCTGCACAATGTTTTTTTTTTTATCGTCATCGCAATATGAACTTGTGCAATAAACACAAGTAATATTGTTATCGCGATAGTCAACAACATTATCGCGCATTGCATGTTTTCCTCATATCGTGCAGCCCTACTCTACACATCGCTTTTCTAACAACATTACCTGCTCTAAGGTGTGTTGGGAATACTCTTCTCATTGTCTAAGCGCGGGTGCTCAGGGGACATGCTAGAGGCAGAGAGGTCCCACCTGACAACAGCAGCATCTCCCTAACAACAGCAGCAGCATATCAAGCAATAATGACACAGAGGTGATAAGTGAGGAGCGATGTGACGCCTCCGCCTGCCACTGTTGTTGCCAAGCACATTTCACTCTCCTCAAACAACGAGATATGAGGTCCTACTTGGGGTCAAAACTTTATGTTTGCGCAGATAAAAAAAGAAAAATGCTTATTCATTATCTTCTCCGTCTGGGTTGCAGAGCCTATATCAATCTTGCTGCTGAATTGGGATTGTGGGTGATTTTACGCCCAGGCCCATACATTTCCTCTGAGCTGGACCTAGGAGGACTGCCAAGGTAATGCTAGTATTCTTTACAAATTACTATTTGACAGTATTGCAATCAGTAATAGAAATCCCAATTTTCTGTGTATGTATTAAAGAAGGATTGCCCAAAGTCTGTCCAGTGTTTGTTCAAAAAGCTCTTAGTTCATGTCCCAGTATAAAAGAAATGGAATTTGTAAGTGAATTCACCTCGACAGCACAAAAGCAACTTGAAAAGAATCACAAAGTGATACCTTTTTTTTTGTTGAGTACAATCAGGGTCAAAAAGTCACATCTTTCTGTAAGAGAAGACTCAGTGGTGGAAGAAGTATTCAGATCCTGTACTTAAGTAAAAGTACTAATACCACACTGTAAAAACAACTCTGTTACAAGTAAAAGTCCTTGTCCTTAATGTTACTTAAGGAAAAGTATGTAAGTATCATCAGGAAAGTATTACAAGTAAAAGTACTGGAAACGATCCAAACAGTTGTGTGGTCTAATCATTCCAGCTGGACTTGTAGGCCGTTATATTGTTGGGTAGTTTAATTTATATGACATCAGATTTTATAAACTACATGTGTTGTATGTGCAACAGTCTTAATTTGTAAAGTAACTAAAACTGTCAGATGAATGTAGTGGAGTGAAAAGTACAATAAGTTCTCTTTGAAATGTAGCAGAGTAGAAGTAGAAAGTGGTATGAAAAGAAAAGGTTCAAGTAAAGTACAAGTACCTCAAATTTGTCCTTAAAGCTTTAGTGCATAACTTTTTGATATTATTGAACATCCGTTACATTCAAGCCATTGCCAAATGAGTTGCTACAAATCTAATTAAGCTATCAGCTCCACACAACTCTCTCTGTAGTTCTCAGTATGACTGTGTTCAGAAGATGGTGGCGTCTGGTGACATTCCCGTGCAGAAACTCAAGTGAAGATAATTACTTCTTCTGAAGAGTCCATCATGTTGTTTTAACCCTCCGTGTCCTCCTTGGCTACTAGCAACTGCATGAAGGAGGGGTGGGGGGGCGGTGCGCGACCACGGAAGGCTTGTATCATGTGGACGCGCCGACAGTTTTGTTTGTCATTTCTTAGAATTCCTCATGGGGGGTGACAGAAACTACGCACTATAGCTTTAAGTACAGTACTTAGTAAATGTACTTAGTTACATTCCATCACTGGGAAGACCTGACCAGTGTGTGATGCTTTGTCCTCTGTGCCTCTGCTATTGTCGCAGCTCCGTGGCTTTATTCCTAACTGAGCATCTTGTTTTCCGTCTCTTTGCAGCTGGCTCCTCCGTGATGGCAGCATGACACTGAGGACGACTCACCCAGGCTTTGCTCAGGCTGTCAACGCTTTTTTCGACAAACTTATACCAAAAGTGGTTTCACTGCAGGTTCCTTTTTTGTCTCTAAAGCTGAAAACAAATCTGTTATAGCTCCAGATTGTTTAGCTTGTCAATCCTTAAGAAAGAAAAAAATGTGTTTTATGTTTTTTAGTTCAAGAAAGGAGGTCCCATTATTGCAGTGCAGGTGGAAAACGAGTATGGATCCTTTGCAAAGGATGACAGTTACATGCTGTTTATTAAAGAGGTGATGTGACAGGCTTGCTTAATTCAAATGCTCCCTTAACCCTACATTAAAACAAACGTGCATGAATAGAGACTGATACTGATAGAATGGATTCATTGGATGATGTTCTGTAAGTATCTTTTTTTGTGACATTTTTGTTTGAATCGGAAAGGCCTTAGAGTCCAGAGGGATCAGCGAGCTCTTGCTCACGTCAGACAAGCACAACACAATAAAGTCGGGGGGTGTGGATGGAGGTACAGTCTTTCAATAATACACACAAAAACATACAAACATTACACACTAGGGCTGAACGATTTTGGGTGGGGGGGGAGTCAAATTGCAATTTTTCTTTAGCTAAAGTTCAGTATTCCCTGTGTAACAGATAAAACATGTCACGGAGCATTATAACATGAGACGCCATCAAAACCGCTCTATATTCTTATGCAAGGGTGAAAACATAGATAAGAATTGCCAGCAATAAATGTTTTTCTTTTAATAAGCAAGGAACATTGAATCGGTGATGTGTAAAATTATTCCAGCATTTATCTTATGAAATAACAGTAAATATAATCATAAAAAGAGGAATGCGAAAATGTTAAACCAAACATTCAATTAAATCTTCACGATTAGCTAATCGCATTCTTTTAAATCGCGATTTTGATTTGAAAGTGATTAATCGTTCAGCCCTAACACACACACACACACACACACACACACCCACACACACACACACACACACACACACACACACACAGAGCTCACCTTGTGATCTCCCATCTTGTAGCCATCAGATCATTGAAGCTGCAGAAGCTTAATCAGAGAGACATCCAGGATCTGAATGCTATCCAGGTGTGTATCTGCCCTTTACACATCACTTCACTGCCTGGCACTAAAGACGTCAAATATACAGTAAATGAAACACGAGACAGTGAGTTAATAGTTAATAGTGTGGGCCTTTTCTGTGCTGTTTGTCAGCCCAACAGCCCCATCCTGGTGATGGACTACTGGACCGGCTGGTATGATGTGTGGGGTGACCTCCACCATGTGCTTCCCCCAGAGGGTAAGGAAGGCTCTCCTTGTTTTCAGTGGCTTTAGACATGAAAAAGACACATTTCTATCGGTGCTTATCTCTTATTCTTAATTCGCCTGGGTCATCCCTGGATTGATTGTTGTCTGAAGGGAAATTTTTGTTTTCATACTGCACCATTTGGCCCAAGATAAAGCTACATCTTGGTGTGATCTTAGTGTTGCATTATCTGCTACTGGGGTGTACCTTGGGAGCTGAATGGTTAATGTGCAGACCATATAACTTCATGACATACCCCTTTTTCTCTTCCCTCACTTCCTGTTTCCTCACCATCAACTATCTAATGAAATAGAATAAAAAATACGTTGGGGATACATTACAACTTCTTTGTGAAGAAATGGCTCATACATACAGTAGATATGATGGAGGTTTATATTGAACCAAACATAATTGGATAGTATTTGGGGTCGATGGAATTCGCTGGAGAATATAAAGTTATCCTTAGACTAAATGCTGTTTGTGGCTTTTTGACTGCCACCACTTTTTAAACCAATTTCTGATACAAACAATCTGCAGATGTACTTACAGAAAAACTGATATCAGAAAAAGCACATGTTGGTGAAACCCAATCCTGCACTAAAACAGACCTACTTAACGCGAGGATGTTTTTGATCTAGACGCCCACTTAGCTTTTAGTTTCTTACACCCATCAAAACAGATGAGTCACTTTCTGTCCTTTGTCATACAGTAGGCCACTTCATAAAACATTTCTTTGTATCTCACCAGCAATATTTAATGTAATGTTAACAAATTATTTCTGTTCCTACTGCTTTGCTTGCTTACACGCCAACTGTGTACTTTGTAAATGCAAATGTGAAAGTCAGGGCCAACCTACTTTTGAATTATTGTAGTCTCTCATGCAGAGGTCAGCAGAGAAAAACTGTGTGATGATTTATGAACTTTATGTTTTGAAGGAGTCAATTTGTCGAACAGTGAATGTGTTGAACCTCTTGTCAGATATGGTGTCCACCGTGAGAGAAATCCTGAGGCGAGGCATGTCTGTCAACCTCTACATGTTCCATGGAGGCTCCAGTTTTGGCTTCATGAGCGGTGCCCTCGCTGATCCTTCCTACAAAGCACTGGTCCCCAGCTATGGTTGGTTCCTCTGTGTTGTGTGCTGTATCACAAACAAACTAGTCTATATCCACGACGTTCCACTTCCGGGATTGCTCCGTTGCCGTCGGAAATTCCGCCGGATGTCCGTTACCTTCCGCTTCCTTTGTGTTGGCGTTCTAAACTCCGGTGGATTTCTGAGGACTATGGTTAATTGCTCCTCAGATCTCTGCAGGGTAAATCCAGACAGCTAGCTAGACTATCTGTCAAGCTGAGTTTTCTGTTGCACGACTAAAACAACTTTTGAACGTACACCATGTTCCACCAAAACAAGTTCCTTCCAGAGGCTATTTTGCAGAGGCACCGTTGCTCTGTCCGGTGTATAGCACCGCCCAGGACGATTGTGATTGTTTTAAAGAAATGCCGATAAACCAGAGTACGTTTTTCTCCCATTCCGAAATGCTGTGTGGACTAGCCAGACCCTCCTCCGTAGCGCTGCCGAGGAAGGTCTAGTAATGCGAGACTACAAACAAACTAGAGGTGTCTTTAATGCAAATTAAAAAAAAGATTTTATTTTAATGACAAAACACTGCCAATTCAGAACTGGAGAACATGTTCCATGTTGTCTACAGAACAGCATTGACTTCAACACCCAGCAGGTGGCAGCACATGATAGTTAATCTGTTACGCTATGATGCTTTTCAGATTATGACGCTCCCTTGTCTGAAGCTGGGGAGTACACTCCAAAGTACCACCTCCTTAGGGATTTGCTTTCTCGATACAACAGTAAGTTAAACACTAAATTGAAATGAGAATGAATATGTGAATACATGATGTGCCTGATGTTGTCTTTGTCCTTTCTGTGCAGGTGGAGACAGTTTCCCTGACATGCCAATCCTGCATTACAGGGAGGCGTATGAACCAGCTATCATGTACCACCATCTGTCATTATGGGATGCTTTGAGCTTCACTGAGGGGGTATGTTTTATCCAGTACCTATATGTGTAAGGAAAATAATAGTGCTTTATAATCAAAGAAATTAATTTATTTTTGTTTAAAAAAAATTTTGCAGCCAATTAAGTCACTAAAGCCATTAAGCATGGAGAATCTGCCTGTGAACAACAGGAATGGCCAGTCCTATGGATACACGCTGTATGAGACTACCATCACCAGTGGAGGATCATTGAAGTCGGGAGACAATGTCCGAGACCGCGCCCTGGTGAGTCCTCATTGTAGCCTACATGATAGCATGATCTCACTCGCATTGACATTATGCAATATACGTGTATAATACATGTGATTTTCCCTCCATTAATCATGAGCCTTGATGTGTTTGTAGTTGCTGAAACAAAACTTAAAGGAAAAGTTTGACATTTTTTTAAATATTCTTTCTTACCGCAAGTTAGATGTTAAATCGATACAACTCTTATATATTTACACAAAACATTAAGCTAGTGCCAGCAGCTGTTAGCTTAGCAAAAAAAAAATGGAAGCAAGGTAAAAGGTAAAAAAGGTAAAAAAGTTCTACCATCACCTCGTAAACTCACTAATTATGCACTACTTATACATCTTGTCCGCAAAAACAGTGACAAGTTGTGGTTTTACAGGGTGCAGTGACTTCCTAGAGATTTCTTGTCAGCGTGAGATATTCAGACTTCAGATATAAGATATATCACAGAGGTGCTGGTGGGCGGGTTTTGTTACAGGTGCACAGAGTCAGGCTAGCTGTTCCCCCTGTTTTTATTCTTTATGCTAAGCTAACTGTCGCCTGGCTGTAATAATCTTATCATCTAACCTACAGCAAGACAGCAAGTGCATTTCACAAAATGTTGAATTGTTCCTTTAACAGTCATGGCTTTTAGGAGTCAGTGCATGTTGGTGGTAAGCCTACAGTGAGTACACGTTTCACAACAACAGCACATAGAAGTTGTTTAAAGGCGATGACTGTGGTGATAGTAGTTGGCAAACTTGAAGCCACTTATAAGATATTTCATTCAAGTGAAGAAGACTTCATGTGGTATGTACTGTAATATAATGTATGTGCCGTATTATTCTTCCTAGGTGTTTGTCGACAGAAACTACATTGGTCTTTTCAAGCGCCAAAGCCTGGAGCTGGCGGTTCCTGACGGTAAGGTATGGCATCAAGTTGGACCTTGAAGGCAAATGTCCAATAAACGTCATTCACAGTTATCAGATGTGATGGATGCTGAAGTGTTGGCTGTTAAAACTGGCAAAAGACATAAAGGCAATCAATCCCTACAGGGACAGCGTACTTTAAGTTTACTGGTGGAAAACTGTGGACGAGTTCACCATGGAAGGGACCTTGACAAACAACATAAAGGTGATCGACAATATGCAGTACCTTGCTATGCCTGCTATTAAATCACTCAAGCATTCAGTGGGTAGTGTACAAGCCAATTTTGATTTGTGTTCTTGCAGGCCTTGTGGGAGACATTTTATTAAACGATATCCCCTTGCGGGATTTTACAATATACAGCCTGGATATGAAACCCAGCTTTATTGATAGGTTTGTATGCTTTATTGAATCTAAAGCAGTGCATATCACTTTCATTATGATGTTATAGTGTGTTTGAAGGAGATGCCTTATTTCAGTCTTTATCAGGCACCTTGGAAAACTCTCCCTGAAACTCCGAGCTTCCCTGGATTTTTCATGGGGAGGCTGTTTGCATACGGGTATCCGAGTGACACATTTATGAGGCTACCAGTAAGTTAAATGAAACAAATATTTGTTATGCTATGTACATTTTTGTGTGTGTGTTTGTATGAAAAATAAAATGTGAAACCATGGAATTGTCTTTGGGTCCGCAGGGCTGGGAGAAAGGTGTTGTGTTTATCAATGGGCTGAATCTGGGCCGCTACTGGTCAATTGGTCCCCAGCAGGCTCTCTATCTCCCTGGTCCCTTTCTCAACAGTGGACATAATCAGGTACAGCTGTGCACAAACCGGCGTTTGTTAGAGGAATAGTTCAACATTTTTTGGAAATATGCTTTGCTTTCTTGCTGAGTTGGATGAGAAGATTGATACCACTCTCATGTCTGTACCAAGCGGCAACCTCCGGTGCCGAGAAATGAAGCCAATGCGGAGCTGCCAAAAACTCCACTTCCTCCAAAGGGCCAGTCAAAGATGGCAAGGGAGTCAATCCCCACAGACCACCATGTTAAAATGCCTAACTTTACAGCATAAATAAACATGTTTAAAGCCTGGTACAAAGAATGGTGTTGGTCTGTATAGCTAATTTCCCACATCATGACAACTGTATGGGGGTGATGTCAAAGGCCGGAGGCATCAGGTGTGGCCACTTTGACCTTCATTTTGGCTCTTCAGAAACCGATGCGTGGTGTTGTCACTGCACGATGTGAGTCTCAACACAATCTGAGTCGCGTCGAGTTGCGCATGCTCAGATTTAAACAATTTACGGCATAACGACAATAACGGAAGATGGGAACAGCAATAATAGAAGATATGGAAGATGGAAATGGCAGTAATGTATTATTTAGCGTAACGCATCACATGTTCACGGCATGATCCCTCACATCAGTTAATAAAAAATAAAAAAAGTCAGTAAAAATGGAGCTACATGACCAAGTTGGTTCACTGCTGGCTACAAGTTGGCAATCAAACACAACAACGGCTGTTACTTGAATGGTGTTATGAGCTAACGTTAGCAGTCAAACAATCATAGATAGCATTTGATAACTAAAACGTTTTTTAAATTATTTCCACCTTCCATATCTTCTATTATTGCTGTTCCCATCTTCCGTTATTGTCGTTATGCCGTAAATTGTTTAAATCTGAGCATGCGCAACTCGACGCGACTCAGATTGTGTTGAGACTCACATCGTGCAGTGACAGTGTCACAGAGACTACATCCACATTTTATACAGTCTATGGTCTGTACTCAAAGCTACCATTAGCTTGACATAAAGACTAGAAACAGGGGTAAACAGCTAGCCTGATGCTGTCTGGTAACAAAATCTTCCTAAGAGCCCCTCTAAAGCTCACTAATTAACACGTCACATGTCATTTGTCTCATCCATAGTCTGCCCAACAAATAGTCTGCAACGTGTTGTTCCACTTTTTGTCCGGATTAAACAAAAACAATATCACATGTTAATTAGTGAGCTGCTATAGGTGCTAGTAGGCAAAACATTTTAACCTTTGGACAGAACCAGGCTAGCTCTTTCCATTTGTTCCCAGTCTTTATGCTAAGCTAAGCTAACCGGCCACTGGCTCTTGCTTCATTGTTAGCATACAGACATACGAGCGGTAGCCTATCGAGCTTCCTAAAGTCACTCTCGGCAAAATGAATAAACACGTTTCCCATAACTATTCCTTTGTTTTTTTTTTTCTTACATTATATTGGACTTCAGAGATCGTTTTTTAAAAATTACAATGTGTAAAAACAGCAAGTCAGAGTCATGTTTCAAAGCTCTAACTCTCTCTCTCTTTGTCTCTCACTTTCTTCTGTTTAAATGAATAAGGTCATTGTGTTTGAAGAGCAGGAGGGCGACTACAAGGTCCAATTTGATGACACTCATGATCTTGGCATGGCAGCAGACATCCAATGACTGTCATCACCTCTATTGACATAGATTTACAAAGTGCTTATAACATCAGGTCAAAACTTCAAATTCAGGGATAGCAATATTGTTAATATCATGGTCATTGTAAGATATAATACCTTAAAATCTTCATACATACACACAGACCAATATGAAAAACAAAGACAGGCATGTTTGTATGGGAGCAGTTTATAGCTATATACATACAGTACCTTTAGTTACAGTGACTCTTTACACATAGCTCGCAATTACCAGGTATATTCTCTTACCCATAGATTTTCTCTTAAGATCCTGCTTGGGGATAGCAGTTATATTATATTTTGTTGTTAGATTTGTATTGCTTGTGTGAATATTCTGCATAATGCAGTTATTGAAATGGACACGTAAAACAAAAAACAGGCTTTTACGACAATCTGAGCTGAGGCAGGAGCGTTTCATATGAAACACAAGCAGCATTGTAGCAACATCAGACCCTTATCTTTGAGTGAAAGTGCAAGGTTTCAGATGCCTGACACGTCGATAACTGAGAAAACTCCTAACAGTAACAGAGTTTGGGAACATTAGCATTTGTAAGCAGTGCCACTGCAAGTCAGTGGGGTATGAAATCATCACTTGCGAGCCAGCCATCCATGGTGGAAATAATTAGGTTGTGTAATACAGCATACAGCACATATGAAAGGATGCACATCCAATTTAGAGTATTGGCTTCATATCCCATTGACTCGCACATGCATAGCTCACGACTAACAAGTGAACAGTACCACCAGCTACTCTGAAACAATAAATAATTCTGTGTAGAAACCTTCCGTTCACTCAGTGGGATCTTAATTAGCTTACTTACGATATCTGTGAAGTAGACAGGGTCCTAGGGATACTGAATCTTCTCTTAAATGTGAGTAGACCTCAGTAGTGTTACAGCATAACAGGAATAAACAAGATCTTGGAGTAAATGACTGTAAGAGAGGACATTGCTGTTAAACTGTAATAAATCATTGCTCTGTGTTTTTTGAGTGCATGTGTGTCCGTGTGCTCGCTATGTAGCAGTGTGACAGCTGCGAATGTGTGAATGTGTGTAAAGGAGTTACAAGACCTCCAATTAATGCTGGGTTTGGGGGGCTATCTAAATAGCTCAGTGTTGTACAGTACAAGTGGGGAGGGCTCAGATCCCCTCAGTGCAGTCTGTCAGTCAGTGCTGACTCATGTAAGACAAGGGCCCCTTTTATTCCTCTGTGCAGCCCTGTGCCGGACAGCAAGACTTTCAAAACAAAAGGGCCCTATTTAATGCTGATTGGACGGTTGGCTGGTGTTGTCTGCGCTCAGAGGGCTCTTTATTGCGTGCAGTGCCATCTCTTCCTGCAGTTTAAATCGCGTATCATCCTTTGTCTCAGCCCTCCGAGGAGAACTCAGTGGGCAAGCTCCTTTTGGCAACTCCCACTGTTGTCTCGCATTAGCCAGTGCTCTGAGCAGAATGGGCCGGCTGGCCTTTGTGCAGTTGTGCTTTGATACTCTGTAGTCCGTTCAAGCACATGGCTTGTGCTGCCTCCTGGGGTGGACAGATATGCCTCCATTTCAAAGCAGTGGTGAAGTGCACCCTTCTGTGCTGTGATAATATTTCTGACCCTGGCTGTTGCTATTTAAGGAGCTCTGGGGTTGGTTTGAATCCAGGTAGAATCCAAATGGAGAAATGCCCCTGAAAGGACAGACAACAAGGAAACAAGACCCATGTTAGGAGCAGTGCTTTATTAATGAGTCTACAGCCATGCTGTTGTGCCTAAGTGCAGCCTCTGTGAGCTAAAAGTTAACTTCAGCATGCTCACAATGACAATGCTAACATGCTAATGCTAAGTAGGCATTAGCATGTTAGCATTGTTTACCATGCTCGTCATCTTAGTATATTAGCACGTTTGCATGCAACATATGCTAGTTAGCAGTAAACAAGTAAACTGAGGCTGATGGGAATATCATTAGTTTTGCAGGTATTTGGTCACAAACCAAAGTATTGGACAAATACAAATTTTGACGTGATGATTGCTATGATTTTGACTAAAGGAAAAATACAAAGATCACCATTAGATAGTCATAACATGTATTCTCTGGGAACCATGAACGTCTGTACACAATATTCTGTTTACATGTATATACTGTATATATTTAATACCCTCATGCGTATACATTTACTATTCCTGTTTACACTATATTCATCGCAATTACTGTCTACTTTATAATACTTTATATTATGTTATATTTTATTCATTATTTTAACTTGCACTACCTTGTGTTAGATACTCATATTGTTGTTACTTTCTGATACATGTTTTATTAGTATTGTTGGAGGGAGCCTGGTGCCTACAATTTTCTTGTCAATGACTTCCTGTTATTGTTGTGTACATGATAAATAAAGACCTTGAACCTTGAAATGAAAGCTCAGGGGGTCACCAAAGTCCGTATGATTCATCCTCTGGGGACAGTGAATGTCTGTACAAACGTTCATGGCAATACATCCAATAGTCATTGAGATATTTCAGTTTTGACCAATGTGGTGGACCGACTCGCAGACCAATATTGCCACCGATAGAGCCACGCCGTTAGTGTGGTTAAAAATACTTGTGATAACTAATCAGACAATTCTTGAAATATGTTATAGAAAGGTCAGACATCTAGGCTACTTCAAGTAAGGTCCATATCTGCACATATGAGTTAAGATGCTCCCCTTTGGCCCATCCCTCAAAATAATCAGTGTGGAAATGCAGTAATTTGCATTTCTAAATCTCTGCTGTTACCTGTGTCAGATGAAGTATGTCATATCTCCACATTAGAGTCTGTAAATCCCTTCTTGCCCTCATTTACTAGCACAGGCTTCTCTGTCCGTGTGTGCCATACTAATACCTGCAAGTAAGAAGAAAGGGATGAAGACGAGCAGAAATACAGCCACTATGATAAAAATACTAAAACAGAAATGTTGTCTCGCAATGCTGTGCAGTTGTAATATACTACATCATACTTGCTACACAATGTCTAGAGGCAGAATGTAGCATATTTTAATTGGGATGACGTGTATGAGAGTTGGCTGTAAGCTGACAGTTTATTGACTTTAAGAACAAATTGTGATGACAGCCATGGATCTCAAGACACATCATCTTACACAAGCAGCATTTACAGAAGCAGCTTGTTTTATTTTCCAATTCAGAGAGCCTCCTTTTCTTACCTTAGTGCAGTTAGCAGCTTTAGGCTCCAAATCGCTGAGAGTGACCAGCTCCTTTAATAAACTGCTCTCCTGATAACCTCCCTTCACCCCACGTAACTTGAAATAAGCCTGAGGTTTAGACAGAATGAGGCGCAGGTTCACTGCAAACCCAGCCATGTCGATGGCAAAGGGCCGGTGTGGGTCGAATACAGTCTTCCATCCGTACACCTTGCCCAAGGTGTTTACTTTGGGCGACTCATATCGTAGGCCACCCACAAAGGCCACGGGCCACACCGACACCTTTTTGGTGGAACGCATCTGGTAGTTTAAAACAGAGACAGAGATCATTCATGTGAGTAATTTTAATTTCTATAAATCCCTATATATAGGCCTACTATATGTCGATTTAGGAAAAGGCACCAATAGACTGTAAAAATAATGGATGGACATCCAGGTCTGAAAAGTGAAACCAATGTGCCTTAAACCTGCATTCTATCTAATTTCCAGCAGGTGGCAACTCCACTGGTTCCAAAAGAACACCGTCTTGCATACAGTATCTCACAAAAGTGAGTACACCCCTCACATTTTAGTAAATATTTCATTGTATCTTTTAATGGGACAACACTGAAGAAATTACACTTTGCTACAATGTAAAGTATTAAGTGTCCAGCTTGTATAACAGTGTAAATGTGCTGTCCCCTCAAAATAACTCAACACACAGCCATTAATGTCTAAACCGCTGGCAACAAAAGTGAGTACACCCCTATGTTAAATTCCCATAGAGGCAGGCAGATTTTTATTTTGAAAGGCCAGTTATTTCATGGATCCAGGATACTATGCATCCTGATAAAGTTCCCTTGGCCTTTGGAATTAAAATAGCCCCACATCATCACCATACCTAGAGATTGGCATGGTTTTATGTCGGTTAGCCTAATAGCTGGTTTGATTTGCATTGAGAGATGATTTTATGGAAAGTGCCCCATGCCAATCTCTAGGTATGGTGAAGGGTATGTGATGATGTGGAGCTATTTTAATTCCAAAGGCCAAGGGAACTTTATCAGGATGCATAGTATCCTGGATCCATGAAATAACTGGCCTTTCAAAATTAAATTAAAATAGCCTTGAACCTGTTTTTGGGTGTTGTCCCTGTTCATCTTAAACTTTGACCCTTGTCTGTTTTCACGTCATTAAAGTTGATTGGAACATTTTGGTCGCCATAAAATGTCTTGTTCAGTGTCCTGTGGCACCTAGCCAACCAAGCTAGCTGGTAAATTATAGAAAGTTTGCAGATTTTCTGTACTGCCGTACAGATGAATGGCACCAGTAGGCCTACGCCGCCTACCAGTAGCCTACCCGACGGTCCTTGTTTACCTGCCGGTAAAACTCTGCTAGTTGACTCACGTCAGCCGGCTGAAAATCAATGACTTCCCCTCTTTAGCGTTTAGCTTAATGCAGCGCCATTACAACCATATAGACAACAGGACAACACTGGCTGGCTCATCCTCCCTAGCTCCACCCTCTTGTCCAAAAATTGCCACGGCCGTTTTCAAAAAAACAAGATGACGATCAAATTAGTCCACAAACCAATGGGTAATGACACTGCTGCTACGTCCATTATTTTTACACAACACAAGTATGATATTTGTAAAAGGATGAGACATTGCATTCTTAGAGAGAAATTAAGCTCTACATCCTGTTTGTTTTGCTCTGCAATACATCTCCTTACCTCCTCAAACAACTCCAGACTGTACGTGTTGTCATCGTCTGCAAAGTAGACAATCCCGGGCTGGCTGCTGTTTACTCTGAAGCTCTCCCGGAGCCACCTCAGGGCCAGGTTCCTCTGTATGGTACCCCGGGGTATTCGGGGGTCCCTTGTGTCCCCGCGTACCTTATAGTTCCTAGGCGTCTCCACGTTGAGGTGGGTGTAGTTGACTGCCGTCTCCTGTAGGAGACGGCTGACCAGGGTGGTCCTCCTCTGGGAGTCCTCCACCAGGATCCAGTGCAGGTTGGGCACGTGCAGCAAGGTGTTGGCCAGACGTGTCAGCTCAGCCTTCTGCACCGGCCGGCTGTAGGTGGGAGTGACGACGTGGATGGTGGGCAGGGTGTCAGACCAAGGTGGAGGCCGGCTGTAGACATACTCGGTGCGCACCACCTCCACGATGTCCCGGTTCTGAAGGGAGCAGGACTCCTTGAAAGCAAAAGTATTCCTGGATTTGGAGCGACCATCTCGTCTGTCATCTAGGGGACATGATTACAGTGAGTCTCTGTGTGCTTCCAAATACAGATGGGACCTTGTGCTACATGAAGCCAGGGGTGTCGGACTGGGGGTGGAAATGGGACTTAGTACCCAGGGCCCTCATGTAAGGAGGGCCCAAAAAGATGCTAGAATGAACAGCTATGGATGTGGGGAAGGGCTCATAGGGAAGGCATTTCGACAGGGCCAATAATTTTGCCATTGTATATTCCGATTAATTTTTCTTCTTGACCGTTTGTTGTCCTACACGAGACGTGTGGATTCTCTTTAATCTAGATAATTTGATGCTAAACATTTGTCATGTCAGTGAACAGACCCAATCCTCTGTGTATTACACCGTGGCTTCGTGGCATTTTATCAATGTGGCAATTTTCCCTGAAGTTAGAACACACAAGGGACGTAAGGATACACTCAACCCACAATTCCATACGATTAAGTTCACGATACAATTTTCTCACGATTGGGTTAACAGAATGAGCTGCAGACAAATGACAAAAAAATATTTCTTTATTTATAAACTGCAAAAAAGTGATGTGTCTTCTTATCGAAAGTGCAACTGAAATTGTATTTTATCTTAAATAGCAAAAAAAAATGAATAAAACATGAACAATTCAATTTTTAAAACAAATCCCACATCAAAATAACTAAATACATAGAAAAACATATGTAGTGACATCTGAAGTCAAACAAGTGAAATCAAAAGTAGACCGTATTAAAATTGCATCGCGATTACATTTTTTATCTCAACTGCTTGCAATCATTACAAATTGATATCTTTTAACTGATTGACATAAACAAAGATAATGCTGTAAGTAACACAAGCACATTTGCTGCTATGATAAATATTAATACAAAAAATGTTCCCGATCTTACTCTTTTTGACCCTTTACTTACCTTTCCGGGTAGCAAGCAGAGGAGTGATGGCGCTCTGGTGCCAAACAGTGATGAGCAGTGTCCAAGGCAACACGATCAACACAATGGCGACGATGTCTCGTCTCTTCGGCATCTCCAGGGTCAGACTTGAGTCATGTCACGACCTGCATACAACACTGGATATGGTGCACAATCAAAAGAAGCAGAAAGCTGTGAAATGACCATCTTTAGATCTCACCCAAAATAAGTGTCTTTTGGAAATATTATTTAAAGTGTTGTTAGAATTTCTTTAATTATTCTATTGTATGTCCTAGCATATCCAATTCATTTGTTTTTTTTACTTAGATTGATCACATTTTCTTATCTTCTGAATGTATTCAATTTATTTAGATTGAATACATTCCATTTAAAGCATTTTGTTTATCATTTATACATCAACGGGCCAGATTTAAAATTCGTCAATCTGGC
Source organism: Gymnocephalus cernua (assembly GCA_023631565.1). Lineage (NCBI taxonomy): Eukaryota > Metazoa > Chordata > Actinopteri > Perciformes > Percidae > Gymnocephalus > Gymnocephalus cernua. Next base: position 22,526,017 of record CM042439.1, read on the forward strand.
AGAGTGCTGTAACATTTTTTTAAATATTTTGTTTTTGAGGCTGCCAGACAGACACAGAGGGTTCAGAAAATTATATAAATATAAGTGTCTTTCACCATGTTCCATTCAGTCGTCACATCTTTTTAAAGCAAACATTCACTGCTTTAAGAGTTATATTTAGCATACTGTCGTAAGCTGTCTTTGAACGTATGAGCTGGTTGACTGAGTTTCCCAATCTAACGAAGTCTAATTTGAAGTCCATATATGGTGGCTCTCTATTGAACATCAACATACTGTGGCTGCAAGGCACAAACTACAAGGGAAGAGACAATGAGTTAAGAAGCAGTCTCCGGCTGCAGAAAATAGGTCAAAGCTTTCTTTTTTGTCTCATTTGAAAGCGTACTGGTGTAATACCAGCTTAATGATTTGAAGAGGGCTATAGTGGGACTGAAATGGTCAGCCCCTTTCTTGCCTGTGAGCAGTTGACACATATAGATTCACAAGTAGAATGAACTAGTCTATATGTTCTTTATAGTTATATACCTCATGGGCAGAGATAGCCAGCCCTTTATTTGGGCTTATATTACAGACAGGCCTTTATTTCTAATTCCCCCTGTTCCATAATTAATGCACACTCCATCTTCGGCTCCTTCTGTTCCCATGTCCGAATGTTTTTGAGGAAGGAACTGAACCCCACATGTCTGGCTGCTGCTTTGCATGTAAACTCACTGTCACTGGTTTGTGTGTGTGTGTGTGGATGAATAAGAGGCAAAATTGTAAAAGCGCTTTGGACAAAAGTGCTATAAAAAATGCAATCCTTATGATCTTACCTATGTTTCTAGCCAACACACATGGTCAGTTCAAGGATGGATCCTGTCGGCTCTATAGAGAGGCCTGGAGAAGGAGGAGACTGTGTGTCTCAGTGGTTCGCTTCAGTCGATTATCCCTGCAACATGCATATGATTAGACAGCTTGTCAAGTATCTCAGGAATGTTTTCTGCATTAAAATCTGTTGAATTTGTTCTCTTGGTCATGTGACCTGCCTGGTATTGAGGTTACAGTGTAAACAATGATGAGTCTATGATTGGCTCCCTCTGGACGTGCAGAATATGTGGGGCAAATCATTTATATTCAATGTAGAAGCATAAGCAACTGTTTCATCTACGTTGTTTGTGTGCTTTTGGTATAATTTATTACCAAAAGGCATTCATGTAGCAGCGTGTTTCAGGCAATTTACAGCCAGGCAACTTATACCTGGTTCAGCTGATGAAATAAGCTGATTGTAAAATAATGGTATGTGTCCAGTGTGGCGCTGTTTGACAGCAGGGATCGCCCCGCTTCCCAGCATTGGACGCTTGATGGGCTTGCCACTAGCAGTTATCAGTTTCTATTCAACGTCCACTGACAAGCCAACGTGGCATCATGACTTTGCGTAAACATACACGCAAAGAAGACTACAACCTCCTACAACCACAATGGCAGCACGTGATTGGATGAACTCTTCACGGGGTGGAGTGGCTGTCTGCTCCCGAATTTCAAAACAGACCAATTTGACTCATTTGTAAACTTTCTCTTATTTTACGAAAATAGTTTACCAAAATATGTTTCTGACATTTTATGCGAGAATACAAGTTCCTTCCTGAGGCTATTTTGCAGCAGCGCCGTGGCTCTGCCCGGTGCTTAGTGCCGCCCAAGACGATTGTGATTGGTTTAAAGAAATACCAATAAACTGGAGTACGTTTTTCTCTCATCCCAATGCTGTGTGAACTAGTCAGACTCTCCTCCGCAGCGCTGTGGAGGAAGGTCTGGCAAAGCGAGACTAATTCATTCCTAATAATGGACACCTCGAAGGGCATTAAATCAAGCTTAGCGTTAGTTCATGCAGCACACAAAGTCATTCGTCCACTGATGGAATTATCATTCCTATCAGTCACACACCAATCACAGCCATTCTCACATCAAGGCGGTCCTTTAAATGTGACTCCCTCCTCACTGATCCCTTTATTATTATCAAGAGCGCAGCCATCAGCGCCAAGCATAACTGTATTTCCATTTGTTACAATAAATGGTTAAATCTATAACGAGAGTGTTCCTGACTGAACCCGCCTATACTATGCTCAATTGCTAAAGAACATCTTTTAAGACCATATTTTCATGCGTTTTGCAATCAAAATCTAAAGATTTTTCAAACAACTCAGTTTTCCTGGTAATGCGTGACGGTTTGTCTAATACCAATGAAAATAGATAAATTGTCCTGTGCCCCATGCTCTGAGCATTAACAGTGTGAATGCTGTAAGAGATTTTTGTCTCATTCTTCGTTGTCGGACTGGGATTACAAAATTGTCACGACAGTGCTGGTCAGCCTTTTTCCTGCAGCACATGAATACAGTATGTGATCACAATGATACGGAAGCGTATTGCATTCACCATAGAAAAAAAATAGACACCTTATCTCTTAATTACAAGATAAGGATCTCGTAATTACAAGATCATTTTAAACACCTGGAAGCGGCATATCTAGTTGGGGACATTCTAAAACCTTAACGTGGTTTAATGTACCTAAACGATGATCAATGATTACCAAATTTCTCTCTCACATTGCTCATCATAACCACGGAAAACTGTCAAATAATCTAACCCAAAGTCGTTTTATGGATCTGCTTCACAACAGGGCAGCGGAGCGGCTGGGTGTTGACTCTCAACGGTTCTCATGGGCTTTATAAGTCTTAATGTGAAAAAGCTTAACGTGGTTTAATGTACCTAAACAACGATCAATCATCATCAAAATTCTCTCTCATATTGCTCATCATAACCACTTAAAAAAAAAGTCTTACCCAAAGTCCAAATATTATGGACGTTATCTGACACTAAGCGTTTCTGCTCCATTAAGGGTCTATATATTACCCTTATTATTATCCTTACAATACCCTTAATGGAGCAGCAACGCTTAATGTCAGATAACGTCCGTAATAATTGGACTTTGGGTTAGATTTTTTGACAGTTTTCATTGGTTATGATGAGTAATATGAGAGAGAAATGTGGTAATCATTGATCATTGTTTAGGTACATTAAACCATGTTAAGGTTTTAGAATGTCCCCAACTAGATATGCCGCTTCCAGGTGGTTAAAATGATCTCGTAATTACGAGATCTTTTCTCAAAATAACGAGATCAGGATCTCGTTATTACGAGATAAGGTGTCTACATTTTTTTTTTCTATGGTGAATGCAATACACTTCCGTACAATGATACAGCTCCATCCACTCTGTGTGCTTTTGTTTCCCTCCTCTTCATGAGTCGGATCCTCTGCTGGTTAATCACTCTCAAGTAAGCAAGCAAAATGGACCCTTGATTAAAAAGGGCTGACCCCAGTCGGAGATCAGAGGTTGTGCTAACTAATTAACATAGCAGGGTTGGTTTGATAGGGTCATGTATGAACAGCATGTCATTGCTTTAGACAAGCTAATTAGTTTTGCGCATCATGTTGAAAAGCGATGACTCGCTCTCCACCTCCTCACCATTTTGCATTCCCATTTTAAGCTGCATTGTGTCATCGCTGAAAGCGACCACAACAGTTTGAAATGATGTACTCTCATATAGAGATCCTGATAAAACAACAATCGAAATGTGTTATTAAGTATTTTGCAGACATTTAGTTTTTGCAGCAAGGCTAAGATATGTGCATTGCATCTGTCATCTAAATTTGGTTCCACTTGCACAATGCTTTCAAGACAAATAGGCCATGCCTGCAAGAATTTGGCAACCAGTTAATGAAATAAACTGAATTTTTTTTTGCTCATTCAAAAATGTAATGCCTCTTATTTAGTGAAAATGAAGTGTTGAAAAAAACATTTCGCAAAATTAAAATGCAGAAAAATCTAATTATGCTAAAGTGTGCATGGCCTATATGGATAGTTATTGTTGGACCAAGGAAAACAAAATGTGTCTATACACATATTCACAGCTGAGGAGTTATGAGCAAAAATGTAAAGTTCTTTCAACTAATCTGTGGTTTCTTTCCACAAAATGTCATCTCCTTTAAGAAGCAGCAACAATCTGCTGAGTAGCTTTTCAGATATCCTGTAGCTAATAGACAAACACACACACACAAACTGACAAATAGGAACAAAAACAAAATCTTGTTGGCTGTATTTCTGACAGATGCTCCGCAATGAAACACAATCCTCCCTGTCAGTCACATTCAGTGAGCTTCCTGTCGTGATGGTGCATGATCTCAGTCAGCATGCTGATTGGTTCACTGTGGGTCACATGCTGTACTGCAACCAGCAGCATCTGTCTGGATATCTGGTGGGCAGCAAAGACATGACTTCATTCAGTCAAATATAACTTCATAACTCTGCCAAAAGTCCCAAAACTGTGTTTGTGTCATTATGAATTATAATAATTGCAAATAGACTGTTACGTCTAATGGTTTAGATTACAATATTGTAAATACCAATATGGTGTCTATCAGTGCTGATAATTACACTGTCCATTGTCAAATCTTTGGTTCACCTTCATCTTTACATGAAGACAGCATTGCAGTCAGCCACCCAGTGAGGAACTCTACCCACGCAACCTGCACAAAGTTGGCAGGCAACAAATACTGGATTTTCTCCAGAACACGATATCACATATTTAGAGAATTTCTGCACAAAACAAAAAACAACTACATTTAGTTTCTCATGCTTTATGGAAAGAAGGAGGCAGACCTAACATGACACTACACGTTGGCCCATAAAAACGTTTTTAAAAGTAGCAGTTCAGCACAAGTTGATGATTGATTGATACTTGCATGATTCTTCTAATGTTTGGGTCATGTTTCACTGTTAGCATTCTAGGCTATAACCCTCTGGAACTGACAAAGTGAAAACTTTCAACTGAAAGCCTGTTTGGTGTTATTTGTTTGCCTGATGATGAATTATAAAAGGTAAGATCCGGTGTTGATTGTTTATTAGACTACACTTTGGCACACATTGAAATTTCACAGTTTCCATAAGCATCAAACAGGGGGCCTGTCCACGTGTTACTGACCTCTGGAGTCGGCACACAAAAAGCTGGACCACCGGCATACAACTGCATATGAAAAGGAGATTTTCACAATTGTATCTTATATTTGATCATTATTAAATTAATGATGATGCATCTGCATTACAAAGCACTTTTTTATTACCTATCAAAAATCTTTAAAGGTGCTGTAAGTGATTCTTCGCAAAAATTGTTGATAGATAGATATTTATTGATCCCAAAAATGGGAAATTAAAGTGTTACAGCAGCCAAATATCAGTGACACAGTACAGAATATGTATGAATACTAGGATACAATATACATGAAATAATAGGATACAATATACATACATACAATATACATGAAATAACAATAGGATACAATACAAGAACAGATATTTAAAATATATACAAGTTGGGAATACAAAATGTACAACTGCTTATATGACATGATATTTGAACGCAACTGCCAAACAAATCCCCGCCCCTTCATAAGCTCCGCCCCTCCAGATTCACAGACAGATAAATTCTGGCCACCACATTCAAATGCTGCCCCCCCCCCCCCCCCCCCAACTCTTTGTCTTCTCTTTATTTTCTCTCTTTGTGTATAATGCTGTGATTGTGTAGCTGTGGATGCCAGCCAAACTTAGCCCCGCCCACAACATTTGAGGTCGGGAAGTTCGGTCTGGACTTGATCCGTTGTGGAGTAACTGTGCTCGAACCAGAGCTGTTCGGACCAATCAAATTGTCAGGGCGGGCTTTATACGATGATGGACAGATGATCAACAGTAACGTAATCAACCACGTCACCAAAGAGCGCTTGGGTTGAATTTGTTTACAACAAAGAACAAAGATGGCTGCCACTGGAGAATTGAGATGTGTAGATTCCGCCATTGTGTCTGTTATAGAAGATATCGACAGCGCATTCATTTTAAAAGAGGAACAGAGAACCACAATCACATATGTATACACATTGCCACACCCATCCGCACGACACGGAAACTGACACCTCTGCCTTTGCTCTGTCGAAGCCTGCCTTTGACTTGCAGCTTCTGTGACGTCTGTCTCTGTTGCTCTGATTGGTTGTTGGTCTATCCAATTGAGTGCAGAGGCATTTTCTGGTTCTGATTCGGTTGAAACACGCCCCATGATCACAGCCCAATGGAGCAGCATCTGACTCATTCTGACTAGAATCTGAGTATGACGACGTCAGGCTAGTGATTGTGCTCTCCAAAGCTGCTTTTCTCTAATACAAAGGCTGTCATTCTATCGTTGTGGCTTTTTTAATGGCTTCATAAGAAACAACCAAACGGTCATAAATAACCAATCAGTACAGGTACACATACTGTGTAAACCTGGCAGGTCCCAACCCAGAGCTCACTAATGATAGACGTTAGCTGGATCAAAGAGCCACGGGTGGAAGATTCTTTACTCAGCACTTAGAAAGATCAAAGGCTTCTCACTGTGCGTTTAAAATATACGGCACAGCTCATGAAAATTATAAATAGGTTTCTCTTGATATCAAACGTCTCAGAGATGTGTCTTTGAAATCCGGTCTCAGCTGGGAAATCTATACTAATGTTGTCTCTGCTAATGGCAATCAAATAGGAGGGGCTGCAGGGAGCTATGAGGCAGATACCAACTGAAGGCAGGCTTCATCAGGACAGGTCCTCCATGTAAAGGGTACCCTGCCTGGAGAGCACTGTGCACAACAAAAGACAGATGTGCCGACAAATAGATAAAAGATAGATAATATTTACACTGTAAAAAAAAAAAAAAGGGTAGGCTACTATTTCAGCCGCTGGGGTGCCAAAAACACCAGAAAATAATTATTTTTTTATAATTAAAATACAGTTTGAAGCTTTAATTGGACATGCAATCTTGTGATTTTATGCATGACTTTTTAATGTTTATTAATGAAGGATATTTACACCTGTAAAATATAGTTTTCTCTATTCACTAAATGCATCTAATTTAAGAGATGCATTTACAGCGTTACACTTGAATTTAACTTAAAACTTAAAATATTTGTGAAATTAGGATACATTTGCGAATGTATTTCGCATGCAACATGCAACTACAAATACATTTTCTTAAAACAAATGTCCTTTTACCATAGACATGTACATTCAGTCTATTTTTGTAATTCTTTTATATTTTTGTGTTTTCGTAATTCCGTAAAATTACAATTTTTTTTTTTTTTTTTTTTTTTTTTTTTTACAGTGTAAGAAAACCTGTATAGTTTCCCTTAAAGGATGCATTTGTCTTTGGCATTCGAGAGAACACAGGTAACATAGCAGCAGCACAAAGCCTCTCAGTTAATATTCAGTAACACACACACACACACACACACACACACACACACACACCAGAGCAGACTTTATACCATATTGCATGATACCCTACACCAAAATATTGCACATTCTCCCCAATAAAAGCCATTATAGCAGTTCCACGCACATCCTCTAGTCCTCCAGGTGGCAGACAGTCACAAAAAATAAAAAAAGCATCTTTTTTGCAGTTCATTTAATTGTATTGTCAGTGATAGAAATATCATATTTAGTTGTAAATAAATTCACAGCTGAGAGAGATGATCAGGACAGTGTTTTTTTTCTGTCAAGTCCTCATTACTGCAATCTGAATCCAGCCAACTCTTGTTAATCCCTTAAATCCTAATGTGGCCTGTGCATGTGTGTGTGTGTGCAGTACGGTAGACAGCTGCAGGTAATCTGATGTATCAAGGTTTCTGGTGTTTGATGTTTGGATGTTCGCACTATCCCTTTCAACTGGTGCGAGATGTAAAAGTTGAGCCTGGTGCCTCTGTGAACGGATGGTTTGGAATTCTAATATTCAGGTGCTGTGGGATTTAAGGGATGAGTCTCTCGGAAATAATTTTTCACTTCAGTACCTTTCGTCTCAGCTTCTCTCCGTCTGGTGCTGCTCAACTTTTGTATTTTGCTACTGTGCTTTTTGTGGCCAAGGGAAAGTTGTTTGTTTCCCCCCCTGTTAGACCATTGTTTAACAATAATGACATAACTGAGCATTGACAGTCCATTGAATTAACCACAACACAATGTTAATTCAGTAATACAATAAGAAGAATTGAGTGTAAGAGATGAATACTTACAGAAATAAGTAATGATCCACTTTGGTCACAGTCTACTCCAGTTGTGCTGTGTTAATGATGAAGGTGCTAATAATGGAGCTGGGCCATGATGTGCCAGCTGTGATGAACAGAGGCATCCATCAAGTTCTCTTCCCGGGAATGGAGAGCGCGTTTGCTGCACATACGAGCACCAGAGTCGGGGTGACAACTAGCGCGTTTGGTTCACGGCATCCGGCGGGTGCTATCCAATCCTCGGGTAGGGTCGCGTCCTCAGTGCCAGCCCCTGTAGAGACAGAGGAGGTCATCCCTCTGGAAGAATGCTGCTTCTCATTGCAAAAACAAAGGCTGGGATTGTCAAAGCTGATGGCAAGGGGACGGGGCGGAGGGGCAGCCATGGCCGGCGGACTTAGGACAATAGAATAAATCACATGAAAAATGTCACAACCGCACAAATGGAATTCTTACTGGGGGGATTTGAGAAATTGAGAGAGCCATGCATAACATGGGTGTTGTTTATCTGAGGCATAAACAGCTATGCTCACATGGTCCACTAGTCAGACAGTAAGGGTATTTCTATTCATTTTGCTTTCATTTCTTGACAGGCATATGAAAGGAGTGCATGACAAAGTGGAATAGCTGTATGCTGCTGAGAGCGGGGCGGTTTAAATGAGTGACTGTGACCTTTCAACCTTGTGGAAGATTAGATCAGTTGAAATCACAACTACTGTATTATTACAGTCAAGGAAAAGATTCATTTTCCACCAGCATGAAGGCATTCTGAGGGTAGCAAATAGATGTTTTCCCTTGTCGGACATGACTTATCATAGCAGGAAAATAACATGTGTAATGCCACGTTCACATCATAGCGTTCAGCAGCTGAGAGGGGGAAACCTTTCATGCCACTGTCCGACTTGTAATTCCGAATCAGAGATATTGTGAATTTCTGACAGCGATGAGATCTCCCACTTGGCAAAAAGAAGTACGAAAGTGTCAACATACCACAATTTCTGGCAGTTCTGGCAATAAAATCCAATATTAGCACTAATAAAATCATTCCAGCTCATTCAAAGGAGCTAAGCACAAAGACTGCAAACATGGCGAGACAGCCAGCCTGGTGAAAAAGTAAGATAAGATAAACCTTTATCAAACCCACAGCGGGGACATGTGCAGTGTTACAGCAACAAAGGGGACTGACAAGAAGCATCAGTTCAAAACGAAGCTATTATAAATACGTAAACAGTAGAAAAAGGAAAGTAAAACAGTAAAAAGGCAAAATATAATAAGTAAACCGACTGAAAGGTAAAATACACAGCACTCACAGTATTGTAGATGAAATATTGACTCGAGTCTGGGATTCAAGCACTGGCTGGTAGATTTTGTTACCTTTGGACAGAGCCAGGCTAGCTGTTTCCAGTCTTTGTGCTAAGCTGTTCTAACTGTCTCCTGACTATAACATTATACTATACATAATTACATATATATACTCAACGTACTATAACACTATTTATGCTACAGACAACAGAGTATCAAACTCATCTTCATCAAATCCTGGCAAGAAAACGAAATAAACGCGTTTCCCCAAAATGTGAAACTATTCCTTTATAAAGAGGCAAATTGACTAATTTTAAATGAACAGTATAAAATTATTGAAATATCATGTGCACTTTCTTCAGGGTAGCCCTGTATGTGTAGTGTTCAAGAGGTCGCTGCTAGAGTCTTGATAGGCCCTGTTGCTTCATCTATAAAATGTCCATTTGTGCCAGGCTGCTCAGTACACAGCATATCTGCAGTCTTTTGCTAACCAACAGTATCATCAATATGCTGGTTTATCACATATTCTATATCTTTCTAAAGTGGTCAGGAAACAGACAGCCAGACGTGAATCAGTATTCATCTTTAAAGCTATGGTGCGTAGTTTCTGTCGCCCCCATGAGAAATTCTAAGTAATGACAACAAAATTGTTGACACATGATACAAGCCTTCCATGACCGCGCAAACTACCCCCTCCGCCCTCCTCCACGCAGCTGCTAGTAGCCAGGGAGGACACGAAGGATTAAAATAACACGATGGACTCTTCAGAAGAGGTCATTATCTGCACTCGAGTTTCTGCGTGGGAAATTCACCGTACGCCACAATCTTCTGAACACAGCCATACTGAGAAATACAGAGAGAGTTGTGTGGAGCTGATATAAGATAGATAGATAATTAGCTTTGTAGCAACTCATTTGGCAATGGCTTGAGTGTAACGGATGTTCATTAATATCAATAAGTTACACACTAAAGCTGTAAAGTTTACTTTTCTATTCCTGCTTCCGATCACGTTCGAACTGTCCTAACCTCAATTTCCTATTTAATTTCTATGAGCACAAGCACCATGGTGTGTTATCATTATCCTAGTAATTCAAATCAGTCAGCATCGATATATATTTCTTAGATATTTAATAGACTATTTGGATACATATCCACCTGACCACCTCTGTGGGTTTTCATAGTCTGAGTCTGCCTTATTTTCCTCAGGAAATAGGCTGTTTATTCATGCATACTGTATATTATTAGGGAGCCAAATAAGTTGGTGCTTTCATGACCAAGCGTATTAGCCGCATTATGATCTGGGGTGCTATTAGAAATGATGTGTGCATGTAAACAGATTCATTGTAAAAGAATAACTGCTCTCAGCTCAACACCTCTTCTCTGACTGGTGTCTTTGATTCCAGCAGAAACCCCAAAACCCACTATCGACCCAACAGGAGTCCTTTCTAAACCTGCCTTGTCCTCACACCACACGACAGAGAAAAAACACAGCAAGAAATGAATCTGTTGACAAAGGTAACTTTCGAGCGAGATAACCTAGAAGTTTGGACTCCAAACGATCCACTGATAGTTCTCTCACTCTCCTCTTAATCACTTCCATCATTCTATCAATATTCTGTCTGCATCTGTTTATGTGCTAAGGCTCAGAGAAATGCTATTCAGTGTTTGAGAGATGGGTGATTCATGAGACCATGATGCAGTTTCAAAGGTGTCACATACAGAGAGAAGTGTATAGTGTGCTTTTAAAATGCAAATCATTCAAATTAAAACCTAATTAATAGGGGTGTGCAAAAAAAATCAATTTGTATTAGCGATTCAAGCTCTACCGATTCAAAATCGATTTATATTTTTTATTTTTTTTATTGTATGTCTACTGCAATCACATGATAGATAGATAGATACTTTATTGAATACAACATACACATACATCATAACATGATGTTAAAATAACAAATAACAAACAAATCCACATGAATAATATGGACAATAAAAGATACTAAATAAACTAAATAAAAAATCCACATGAATGTACTAAGGGATGTATATACACATGGGGAAATTTACTACGTTTACATACTGTGAATTGTCCACATTGTCCATTGTGAATCGTGCCGCGCTGTCCAAACGAAGCCAAACGTGAGCCGTTTTTTTTTTTATTCACCCTGGGACCAGGTTTCAAAAAAGTGCGTTTACAGGCAGTACGTTTACAGGATTCGTATGGACGATCGGCCCAAACGAGGCAAAAAATGTGCGTTTGCATCAAAACGCGTCTCCCTGTGGATGGCCTCTTATTTTCCAGTGCGGTGGTCTTTTGAAAACATCTGGGTGATAATTAGTGGCTTTTCACTGCAACAGCTCTATCACTGGTGTGTCATTTCTCACATCCTCACCTCCTCTCACACACAATATGACACCTCATGGCCCAAGCAGTGTTGCTTTTGAAACCTGGCCTCAATGTTATTCTGGAGGGTGGGGGGGCATCGAGACGACAACTCAGATCATGCGTGCTTCATTAGTTTTGGCTTTCTTTCTTTTGCCTTGGCATTCTTCAGTGTGAGCTCTGATGAGATCTATACTTCCTAACACAATCAAAACTGCAGCCACAACACACAGATGACCCTTAAAGTGTGGGGTTACACTTCACTTGAAGGTATCTACATAAAGGCCGTTTTACGCTTGACGCGTTGGAGGTGGCGAGCGCATTAGTGACATCAAAATGACGTAATTTCCGGCCGGCGCGTTTGATTTTCAGCGCGCGAGCGGAGGGCGCGCACCAGTCTATTTTTTTCAGCGGCGCTCGACAAACCGGAAACAGAAAGCCTGAACGAGCTCCTGGGAAACCGGATGCCAGGACTTGCCGACTGACTGCAAGTCTCTCTTGTAAACTTACTGGGTTAAAATGAGTTCTTTTTTTGTGAATGAAAGGCTTGATCCCACCAAGTAGCTCATTGAATCAAATCGAAGAATTGACGGCACTGTTGCTGCCTGTTCTGCCGTTGTTTATCTTTTTCTTCTTCTTCTAGTCCTTAGAAAGAAAAACATCGGTAGCCTTTGCTCCTTAGCGCCACCGCTGTTCAGGAGAAGACTGCAACTAGTGCCGCGACCACCACGCGCGAGTATAAATACTCACGGCAGTCCCGTGACGTCACGATTTCCGCACGCACTGTTGAAAGCGCTAGTATATCTGAAGCTTTAGAGTGACATGACACTGTCATAAACGTCTCATAAACATTATAAACAAGTCATAAACGTTTATGACATAACACTTCTGTCATTAAGTGTCATTCGGTTTTTGCCATGACAAGTTATGGTTAGGTTTAGGGTTCATGTGTCTTGACTGTGTCATGTGTTCATGACACAGTCAAGACACTCTTATGTAGATACCTTCAAGTAACGTGAAGTATGGACTTCTACATTTTGTGACATTGCCAAACTTCTGTTTAAGTCTTAAAACTTTAAGCTCTCTGTGACTTTTTTAAAGAACTAACATATTTTGTCCTCTTATACACACACACACACACACACACACACACACACACACACACACACACACACACACACACACACACACACACACACACACACACAATAAGATTAGCTTGTATTCCCAGCATCCAGCATGTCCTTTTTTGTCAAGAGGAAGCTTCAGAATCAATCTATTTAATTCGTTCCCAGCATGCACTCAGCAGAGCATGTACATATAAAATCATTAAAGCTAAACTCATTTCAGGAAATGTGATATTTGGTGTTTAAATTTACACTATATGGGTAGAGCAAAGTCCAACTCTTTCAAAAAGTACCTGCCGATACGAAGACATTTCATTTCACGAATGTTCTTTAGAAGTTGAGTTATTTAAAAAAAAAAAAGTATAGTGAGTGAAGATTCATTACAAATTCATGTGCAATCACAGCTTTCTACTGTGAGTGTTTGCAAGTAAAGACGGTGTGAAGTCTAACATTTCAGAGAAAGTGTTAATGAGAACCACATAGCGCTGTGCCAACAGTGCATTTCACAGCTCTGACAGGGAAAATGTTCCCACTTACTGCACAGTTTGCATTTGCAATTAGGATCTTCTTGTGTATATGTTGGCTTGATAAACAAACAACAACTATACACCCAAACACAATAAACTGAAGCTGGGAAACATCACAACAAATTCTTATGACAAGCCTGCTGGATCTTGTGCAATAAAAAAAAACCTTTATTGCAATAATTAGATTTATAGTGCAATAAATACTCTTATTCTACTTCAACATGACATTGTATTTATGTATTTTACTTATTGTTGAACCTGTGTTGTTGGCTGTAAATGTTTGTTTGCTGAAGTAGTTTTGCGTTTGTGGTGTTTTTCTTTTTATTGCACTGATCGGCAGTAGATCTCCTAACTTGCATGCATAGTCTCGCACTGCATAGTCTCGCATTACCAGACCCTCCTCCACAGCGCCGCGGAGGAGGGTAGGGCTAGTCCACACAGAATTCCGGGACGCAAGAAAGATGTGCTCTGGTTTATTGGCATTTCTTTAAACCAATCACAATCATCGGCGCTAAGCATCGGATGGAGCAACGGTGCCTCTGCAAAATAGCCTCGGGAAGGAACTTGTTTTGGTGGAACGTGTGTACATTCAAAAGTTGTTTTAGTCGTGCAACAGAAATCTCAGATTGGACAGATAGTCTAGCTAGCTGTCTGGATTTACCCTGCAGAGACCTGAGGAGCAGTTAACCATAGTCCTCAGAAATCCACCGGAGTTTAGAATTCCAAAACAAAGAAAGAGCAAGGTAACAGACATCCGGCCGAAAAGAAGAACATACAGCGGAATTTCCGGTGGCAACGGAAAGTAGAAGGTAGTGGATATAGACTATATTCTGTACAATGACAATGCTGGCTTTTTATTCTATTCTTTTCATAGCTTATGAGGTTTTCCTGCATGTCCCCCCTCTCTCCCCCCTCTCCATATCTCAGCTTTCCTGTCCAATAAATTCCCAGAACAAAAATAACATGATTCCTCTTACAAATGAAAAGTTAAATTCATAAGCAATAACACTGCTCAAATTACAGTAATACACTCGGGGGCTTTGCTGCTACAGACTTACTTGGTCCAGTACCAGTAGATCATGTTAGCAAACTAAAATATTAAATATATATATATAATACATTATTATATAACATTAAATATTGCTCTATAACAGACATTACTTGGTCAGTTTGCTGACTTAATGACTCCTCTCTATTTGCATTAATATGACAATAGCTTAGCATTTGAGCTAAATGCTAATTCAGTATTTAGCATCATCGTCATCTCTTCACTGTCAGTTGTAGCTGCTCAGCAACACAGTCTCACTTCAAACACAAATGTGTTAAGCAGAAAAGAACAGAAAAATAAACCTCAATACAAATATGACTATAAGAGCAGCAGTGTCTGTTTCCTTTTAAGTAAGTTTTCCTTTTTAATTACTTAACCAATTAATAAATAAAAAGTAAATACTAGCACGGTGAAAGCATATTTGGATCCATTAAGCCCTATACACTCAAGGACAAAAATCAATTATGTCAGCTCAATTACCAAAATGTTTGTGCATGAAGATGCCACAGAACCATTGTATTAATTTTGCTGGCATTTATTTAGATTGAAAACCGATACAGTAGCATAAATATTCAAATTTGACTCATGATGAGAGATGTGTGGTTGCTGATGGATTTACTTTTGTCTTAGTTTTGCATTCTTCCAGTAATGTGCAGATATATTCCAGCACAAACAGGGCCGTTTTTCAGACTTGAAGAGAGATAGGAGCAATAAAACAGCAGAATATTGGGAGGAAGATGAGAGTGTAACATCTTTATATATAATGCAGTATTAAAACATAATATCTCTCAGTGATTTATACAGTCCATTGAATGAAATGTGCATCTAGCTCGTGGTCTGGTTTGGATGAGACTGTGCCTCAATTGTGCTGTGTTAAAGTCATAGGACCCAATCAGTTCAGCTCACTGACATTTATAATAAGCAGTGTCGCAATAAATTAGCCTGGTCCTACTAGACTCTCGTACATTTCATTTGTACAGAGAGTCTGTCCTCTCTCCATTGACAAGTGTTAACTTCCTTGAAGGCGGGAACTCTGTTGAAGTTTAAAACTATTGGATCCAGAGCCACTCTGGATCTGCCATAACCAATCACTAACGTTTGGTCGTGTCGTCGGCTTAGCATCGCTAGCGTTCGCCTTAGCCAACTCCTTCACCACTAACGGAGCGAGCTGGAAAATCAAAGTTTTCCCGAACCCCTTGAGGAGGAGGGCCACAACATCATGTCCACCAACAAAACTCAGCAAAGATTCTTGCTCGGGCTTTAACTTCTGGATATTCGCCAGCGTTGCGTTCTCCGCCGCCATTACGGAACTACAACTCAAACTAGCGCACAAGCTCAACGTCATCGTTCTAAGCCACTCCCTCTGTTCGCTGATTGGACCGGTAAAGATTGAACCGGAGAAAACCCAAGAATATACCGCAAACCCAGACGGTGTACTGAAGGAATATGAAAATTGAACAGAAGTACGTAGGAGGGCGAAGCCAGGCTAGCAATAAACTGCCCTGATTCTCTTCATGCACGAGGAGTCCCATCTCACAAAAATAAAATCCACTTTCATTGTCAAAGTTATATCACGTTTAAATTTACACTTTGTTGTTCGTTTGTGATCCAATTTTTATTTATATTTGAAACAAACAAGACAGTTCGTACAGACCAGTTGTGTGTAAAAGACAAAAAGACGAAAAGACAAAAACTCAAAGCAAAACAGAAAGAATATCATAACATGTGAAAGATACAGACAACATACAATTATATTCAAAATAAAATAAAATATACATTCATACTGTATCCTAAACATTCTCCTAAACATGGCTGCACTGGAGGCTAATTCAATACAGTTTTGAACTTTATGCCAAACTCACATCACTTATTTCAAACTTTTATAACTTTTCAGAAACATGAACCAATATACCCCCAAACCATGTGTCCTGTCTGCACCCATTATCATTCACTAGCTTTGGTTATGGGCACACTATAATCGTATTACTGCATGTACTTGGAGTTTGAGAATAATTTGATCAAGCTGTTCCCTCAGTTTAATATTTCCTTGCTATTTTGCATATTACATTTGTTGAAGTAAATAATGATGTGCTTGTTTTCCTTGAGGCAATCAGCATTCACCAAAATGCATGTCTTATCACAATATCAATTCACTAAATACTACCATAATCAAAGTAATAATTATGTTAAGATGCTTATATGACCGTGTCGTAATTGCTGCATTCTTGTAATTGAATTCAAATCAGCAGCCAGAGGCAAATGACAATCAGTTCAATTCATCAAAACTCACAGTGTATACACGGCTGCTTAGCACAAGTGTCACATTCATATGGGCATGTAATGAGCTTAATCCAATTATTCTCATGATCAAAGCGAGAAACAACAACTGCTTGTCATTTTGCCTCGAAGTGGTGTCACAATATTCTGGTCTCTACATTTAACCCTTGTGTGGGGTTCGGATCTGTGGGACCCGTTTTCAATGTTTGCTAAAAGAAAAAAATATGCTATTTATTATTTCTTCTAACTCAAACTCATTGGCTTTGGCTCATTTTCTGTGAAGAACATAAAAAATAACTTATTTTCAATGACTGCACATGGTACAGCCCCCCTACACATAACTATCACACGAGGTGTTCGGGTCTACTGGACCCGAGTGTATTTAATTGTAGGTGCGATGAAACTAAGTTGTCTTTCTGCACCTGCTATTCCCACACAAAATTACAAACTTGTTACATTTCAAGCACTTTCACCTGTTCTGATTAAGTTCTAAGAAATAAGCACCAATAATGATCAAAAATGTTGTTTCTATTTTTTTTTTACCTTTTTTATAATTGAATTTCCTTGTTTTCTCACAAAAAACAAAAATTATCATATGATCATAAATGTGATCTCACATGGGTAAACGGCAAATATGAACCATAAATGATGTATATATCATTGGTAATTGAGCTAAAGTAAACATCTGTTAAGTATTTTTGCATACATTGTTATGGCTGTATTGATTTAAAAACCTAATAATGTGGTGGGTCCACCAGACCGGGAACATTGGCTGTGTAACAAAAATATGAACACCACACAAGGGTTAAAAGAAAAGTGGCAATGTTGACAAATAGGAAATGTATGTAGCTGGTGGGAAGTTAGTCTGGATCAACGGATACATTTCAGTGCCCGTAATGTCCCTCTCCTTCCGCTTCAGGAAACAATAACAAACTTCAAGCTAGCAAGCTACACGAAAATAGCAAGTTTTGAAGACAATTTGGATGGTGCAACAAAACAGGCCTGCTTGGTTCTTTCAGGGAATGATTGTAAAGATTTACAAAGAATAAGTTTACAGGCTTTACTCTCTAACTGGGACGTTTTGGGACCGATTGGTGGGAATACTGTGGACAAAGTACACACGGAGATACACTGGTAAAGATCAAATGATGAGGTTTAACAATATATCCAGTTAAATGAAATAGCTCACATTACTGTATTGTGTTAACTTCATTTAATATTATATGTGGCGTTTTCTTTTGCGAGGTGCAAATGTTCCACCAAAACAAGTTCCTTCCAGAGACTATTCAGCAGAGCCACCGTCGGTGCGTCCGGAGCTTAGCGCCGCCTAGGACAATTGTGATTGGTTTGCAAACAACCCAGAGCCTTTATTTTCCCCTATCCCAGAATGTATGTGTGGTGTAGCCAGACTTTATTCCACAGTGCTGTGCAGATAGAGCTGGCAATGCGAGACTAGTGGGAAATCAAAGCAAACAATAGTGTCTTTTGTGTATGATTCAAGGAAGCAGATGGTTTAATTTTGAGACTTTGCAATAACCTACAACACGTACTGGTGCAATCGAGAGTATCGATTTAAATGCAGACTTTAAAGTGAAACTAAAGGCGAAATGTATATATTCATGTGCCTACAAACCTTGTTAAATTTGAATAAATCAGCATTCAATCACAATTCACTGATTGAACGTATTTTACATCCCCACAAGTACAATCACAGCCACGTATACAATCAGCAACCACCGGGGGGGGGGAACTAGTCCAATCATCGTCAGAAGGGCTCATTTAGTTAAAGAAACGCACACGGCTGCTCTTTCATTTTTTGTCCTCCACTATCTGAAGCTCCAGCCCACTGATACTGATGGAGGAAGTCAGTGATCGATTTGTTGCTTTTGTTTCTATGCTGAGTTAGCGACGCTTTATATAATTGCACTGTATCACGGCTGCAGAAGTCCACCACTGCATGTGAGTATAAGATAAAGCAGTAGAGACACGACTGTCGTTTGTTTATTTCGTTTGAAAGTGGTTTTTACTATTCTTACCTATGCACAGGTTTTTATACACCAAATAGTCTTTATGCTTTTATGACTGGTCTGTTTTATTTAGTTGTTTTGTGAAGCACTTTGTAATGTGAATTTTGAAAAGTGCGCTATAAATAAAGATTAATATTATTATTATTATTATTATTATTTAATCACACCCTGGGTGCTGATGTGTGTTTTATGGGTGGATTAAGGCATCCTGGGCCAAAAAATGCCACCGGATGGGTGGTTCTTAAAACACAGCGCTTTCAAGTCGGGGAGTGGAGTTCACTTCCCACCAAAAACAAAATCCTTTCAACCATGGATGTATTAAGAGAACTAGATACAGTGTTTGGCGGGAAGCCCCGTACATTCCAATGAGAGTGCTCAAAAGCGCATAAAGCAAACATGGAGCTCGGATTTCCTGCATTCTTGGCCCATGATGTCTTGATGGACTTGCGCACTAGCAACAATTTGTTTGTGTTGTCGTAGAAACCGGTAGCAACATGCGCGTTCATGAGCTCTCTCGTGTCTCTTACATCCACGGTAAACGTAGCGAACTCAAGAACCGTTTCATTGTCTAAAATATTCACTAACGTTAAACATTGTGTTTACATGCTTAGCTAAATAAAACGATGGGTGTATTTAGAGAACCAAGGAGATGTGATTATTATGTCGTGCGACTAGCTAGCTAGTAGTTTAGCCTGCAGTTTGGTGAACAGAGCTTCTCTTAATACATCCATGGCTTTATCTGTCATCCACGTTACAGGCTTTACAGCATACAGCCCTCGGATGTATCGTAAGATAAGTGTTAAACCCTAAACCCACATCGGCTTTTACGGACGTATAAGATATTATAAGATAAGATAACTAGCAGCTTGACCTGCATTCCGTTTGTTTTTTAGCTTTTTCAATAAACCACTAAACCAGGTTGAGTGATTGTGACACTGTATTTAAGTTACAAACAACATTTTTAAATATATTGTATATAGCCAGTCATTGACATCAACAGTCAACGACAATGTTCATTATAACACTTCACTTTGGCATGTATTAATTAGTAATGTTTATCTAAATAAACGATGGATGTTTTGAGAAAACCACATCGATGTAATCACTATGCCTGTAACGTTATCTAAGCATAGCTACCGTATGTACAGTCAAAGCCCGTCTACGGAAAGCCGTTCCACTCCCTATTCAGCCCCATTGTACCTACTTTGGTTGCAGTTCCACCAGAGTTCCACTGGGGGTGATCACGGTCCAGTGCAAAATGAATGGGACTCTATGGAGCTAGACGGCTAAATTTGTCTCTTTTGCCTGATTGTCGTTGAGGAATCTCAGATTTGATTGTAGTTTTTGCAAGTTCAACATGGATTATAGGTCAAAAGTTGAGTACTTATGTCCTTTTGATTTCTTACAGGTTGAGTCGTTGTTGCCCATACCACGCTAGCTTTCTGCTAATGAATGCTGATTGGTCATTGAAGGACTGATTACGATCGGAGATCCCGCTTGTCGGCATCCAAAGCGGAACCAGAATGTCAGAGTGAATATTTCGGCGTGGTCGTTAAAACATTAGCAAACCTCTTTCTAGCATGTGTATTGACATCCCTGTCAGCTGTGCTGTTGATGCCTTGAGAGTAAAAAGGAAGTGACTCAGAGCTTGCCGTAAAGAAGTATCTCTGGCCGTATATGTGTATGACGTCATTGACATTTTAAAAGGCTTTTTAGAACAAAAAAGCGATTTAAAAAAAAATCTAACACCCAGCAGTATGTATTTTCTTTGCCTCCCCTTTCGAATGCAACATTCAAATTACTAGAAAAAAAATTATATCGTGAGAAAAGTGGATTTTTAGGGGTATAGCTCCATAGAGTCCCATTCATTCTGCACTGGCCTGTGAGCGCCCCCGATATGGAACTCAGAATCCGGAAGTAACAAGGGAGTAGAACTTCTTCCTGTATTAGAAATTCTTTGGTACAGTGTTACCCTTCTCTCATGCTAGCTACCGCTGATGTTAGCTAGCTACTAGCCGATAGCCCCGGCTGTTTTGGGAAACGCTTATGACGTTACATCCACGTTGCAGGCTTTACAGCTTACATAAATACATCCCTCGGATGTATCATAAGATAATACCATGGATGTATTAATAGACCACATGGTGAATTACAGCCATTAGCTGGAGCTATATCCATTACAGCTAGCTACGTGACCATGGTACAGGCCATGCAGGACCCACAACAGTCATATGTTTACGGGCGCAGTCCCGCATATCAGCTCGCGTCCATTAAGCGCGTTCATCATTTCTTTTTTTCAAGCTTATTTTTTGGGGGTTTTTCCCTTTATTTTTGAAAGTGGATAGACATGAAAGGGGGAGAGAGATGGGGGATAACTCGCAGCAAAGGGCAGCAGGTCCAACTCAAACCCTGCGCCGCTGCAGGACTCAACAACATGGGACGAACGCTCTTACTGGGTGAGCTAGAGGCCGCCCCACGTTCATCATTTCTAATTTAATAATTCTGTATTCGCTACTAGTGAATGTTAAATTGTTTAAAAACGTGACATTTTAAACAAGGAACCTTTAAGTGTTCGGACTGGTAAGTTTATATACCCCGAAATAAATTATCTGAAATATAGACGTTTCTTTCGCCATGCAAAGTCTATGTGAAACGTCTTCCTGGGCAATGGAGTGCGGTACCACCGCTATCCGCTAAGCCCATGGTGGCTTTTAGACATGGCGCTGTTCCTGGGGGCTTGCTTTCACCCAGGAAACGCATGTTCGTTCCTCAGGAGTGTTTAAATCCAAACCGCGATCTTTTCCTAAATATAACTAACTGGTGCCTAAACCTAACTGTCGTCACCACATGATGCTCCCTTTTTGTTGGCTAAACTCAACTGCCACCACGGCCCCCGAAGGGACCGTCATCTGGCGGTGCCTGTACCCGTCTCAAAGTCACCTATTGTCGGCTAACCTCAAGTACCAACTGCCGCTGAGCAGTGACCAGTCGGCGGTCGCCTAATTTGTTATAGGATATCATACAAATTGATTTGCGTACATTTTCGTACTATATTGTACAAACCCGTTCATGAGAATACGTTGTATTTGGTGTGCCCCCACTGCAAATACATTTCTCTTAACAAATGATAAAAATAATCCCACTTTATCAGTGCGTGGTTGGAGGTCTACAGCGAAGAGTTGTTATGGAAGGTTGTGTGGGAGCCTCCAGTGTGTTCAAATAAAGTGATGCCAAACTCAGAAAATGCACCAGCGAGTGTGATATCACTGTACTTCTGTTGTGCTTATGTTAATTATGATATGTGAAAATACATATTGTGTGAAATGGTTTGCTGATTTCGACAGTCCTAATTGGCATCATCAACTAAGACATGTCTGCCCACAACATTTCTCAAATCAAAATGTGCCACATATTGTGTTTTATGATACTACACCATACCGTTATGTATAAATTAGTGATATATGCATTTAACATACTAACTTACCAACTGTTCATCACTTCCTGTAGACATGTGTGAACAGACACTAAAATGTCACTAATGCATTTCATGTATCATTAAAGGGATAGTTCAGATGTTTTGAAGTGTGGTTGTATGAGCTACTTCTCTCCATAGTCAGTGTGTCAGCTACAGTAGATGGCGGTCGGCGCGCCCCTAGTTTGGAGGAGCAGGCAGGAGTACTGACACGGAAGCTAAGCAATGTTTAAGTCTAAGCCAGTTTAAGTTTACGCAGGGGGAACTGAAGCTGTTATCTATTCTCTCTTCAAAGCCACCAGACTCCATTGACAAAAACAGTCATCTATAGCTCGCAGAATACGGGAGTTGCTGCTCTACCGCTGCCTCGATCGGTTAGTTTGTTTGTGTTATTGTGCGACTTTGGTGTTTTAAAGGGTTAGTTCGGATTCACCAAAGTCACACAATAGCACAAACAAACTAACCGATCAAGGCAGTGATAGATCAGCAACGTCTGTGTTCTGTGAGGTAAATTACTGTCAAAGGAGTCTGGTAGCTTCACGGCTTCAGTTCCCCGTCAGAAAGGACAGCCTGAAAGCAAAGGTAAAGCGGTGAAAATATTCTGAATATGGCGTACACTTAAACTAAAATTGATTTACTTAGGTGGGCCATTTTGTAGGTGTCTAAAATGTGTTTGGCTGCTGCCCCCGTCAGCAGTACATTATAGCTTCTGTGTCGGTACTCCTGCCTGCTTCTCCAAACTGGGGGCGCGCCAATGCCATCTACTGTAGGTAACACACTGACTATGGAGAATTAGCTCATGCAACCCCACAAAAAAAATAACTGCACTATACCTTTAAGCTAATAAAAAGGTGCATTTTTGCATTAAGATCTTACAGCTTTAGTGCCTGTCTCAGGACTCTTGCTGGCATCAGTGAATGCCTGCAAGACTTCTATTTGAAGACAAGCCTGTTCTTTGTGTGACTAAAAAAGTGACACTGTGGACTTCTTCAAACTCCTACAACCGACCTCCGTGGCCGGCAAAAGTTGTCGGAGCACAGATAATGCAATTCGAAATGGAAAAAAACCCGAAATAATACAACTGTGAATCAAGTTCTATGAACAATTTCTGTTAAAATACACAGACACACAACTGTTAATACACAGTTATTTCTTAGAGTGTACTTCGAAGGAATATGAAACTAAGTATCTGTCATTCAGTCATTGCACTGCCACGGTTAGCATTAATGCTACTGTTCCTGTTCGACTTAAGTCTACAGATCCCCTCCTGTACATCTGGCATGAAAGATTACAGTTGAGAGGGAACATCAGAGGAGTCAGCATCCTGCTTCGTAGGATGATAGAGCTTGTTTTAGCGAGGACCCGCTCTGTGTATTGATCTGCTCATGCAGCATTCCCTCCGCTTGAAGTGAGAATTTGCCTCTGATCTGAACCAGCTTTCAAGTGGGCAAAAACAACCTCAAACAATCTGACTCAATTTTTTTTTGTAATGTACATCAAGAGCACAGCAGAGTCTGCAGATAAAAAAAAAAAGAAAAAAGGGCAAGCCTGCAGAGCTAGTTCAAAGCGTAATGAATTTCTCCTGACTATCCTTCGGAGCCACTCCGCTGAGATGCATTCGATGTTGGTTACACAGGAACTGATGCTGAATCAAAATTTGTTGGGAAGGATTTCAAATGCTTCATGAAATAGCCCCTCTGATGAATTCCGTTCAGCAGCTCCTAATTCTACATCAAACTATGTCAGCGAGGACTGTTTGGGAGCAATTTGTTAGTGGACGGCCCAGTAAGCGAGGAACTAATCTGAACGTGAAATCTTTGGACTTCATTACAAATGTCCATGATCCATGCAGCCATGGAACACATAGCTAAGTAACACTGAGGTGCCTCAGACGAGAGTGTGTTTTACACCCTGCACACACAAAAAAAAGATTGTCAGGAATTCTCTCACTTTTGATGTTGCTTGTAAAGTGTGAAAAACACTTTTCGCAATTAGCACATTTCAGTGAAAAAAGAATCTACTTCTAGTTACTCCCTCTGGTCTAGTCTGAGTTTTTATTTTACTCCATGTGAACTCATGCATCCCTGTGAAAGTGAACAGTGAGACTCGAGGAGCATTTAGAGAATAGCTTAAAGAGTTACACCCTGGCTTTTTTTCTTCTGTGCTGATAATTTAGACCGACAAGGCATCACACTGGATTTGACTTTGCTAACCAAAAGAAGTGGTTACAACAGCACAATTCATGCTGCTGCTAACGTCTGAATCAAGGATGCAAAAGTCAGTTTACAAAACTGCAAAGTGTGTGATATGTCACTCTGCCCACATTTTTGTAAAGCTGGTATTTCTAGCAATTGATTTGCAACACATTTGTGAGTGCTGGTCAATAATACTCTGCTGTTTTTGGTGAGACCGAGACCAATGCCATGCTCAATAAAGTGCTATTCTATTTTATTATTATCTAAATAAATGTAAGCTTCTGTAAGAAAAAAGATGGACTTTTTTGTGGCAAAACGTTGGCAAAAGAGTGAATATGTATTCAAGTTCATTAGTGCTCCAGACAGTTTGGCAGCAAGATGCCAAAAAGACCTCTTGAAGATCATCCAAAGTCTAATTAAAAGATGCACATTTCAGAAGCGCTGAGCAGAGCCATGGATGACACATCCCAACAAAATTAAATTCTGACAGTGACTGCACAAAAACACAGATCATAGTAGTCTTTTTAACCGGAGGCTTAATGTTACTGTAGTGACAGTATGTCACCAATTAGATGAGATTCCATGCAGGCGTGACGCAACAAAGGAACCAAGAAATAAGCACAGATCCTTAACAAATCTGCGCTCTGATCTGAAGATTATCAACAGTCAAAATGACTTTTATCAACACGAAAGTTCTCAGTAATTCAGCCAGATAGATAGCAGGGGTGGGGGGGGGGTGTGGGGGTGTCTGACAAACTCATCTCCGTTGTAGCCTGTCTTGGTCAACATGACCCAGAACAAAACCCCATCCATACACAGAAAGCATGTTTCTCCTGTCCATATATCAAAAGGCTGACAGATAAAAGGAGATAAAAGGGTCCAGACCTTAATTATAGCGTGGAGGAGCTCAGCATCCACTTCTCCGCATGTCGCCTTCTCCTCCGCTGCCTCTGCCTCCCAGCTCAGATGATTTCATCAAGACAGATTTAAAACACTCTGTGCTGCCGTGAACGTCTCAACGCTGTGGCTGCCATTCACACATGAACGCTGCATCCCTGAATGACTGAATGAGTAGGGCTCACAGGTGTCGAGAACGCGCTCCAGAGCTCACGCTGTGCTCCAGTGCTCACAGACTGAGATGTGCATGGGAGAGGAGAGAGGGCAGCTTATTTGGCACTCAACCCCTCCCTCCCTCTGTTCTACTCTCCTCCCCGTCGCCCTTCCTTTCTCTATCACTCTCTTATTCTACTTTACCTTTTCGCTGCTCCCGTTTTGCTCCCAGCCTTTTCCCTCGTACCAAATGACCACCCCGGGCTTCCTCTTTCTGTCTGTTGGTATTAATGCTAGGATTTGTCTGATTTCCTGCAGGTGTGTGTGTGAGAGAGAGAGAGAGAGAGAGAGAGAGAGAGAGAGAGAGAGAGAGAGAGAGAGAGAGAGAGAGAGAGAGAGAGAGAGAGAGAGAGAGAGAGTTTTAGGTATATTTCATTTTACTATATGCAATACATATGGTTTTAAATTATATTTTTAGCGGGGTACAACCCTCAGATGGGGTAACTCCTGACCCCTCCCACCTCCCCAACCCCCCCCCCCCTTGCGATTACCGCCTATGCTTGCGTGTGTCAAGGAAAGGATTGTGGACAGATCTCATAGCCACTGATTTAAACAAGCACAAAACCACCATCAAAATGTGCAACGCAATTACATGTTTTGACACTGAAAGAGTGCTACTCTTCCTCCTTTTGAAAGGTGTGACATTTAGATGAAATGCTGAGGGTGATCCACCCAACTCGAGAATAACCTTTACTAAATAGTGCTTGTGGCTACACGTCACGTGGCAACTCCATAATTGGAAAACAATATTAAAATCCAAGTGTCTCGCTGTAACAGTTGTAAAGGCACGATAGTGTGCACATTAGTAGACTCTATAATATTATATGTTAAGTGAGTGTTGTACTTTGAGAGTCAAATTCCTTGTTTGTTTACGCAAACCTGGCCAATAAAGCTGATTCTGATTCTGATAAGGAACTATATTGATTAAAGTGCTCATATTATGCTGTTTGGCTTTTTCCCTTTCCTTTATTGTGTTATATATCTTTTTGTGCACGTTTTAGGTTTACAAAGTGAAAAAGCCCAAAGTCCCCCCCAAAGGGACTTACCATCTCCAACAGAAAACACTGTTCACAAACTGCTCCAAACAGCTCTGTTGTAGTCCAGCCTTTACTTCAGAGACACACGTGCATCACTTTGGAACACACGTTATAATGCTCGCCTAGCTGCTAGCGTAGCACGCCCTCATACTCTGCTTCTGACTGGCTAGTAGTCCTTACCTAGCTACTGCGCACATGTGACTCCCAACAAAGATGGAACAGAAGTGAGATGTCTCACTCTGTAGCTAAAACAGAGAGCTCAACACACAGGGTGATAAGAGGAGCTGCAGCAATGTGCAATACAACAAATATATGTTTTTTTTTTATTAAACCACATAAACCTATTCTGGTATCACCTCTAAATACAATTATGAACCTGAAAATGAGCCTAATATGAGCACTTTAATGGCAACCCCCCCCCCCCCCCCCACACACACACACACACACACCACCACCACCACCAATTGTGTTTTATGTAAGTAAGACGAGCACCTCAGCCAAGAAGTGATGAAGTGAAATAACCCCCTCTGAAGCCGTCAATCATATTTTGAAATCTTTCCACTCCAGCACTGTGACAAAGCTACAATGTAAACTGGCTGGAAGTATTTAAAACCTGCTCTTCAAGAGCCTTGTCTTAAGTACTTTGTCCATTATACAGTAACAGCAAACTGCAATTGCTTTATTTCCATCATCTTGCTAATGCAGGAGAATGATCAGTGTCTACGGGTATTATGCTTACATGAATTTACTTATAACTTTATATACAGGCAGGGTTTTTACGTAAATGATTGTGTTTTTCTGTTTTTTATCTGTATAATGCAGGCCTTGCTCGAGCCACTTTGTAACAAGACGCATCATCCCTCTGAGCTTCATCACAATGAAACCCAAGGAAGCAGCAGCTGTGGCCTTCCAAAGTTTGAAATGTGACCTTTACATTTCGTCCCCAATCACAGCCATTTGTAAGTAATGCTGGATGTGAGCAGTTTAGCTTCTTTTTTTCTGGAAGTGGTGCAAACTTTAGTGGAGAAAAAAAAAATGAAACTGCAGTTGTTTTTCCTTGTTATGGAGCTGTATAGTAAAGTGCCTTTATGGATCATCTTAGACTCTAATCAGCACTTATTCATTTTTGATTTGTGTTCCAGTTATGTTCCGAGATCTCCTCAATAAAAATGGCAAAAACAACAAATATTTCATGCTTTTGTAATGAGTGTTGATTTACAAAATGTCAGAAATTGGCTTATTGGCTAAAATAAAGATGCCAGAATTCCTAGGTGTTTTATTTTTTTATTTCATTTAATCTTACAACTACTGTATGCCTGGCAAAAACAGCAGCAAAGCCTTCTCTGATGTGATTTTGCAGATCCTATTCCGAATCTAAATTAACTTTTCATCTCACTCTCAAAAACAAAAGAGCAGAATGGAAAAGCTGGTAACACAGGTTGGTTTAGTAACCTTCAGCATGTTTTACACCAATATATTGTGTGTTGCCTTAACTTGATTTTGGTGAACTCAGTTTTCCGCAGCTTTTTGATGTGAGTGCTGGCGGTGATGATTGGATGCTTTATAGCGGTGAACTATTTTCTGTTTCTGCACGTCTCCACAGTTTGCCTTGCAAGAGGAACAAGTAGGTCAAAGCGCCTGGGGACCCTGAAAGCATTTTGACAGACTTCCAGATCTCCTGGAAGTTGGTCTCCAGAGGGGTGAAGGCAATATTTAGGGCAAAGCCTTGCACAGTAAACGTCTTCCTGCAGCTAGTGCTTCAGAAAACCGAGAATATGAACAATATATAAAAAAAGAAAGATGGAGAAACACTGGTTGAAAATATGATAAAGCTAGGGAAGCTTGATAAAGGCTAGACACCTATGCAGATGGATCCATGATGCATGCAGTCATGTGTAATTTTGTTTGCACTGTTTGGCTTATAGGCTATTTTAAGTAGCCTACAGTAGAGTCTTTGCATTTCCAAAGCAAGTCCCCTAGTCCCCTAGCATCATACCTTGTCGCGGCACTGTTAGCAGACAGCCGCTTGCGCAAAGTGTACCAATGGTGGCAGAAGGGGCTGAGAGAGAGAGAGAGAACAAGGCAAAGGAAGTTGCAAAAAAAAAAGAGCCTCAGCCAAGCTGAATAGCCGGATATTTTGTCTCTGGGTGTCTCAATGGGCAGCGTACAATGTATGTTAATTCATCCTTCACAAAGAGCCTTGAAGCGAGGCTTTCCCAAACCAGCAAACAAATCACCCCCAGAGCTCCATTGGTATTCTGTGGCTGATTCTCCAGTCTTTGTGTTGTGAACTGAACAGTGGCATAACAAACAGACTCAAGTTGTAGGTGCGGTTCACTTGCTCAGAGGTGACTCCAAATGAAACTACTCTTCATCAAGCCCCCCAGGAAGTGTGCTGGGCGGAAGTCTCTAGTGCGTCTATTTTTTATTTCTTTCTTTTTTTTTTACACACAGTGTGCTTCATTTAAGCTCTTATTAGTGCTAACCAAGTTAGCCGTATGCTTCGCTGTGTGAGGCTATTGCATGCTTTAATAAAGCAACATTCTCAGTCTCCTTACAGTAAAACAGCTATCAAAATTTGACCTCAAATTACCACAACAATGGATCACACGGCTACTTGTATATGAAAGGGGTCATTGATAGTGATGAACGCATGATGGAGTATGATCAGCTGGGGGGGGGGTCCCCAGGAGTTCCCAGGGTCCAATGCTCCCAGTGTCCTATTTTCTTGAAATAGCATAGGTTTCAAGGACTACGTTGAAATGCACATAATATTCAGGTTTTTGCCCTTATTCCGAAAAAGACGATATTCCGACTAACCGGTCCGACGGTTTACATGGCTAATGAAAGTGAATATTCCACTAATATTCCCATTTACATGTAGCCGTTCAAAATACAAATTACCAGCGGTGGAGGACTTGTTGGACCGCGCAAAGACATGCAAACTATTGGCTGGTTGGGTTTTGTACAGCAACCATAGTAATGCACAGAGCTGACCATAAACCTGCGGTAAAGACCCAGATTGAGACGCGAATTCCAAATGCACTTTATACATGTCTAAAGAGTGCCTCTAAAACCCAAATAATACCAGAACATCCCACGTCTTAATCGGAAAATGCTATATTCGGAAAAAAGGCTGTATCATATTCGGAATAATAGTGGAATATTGGTGTGCGTGTAAACATACTCAATGAGTATAACATCAGCAGGCTACAAGCTGTAGGTGGGTGATTTCAACATGTCACCAAGAGAAACATGCATTTCTGAGAACACAAAAACCTTTGAAAGGTGCTTCTCTAAAAGGAAAGTTATGCTTTACTTTAAAGAATAGCTGTAAAAAGTGATGGAACTAAATTGGATGTGTAATCACAAACACACACACACACACACACACACACACACACACACACACACACGTACAAAAGGTGCCGATGTGAAAAATGGAAACTCAATTCACAATTATCAACTCAATTTGGGATTATCAGATCAGTTAGATACACTACTCTTATGTTTACTGCAGTAAAAGCACAATCAAGTTTAACATTCAGATGTTCCTGTACGTTATCTTTGGAGCCCGTGCTTGGCCCAAGGTTATTTTATATCATAGCATGACTTATTAATGAACCAAATGGTTCCACCTCACTTCATTATTCAATAACAAATGGTGCAGGACAACTGTCTTGTCCGTGTTGATGTGTTGTGGTTTTAGTGTCCTGTAAGAATCCTGTAAAAGCCCTCAGTGGGGGCAATGGATTTTTAATTAAGGGAAAAGGCAACAACTGCATTTTTAATTTATGTGGTTGTTGTTTTTGCCTTTTTCCTTCTTCTTGTATTTGTAATTTTTACTAGCATAGTTAGATTTGATCTTATTTATCATCAGGAAAACATTTATTAAAACGGTCCGTGTATCATCCGATCATTCAATTATTCCATTTAATCTGGCAAACCAAAAACGAAATAACGAATCAATATTTTGTTTTTCTGTTTTTCTGTATGTAAAAAAAATTGAAAACTGACATTTGTTTCATTGCTTTAAGCTCGAAACGGGAAATATAATAAACAAGGAAACCAAAACGAAATAATGGATCAAATTAAGGTCCGCATGAGGAGATGATTTAGCCAAAAAAAACATTTTTGTCAAAAAAATTACTATTTTAGGAAGGTGACGATATGATGTTTGTCAGTTTAAAAGATAAATTTCCAAGTAAAGGACCTCTCAGTTTGTCGTTAAACTGTTGATGTATAAGTATAAGACTATGAAAATACTTAATTAGAAAGACTACACATTAAAGTTGCATGGGTGACGTCTCACTGAAGCTACAATGTCACAGCTACGTGTGTTTGGTACCGGGATGTAAAGTTACTCACACAAGCAGTGGGTCTTGCTCGTTCCCTCTCTTTCCGGCTGATAAAAAGACACTGGATAAAACACATCAGGTAAGATAACGTTACGTGTGTTGTGGAACGAGCAAGTCGAGCATCAAGCAAGGTGTTTCACACAAAACTAAGTGG
This sequence comes from Gymnocephalus cernua, assembly GCA_023631565.1. Taxonomy (NCBI): domain Eukaryota; kingdom Metazoa; phylum Chordata; class Actinopteri; order Perciformes; family Percidae; genus Gymnocephalus; species Gymnocephalus cernua. The sequence continues at coordinate 22,557,131 of CM042439.1, forward strand.
TACTACGACAAACTGACTATCTACACTTGCAAAATGATATTTTAAATTGAAGAACTTCATATGTGTATTTCATGGCTCAATTCACACGGGATCAAAAATGATTTGTCTCTCCCCATTTACCACCATACATATTTTGTCCGAAATAAGGTCCCATGGGGTCTGCCAGAAAGGGGAGGGATTTTAGCTCTCAATGACATTGCTAAAGTGCTAATGGTTAGCCAGTCTGATTTCACAGAAATACGTGAAATGACTATGACCTCTGAACAGCGCATTATGTGGCCGTGTCACGTAATGTGTTAAAATGATGTGCCGGTGTTGTGTCGAAGTCTGTTCCCCTGTCAAATAGTGTTTCCCTTCTGTTAAAATGCGTAGCGCCCCCCTCCGTAGTTAAGGATAGGTTGGGGTTAAACTTTAGGGTAAGAGATGATTGTGAAGAAAATTATTTTATTGTATTCATCCATCAGTCCCAGCTCAGTCTCATGGCAGTTTGTGAAATTGTGACGTTATTTAATCTATTGATTTGTGTACAGGACACGATTTTCACAAATTTTAAACTAATGTATTTCAATGGGAAGCATATTTCGTGATAACAGCACAATTACCGTAGCGAGTAGTATTAAAAAGCCAAAAATCCGCGTAAGGAGGTTGGTCGGGGTGGTGGATGGGTCAAACACAGGACTTTCACCCCGGAGACCCGCGATCGCGGGACGTGTGTGGCGGTTCCTTTCCACGTTCTCCTTTGCCTAACCACAACCGTCCCGTTGTTCAAGAAGACATCTTTTCCAGGGACGTCCATGCATATTTCAACAAGATAATGCAAAACCACATTCTGCACACATTACAAAGTCCTGACTGCGGAGGAAGAGGATACGGGTACTTGACTGGCCTGCCTGCAGTCCCGACCTGTCTCCAATAGAGAATGTGTGGCGCATTTTGAAGTGCAAAATGCCACAACGAAGACCCCGTACTGTTGCCCACCTTAAGACTTGTTTGCAGCAAGAATGGGACAAAATTACACCTGAAACACTTGGTGTCTTCAGTCCCTAAACGTCTTTTAAGTGTTGTGAAAAGGAATGGCAACATTACAAAGTGGTAAATGCTTTACTGTTCAACTTTTTTTGAAATGTGTTGCAAGAACCAAAATAGGAATTTTGTTTTTTTGAAAAAAAAACAATACAAATCATGAGGAACACATTAAATTATGTGCTGTTGTATTGTCTGCAATGAAATACAAGTCAAAGTACATTTAGAAATCACTTCTTTATTTTTTTATTTGTGGTTTCCACACTGTCCTAACTTTTTCTGATTTGGGGTTGTAATTTCCCAGTTGTTGCGTCCCCCAGAGACCACGGATCGTGTCACGGCGGCCGTTGTTGTCACTGTCTACCATGTGTGGTGTTTCCCCAGAGCTTGCTGGCTGCAGCCCAGTGTCATGGCAGTTCGTGAAATGGTCACATTTCCATTTTGTGGTAACCACCACAAAATAAACAAGAAAATTGTGTACCTGTGACAATTTCACGAACTGCCATGAGACCGGGTTGTCAGTCCACACGTATTGCATTCCGTCGTTTCTGCTCAGGCTGATCGGCAGAGTTTAGTTTAGCTTAAGGCCGGTGACAGACTGGATGCGTGGCGTGAGCATGGCGTTTCTGTTGCGTGTCAGCTGCGTGGCAGCTGCGTGGATTTTTCTATGTCTTTGCACACCAGAAACGTGTCTGCTAGCCTTGTCTGTACACATGTATGTTTACCATTGAAAACAAAAACGGACATGCCACGCAGCTCACACGCGATGCATCCAGTCTGTGGCCGGCCTAAGGGGAAGGGGAACTCTGTGCGCAGCGGTGAAGATGGCTTACGTTCATCTGCATGTACTGTCCTGTTCTCCTGTGCAGTGACACAAAATTGGTTGAAAATCATCAAAGTTTTCCTTAAGTTCATTAAGAAAACGTACACCCACTTAACACATTACTCATTTGACATTGTTTTAAAGCTATAGTGCGTAGATTCTGTCGCCCATATGAGGAATTCTAAGTAATGACAACAACACTGTTGGCGCGTCGACATGATACAAGCCTTCCGTGATTGTGTTTGCGGAGCACCCGGAGTAAACCCACACAAACCTGGGGAGATTCAGAGGCCAAAACATGCAAACTCAGCAGAGAAAGATCATTTGATGTAGCTAGTTCTGTAGCTATTCTTCTACTGGGGTTATTTAGATGGAGACTTCTTTGATGTAGCATTATAGGTATTGAATAAATAAAAGGTGATTAATTATATATAATTAATCACCTTTTATTTATTCAACTTATTTAAGTTGATCTTCTTATAACTTAAATTTTTGAATGATAATGGTTGATGAAGTCAAATAAAATGACTTTTCTGGCAGCACGCCAGAAAGTCAAGGTATGAACCAATATCAGCATTTATGTTTGTGTTTGGCCTTCAAACCCAAGCCAGAACAACCTGGTTGATGTTTGTTGTCACAAGTAGTTGACAACTTATCATCTGACTCCCCCTGCTTCATGTTGATGCCATCACTGTGAGGCTTGTCTTTGCTTTCGGAGTTCGTTTTGGATCCATGGGTGCTAATTATACCATTTAACTCAACACCTGACTGTTCATGTTCATGTTCATGTTCGATGTCATTACTTTGGGGATCGCCTCTGCTTTTGAAGATCTTTTTGGATCTATGGGTGATCATTTTACCATTTATCCCATCATCTGACTGTTCATGTTCGATGTCATTACGTTGGGGATTGCCTTTGCTTTTTGAGGTCTTTTTGGATCTATGGGTGATAATTTTACCATTTAACTCATCATCAGACTCCCGCTGCTTCAAGTCAATGTCATTACTTTGGGGATTGCCTTTGGTTTCTGAGTTGTTTTTGGATCTATGGGTGATCATTTTACCATTTATCCCATCATGTGACTGTTCATGTTTGATGTCATTACTTTGGGGATTGCCTTTGCTTTTGTAGATCTTTTTAGATCTATGGGTAATAATTTTACCATTTAACTCATTAACGGACTCCCCCTGCTTCATGTCGATGTCATCACTGTGAGACTCACGTTTGTTTTTGGAGATCTTTTTAGAGCTATGGGTGATCATTTTACCATTTAACTCATCATCAGGCTGTTCATGTTCGATGTCATTACTTTGGGGATGGCCTTTGCTTTTGGAGATCTTTTGGGATCTATGGGTGATAATTTTACCATTTAACTCATCATCAGACTCCCCCTGCTTCAAGTCAATGTCATTACTTTGGGGATTGCCTTTGGTTTCTGAGTTGTTTTTGGATCTATGGCTGATCATTTTACCATTTATCCCATCATGTGACTCTCCCTGCTTCAAGTCAGTGTCATCACTTTGGGAAGTGCCTTTGGTTTTGGAGTTCTTTTTAAATCCATGCTTTAAGATACTCTTACATGTCTTCCAAGCTGAAGTCTTTTTCTGTTTGATTTCTCCATAACAGACCTCTGCCTGCCTGGGAAGGTCTTGTAGCCTTTCTCTACCCTTCTCTTCGAAGGCTTTGATTTTTGCTTTTACGTTTCCCTGGAGTAGGTTTTCATTCATCAGGAGTCCATCATTTTCTTGGGGTTCCATGTTTGCTTCCGTTATTTTGGCCTCTAGGTCATTGTTGTTTTTTTGGCGTATGGCCTTTTCTTCGTAGATGTCTTTGTTTGTTGCCTCCAGTTCCTTAATGTTTGCCTGTAGGGTATTGTTGTCTCTCTGGAGCAGGTCCCTGTCTTCCTGGATGTCTTTTTTTGTTGCCTCCAGTTCCTTAATATTTGCATGTAGGGTATTGTTGTCTCTCTGGAGCAGGTCCCTGTCTTCCTGGATGTCTTTATTTGTTGCCTCAAGTTTCTTGATTTTTGACGTTAGGGCCTTGTTGGTGCTCTGGAGTATGTCTTCCTGGAGTTTCTCGATTATTGCCTGGAGATAACTATTTTGGGACTGGAGGAGATGACATTCATGCACAGAGTTCTCGCAGTTTAACTCCATATCATAGAGTTGTACCTTGAGATCCTCGTTTTCTACCGTAAGCTGCTTATTATCGCACAGAAGGTGGCCGAGTTCCACCTCAAGGCTGATGTGGTCCATGACCTCTCTTCCTATCTGGAGAGCGTCCTTGTTTTCTGGCTGGTCTTTGTTTTTTTCCTGGAGATAGCTGTATTCAAACCTGAGGTGACCCAGTGCTCGCTGAAGATTACCATAGTTTACATTCATGTCGTCGTTTTCTAGCCGGAGGACAGCATTCTTGTTTCGTTCATCCTCAATTTTTTTCTTCAAGCTTTCATTCTCATCTCTGAGGGATTGACTGCTTTCCATGACATCGTTTTTTACCTGGGAGTGCCCTTTTACACACTCTTTTTCTGCCAGGAGGACAGCCTTCCTGTAATGTTCATCCTCAAATATTTTTTCGATTATTCTTTTCATCTCTTCTCGGTGAGCTTGATTGCTTTTAAAAATGAGTTCTGCATCGTTGTCTTCCTCCGAGATGTTTTTCAGCTGCAAGTTCTCTTTGAGATCCTGTTTTTCTACCTTCTCAATCTCATCAATAATTATTTTCTTCAATCTTTGGATCTCTTCCTCCTGTTTTTCCTCCTGATCCTGTTTTTCTGCTTGGAGGAGAGCATTCTTGTTTTGTTCTTCCTCAACGGTTTTCTTTAGGGTTTCAATCTCTAGTTTTAGAACTTGATGGCTCCTCCAAACCACAGAATCGTTGTCATTGGTGATAAAGTTTAATTGAGAGCTATTCTTCAAGAGTTGCTCACTGCTGTTCTTATAAAACTGTTTGTCACCATCGAGCTTCTGAAATTCTGCCTTGATTTTCCTAATGTGCATTTCTAAGATATCCATTATATTTAGTTTTGTAAGTTAAAACTATTCTTGTTGCAGACAGATGTAGATACTAAACACTGAGTGTGTGCCGTGAGTTCTGGTGATAACTCACTGATTCTTGAGGTGATAGGACGATCAATTCATTAACAAATCTGAAATCAAATGAGAAATGATCAAAATAGTCCTCTGTTCTGTTCTGTCTGTTGTCCGTGTCTGTGGAAGAAATGATGCTACAGGGAATCTTAGATCAAAGCACAAATATTTCATCAGAAAATTATGTCACATGGAATCTTAGATAAAGGGAAGATCTTAGATAAAGAGTGTTCCAACAGGAAGTGATGTCACACTTTGACTGTTTGCTAAGCCCCACCCCCATAGTTACTGTTGCTATGCCTGTCAGTAAGGGATGGAACTTTCAAATACATTTCAAAATATGACTCTTTTTTTAAATCAATGTTAGTCCCACACAGTGTAGGAATAACTATCCAAAACATATTTACATGGAAATGCTGTTTCTTTAATTAGTCAATTGTTCAAATCAGGGAAATTGCCTATTTTTTCCGCCAAATACAGCTAAATAACTTAAATTTTGGAACTTTTATGCGTGTGCATGTTTAACTAACACAGTTTGGGAACTTTACCTCTCTCAGTTTGAAACCGGTTGAAACCAACTCTAGTGGGATTCAACCGAACTAAATGAGGCAGGTGTGGAAACCCCTTAATGGGGATGATGAATGTCTGTACCAAATGTTATAGTTGTCCATCCAGTAGTTGTTAAGATATTCAATTCAATTCAAATTTCATTTGTCACATACACAATCATACACAGTCGATCGCATTCGCACCCACGGCTGCTAGCCAAGTAGCTTATGACCCTCGCCCTCGGCTCTTTGACGTCACCTTTCCACGCTGAGCAACGTTCTTCAATTGACTCCTGTCTGACGTGACGTGATGATGCTGTCATTTCAGATCGAAGGAATGAATTCAATTTGAATATGTTAAACATTTTTATACACTTATTCTGACAGGCACCTCATCTGCTGAAAAATAAATAAATATCTTAATATTTCAACACTAGGGGGTGCTGCAGCACCATTAGCACCCACCCTCCAGCGCCCTTGGATGATGGACGTTCCTGTTGTCACACTAGTTGTTCACCATGAGACATAATCCACCTCCCCTCGACTTTTCGGACTCTCTCGTTCTGTCCATTCGGTGAACTGAGAGGTGATCCGCTGGTTGAATTGTATGGTTTGGTATCGAGGGTGTTAGCCATGTCTCAGTAAGGCAGATGATGTTGCAGTCTTGCATGTCCTTCTGGTATTTAATTCTGGCTCTGAGCTCGTCTAGCTTATTGACTGGACGTTAGCACTTTGCACGGGGGCGATCGCTTAGGAAATTCACGCAAAAAAGACTAGAAACGGCGTCAGACCGGAGGTGTCCGGATATGGCCAATAGCTGCAAACGGCTCCCGAACATGGACACAGTTATGCTAGGTGCATTTTTGATTAGGTCTGGGGAAATTTAAGACATATCCCAAAGTTGGACTATTTCTATCATATCTCACATGCCTTGCATTTTAGTAAGATGCATGCAATATAAATTATACACTAAAACATTAAATAATACATGCAATGTGGACAGGGTTTAAATGTAAAGAATATTTGATAGAAGTGTTGTCACTGCTTTGCGCAAATGTCATTAATGATTGAGGTTCTTCAGCCTCTTCCGCTGCTGCTTCACTATCTTCCCTTTAAGACCTAAGGCTGCTTCTGTATTGCAGTGTAACCAGCAAACTGCATCACCTGGATTTGCCATTTTAATAATTCATTTGGATAAAGCATTTACTGCAGTGCTCACACACTTTTTTCAGTTAGTGTGGCTTCCCAATTGTAATATAAGTTCACTGTAAACACAAATTCAATTTCCATTTTTTTTTTGTGTGCACCCAGGGACTTTGTGTGGATTTCACTTTTACACACTCATTAATAAAACATATCTTAATGATTCTCGCTTTGTGCTGGATTCCGGAAATAATTATCTCATCCATGAGCAACGCCTCCAAGCAAAGATAATGTGTTATTGCTGTGTTCATACTGTAGCTGGACAATAGCAGCCTGTAGTAGCCTTTGGAGAGGTATGAAACTGTTTCTTTCTATATCAGCTGAGTTATTACCTTTAAGACTGTAAGGGAGATTACCAAATCAGACCCTGCCCTACAAGTAAGAAATGTACATCTCCATCCATCTCTCAATTGCACCATTACAAGTTCATATCACATCTATTGGCTTTTATCAAAAGCTTTAAAATTGCACCAGCCTCATGTCACCCTTCATTACCAGACAACAAAAACATACAAACCCTGGAAGAGTCTCTTGTCTTCAGCCATCTTGCTCCTTAAGAGTCCAAGTTATGCACATGCCCAAAATGAAAAAGCACTGCATTAAATCCGACCCTCTGCTTTTATTTCCACGTCCTCCCACGCCATAAGGAGACAAACAACATTGTGTTTAATAATGAGAGCAGGAGCGAGACAACCTTTATCTCGGGAGGAGACTGGGGAAATAATAGCAGTAATTAACTGAGCGTTACTCCTCAGCAGTGTTGGGAGTAACGGCGTAACGGCCGGGAATGAAGACACCGTTGCAAATGTGATGATGATTGGCTGGGTGGGCGGATGCCCTGCTCACGCTGTCTCACTGCACACTCTGACTACCACTAAACACAAGACAGCGACAATGGCGACGAGCCAGGGAAATTCAAAAGGTAGCGTTCTTGAACTGGAAGTACCGGCACTACTTCTCGCTTATTGAAATTAAAGGCAAGAATGTATATGTAATATGCACGCTATGCCCAGGAAAAAAGACTTAATCCACGTCTGCCTCAAGCAACTCCAATCTTATGAAGCACCTCACATCAACACATGCTAACACAACACTTGTTGCTGCTGCTAACCCAACCCCATAATAACCCCAAGCAAATGCAGCTAGCGTGAGCTCCAGCGAAGGAGACGGAGCCACTCTGTTAAAACAAGCTAAATTTTTCGGGTCAGGAACAGGTGGCCAAGGCCGAGCTGAATACATTGATTGCAAGGTATGTTGTTGAAAACATGCAACCCCTGTCCACTGTGGAGTCTGAGTCATTAAGAGCTATCCTTGCATATCATATGGAAGGCTGCAATCTATTGAGTTCAGATAAATACCAAATGTTCTAAAATACTGTATATAGTGTTTTTATTCTTCAATCAGTTAACTTAAAGGTCCAATATGCAATACTGACAGCTAGTGTTTAAAATAGTTACTGCAGTACAAATTCAAAATACTGGAGAGAGTCGTCTCCCCCGCCCCTCCTCCCCAGACTCGAAGTTCACGTTGGTTGCCAGGCTAAGACCGGAGCATCCAACAATGTTGCTAGACGCTTGTCTCACATAACCAGACATTACTTCACAGCACAGTGGAGTAGCTAACGTTAGATGCTGGCTATATTGACAGTCATAAAAGCCCGTGCTCACACGGAGCTCTGTATCCAAATGCTTACCTGTACAGGAGGAAATTAGCCAACTCAGCGTCCTTTTGGGCTGTAAGCTGTCTCCATCTTTCAAATACATCTCCAATATTAACCTGGGGTTTGTTACGTCTCTGGTCAAGCAACTGTTAGAAACATGCTGTTTTTTAATGTCGGGTATAATCTATCTCTGTTGATTCATTCATTTGTTTGGTGCATTCATGGCTGTACTAACGTTACAGCTGCAGCGCGCTGGTTTACGTGTTTACAGTTATATCTGGCAACCCGGCCTGGCTGTTAAACTGGGCAGTTGATAACACACAAACCACAACATAAACATAAATTCCGTCACGGATCATAAATTTCAAAAAGAAAAAATACTGACTTTAGCATTGTTGTCAGAAAAGATAGTATTTCAGCTTAACATGTTTCCTTAATATCTGATGAGGCATTGGTGTCATTTTTGGATTAATTACAGTACAAATATTACATATTGGACCTTTAATATAAACATCTTTGATGTTAAAAATGTTATAGAACGTAATAGTGTTATAGAACATAAAAAATAACGTCACAGTTACTTTGATGAGTAACTAATTACTTTTACAATGTGGTAACTGAGTTACTAACTCAACAATTTTTTGGGATAAGTAATTTGTGACTGTAACTAATTACTTTTTTTAAAGTAAGATGACCAACACTGCTCCTCAGTAAGACCTCCTGAGAGCTCCTACAGTCATTCCAGAGTCTCGGACTCGGCCATTGGTCTCGCCAAATATTCTAGTTGGTCTCGATCGAGTCCAGCAATATGCTTTTTTTCTAAACTTCCTCTTTTAAAACAAAACCATTGATGAAGCGCGCTCATTCAGACAACCGTTACTGGTTTAATTCAAAATCCATCTAGAATGGGTGTTGACATTGGTCGCCTGGTATTTGCTAGGAGTGGGAATCACCAGAGGCCTCATGATATGATATCATCACGATACTTATGTCACAATACCATATTATTGCGATTTTAAACATATTGCAATATTCTGCGATATATTGCAATTTATTAAAAATGTTTCCCAATTTCAAAAGATATCCCTAAAAGGAAACTTTGTCAATGTCAATGCCCTAGTATTTTCCCGGCTGCGTCATATACCTCAACCATCAGGCATCTATGCAGTATGTTTCGTTTGGGCCACAGACACAATGTCGGCGAGCACTCAGTACTCTGGATTCTTCAGGACAAGTGTAGCAGGACTCGCTGCCACTGTGGGTTACCCTCAGCACAAATCACCACCAAGACAGACAATTTACAAGCAGCAGTATAAAGTACATTTAGAAATTACTACTTTCTTTTTTTATTTGTGTTTTTCATACTGTCCCAACTTTTTCTGATTTGGGGTTGTACATAAATATATATATAGTCTATATCCACAACGTTCCACTTCCAGGATTGATTCGTTGCTGCAGGAAATTCCGCTGGATTTGACTATTATTGGCCGTGTGTCCGTCATCTTCCTCTTTCTTTGTGTTGGAATTCTAAACTCCGTTGGATTTCTGAGGACTATGGTTAACTGGTCCTCAGATCTCTGCAGGGTAAATCCAGACAGCTAGCAAGACTATCTGTCCAATCTGAGTGCTCTGTTGCATGACTAAAACAACTTTTGAACGTACACGTTCCACCAAAACAAGTTCCTTGCAGAGGCTATTTTGCAGAAGCACCGGGGCTCCGTCCGCCGCTTAGCCCCGGCCAAGACGATTGTCATTGGGTAAATAAATGGCAATAAACCAGAGCATGTCTTTATCCCATCCCAGAATAATGTGTGAACTAGCCAGACCCTCCTCCACAGCGCTGTAGAAGAAGGTCTGGCAATGTGAGACTATGGAAAACATGACCCTTTGATAATAGGGCAGTTTGATCTTCTGTCTCTCAGTTAAAATCCCTCAGACTAATATAATAAGCATTAAAACAACAGTCTAAAAAATTTTTATTTCCCACCCATTGGTTGACTAGTCCTGGTCTTGGACTCGACAATGGTGGTCTTGACTTGAGCACTGCATTTTGATTTATTTCACTTTCTGTCTCAGTATCCAGTAAAGCTTCTCACAATTAAAACAAATCTATACAGAATTTATCTACATTTTCGACACTTTAATCGTTATACAGGCATAAAAGGAGACACATCAGCATCACTGTGGACTCATCAACTTACACAACGGTTCCTTTAGTGCTGTACAGTGTGAGGTTTTAATCAGCATGAAGAGTATGTGTCCCAGGGTTCCACTGTGGAAGCCTGCAATAACTCACTATGCATCGATCATTAATGGATACCAGCAAACGGAGGCGTGATCATTATGCTTTGGCAGCTTGCCCATACTCACAGCACATGTATTAGATCAGCAGGTTAACACTTTCATCTCGGATCTTTGCCATGACAAATTGCAGCGCACAGCCTTCAATAAGTAGGCATGGGACTGCAGGGGCTATTCCAGGATTTTTTCAGTGGGGTGGCACAGGGGGCACTGCTTATAAATATAGGAAATATTGAATAGGGTAGAACAACATGATGCGATTCTGCTAAATAAAACATCACATTCATTAGTACATTCATTCATTTTCATAAACGAATTATATATCCAAATACAATACACATTTTCTATAGGCTCAGTCAGGTATCAGAATCGTATTGTGTGTGTGTGTGTGTGTGTGTGTGTGTGTGTGTGTGTATTGTTAACTTTTAACTGTTTTATGTAAAGCAATTTGAATTGCATTGCTGCTGAAAATGTGCTACACAAATTAAATTGCCTTGCCGTGTGTGTGTGTGTGTGTGTGTGTGTGTGTGTGTGTGTGTGTGTGTGTGTGTGTGTGTGTGTGTGTGTGTGTGTGTGTGTGTGTGTGTGTGTGTGTGTGTGTGTGTGTGTGTGTGTGTGTGTGTGTGTGGTGGGGGGGGGCTCCCCTTCTAGCCCTGCTCTTGGACAGGTCATTGCTTTTGGAAACCTCATCAGCAGCTGGAAGGGAGATGGAAAATGAATCATCATAACAAGCGATGATGGTGGTGGTATTTTGCCACCCTGTGCCCCCCTTATAGCCCTGCCCCTGTAGGATTGCATTGTTCTTTTGTCCTTCTTGTCCTTATAGACCGTATATGATCATGGTATGAGGATGTAGTATTCAAATATTTTCTCCGTCTGAGCTCTGGATATTAAACTTAAACAGTCTATTATTTGCTTTCTGGTGGTAGTAATTCACAAAAAAGCAGCTTCAAATGTGCAATTTCTGCTCAGAGGTTGGTTTGAAACCAGCTTTTGAGCAGCAGGTAATTGTTGACAGGACAAACGGGCCCTGCTGTTTCGTAAATTGCTTTTCTATCAATGTTGAAATCAACTTGACATTTCCCCTCCTACTGCCCGTGGTTTTCTTCTGAAACACGTTTATCGTCTACTGTTTTGCATTGTCATCGCCCTGGCGTTCTCTTATTTGGGCTTCCTGGAAACTGTTGACACTGTTGAAGCCTCACAGCTTGCTGTGTAATTTGTCATTTCAATAGCATCCCTGGACTCATCGATTTGTGTGATTCGACATGCAGTATTTTTGTTAGAAGCCCTCATGTTGTAACGATCAGATTTTTTTTATTCTTTTACGCAGCTCTGTCAGCAGCGTCTCTTAATGTGAGAAAAATATACCCCTACAAACAAGCTCAAATGTCTATTGACTGTTTCATGCTGTGACAGCAGCAGTCCGCCTGACACTGACTTCAAGTGTAATCAGTCAGATGAGAAAGAAGATCTCAGCCAACCAGACAAGCTCTCCTGACAACCCTTCCATCACTGGCTTGACAACAGACAGATACCGCTCATGTGATGTTTGATTCCCCCCCCTTTTCCTCAGGAAATCACACAGGAGGAAAGCAACTGAATTATTACTTTGCACAAAAAGGGGTTAAAATAAAAACAAAGTGGTTGTGGAGGTGGGCGTGGTCTGCAATTAGCTGCAGTGGAAAGAGGTGTGGGGATAGATCATAGGCTCGTTCGAGACGAGCCAGGCCTGCGCAGAGTCGATCACCGGCGATCGCTAGATCGTTAGGTTTGTGTCAGCCAGTCGGCTTGATCCCAACTGGCTCTAACGCCCTGCACACGTGGGCAACAATAACCTCAAAACTCAAGGTTTGAGAGGAAGGGCGCCACAGTTGCTTTCCACCGACTGCAAGACCCAGGTGGACCCAGGGCATGCTGGGAAATGCCTGGCTCTCAGCTGATCTAACAGCTGATTGGTTCAGAATAGACTCAACATGATGACGTTTTATATAAACTTCTTATTGTTTTTGAAATGGAGGGGTTTTAATTGCTATTTGTCTGATTTAAAGGCTTAGTCTGTACAGAACACATGTAGCGTGGCTGATAGTTACGTTTAGAAGTTTAGATCCGTTCAGATTACAGAACATCTAGTCTGTCGTTTATTACCATCAGCAACAGATCGCATGTAGAGCATTTTGACAGCTACTCTGTCGTAATAAAAACAACAGTGTACAACTGTACAAGCCGATATACGGGCCTGATAACATTTTATTAAATCGGAATCGGACCTAACAGGATGTGAGTGTTTCTGTGACTTCCTGTTCAGCCTGAAGGCTGCTGGAAACGGCTGGAAACTGTCGGACTTGACCACCGCCCCCGCTCTTGTCCACTTTACAGCTGAGTTAATTGTCTCAGCTGATTGTTGTTGGACTAATTGTACTCTCCCTTTATATCCAGTAGCGTGCTGGACCTTCAGATGACTGCCACGCACCACAGAGACAGGACACTGGGTTGTGAGATATTGTATATATATATATAAACACACATCACTCTCACTTTTTGTTCAAGAAAAGCCGCGTAACCCAGTTGATCTAATGTCACTGCACCATTTAAAGAATGTGTTGTGTTGAGGACGGTGAGGGCTGTTTTTTGGACTTCATCTTTTCACTGAAAGAGTTTGAAACAAATGATCTGTAACATGGGATGTTACAGATAACATCCCATGTTTCCACTCTGCAGCCCACTGAGGTCATGGCAAAATCTTCAATCAATCAGAGCGGAATTTCACAGAATGCAGATAAATAATAGTTTGTAATGTTTGTTTTCATACTCTGGAGTTGTAATAAATTGTTTATAAAACTGTGTTTATAAAAGTTACAACAGAAGCCACACACATACAGTATATTGCACCCTCAGCTGAGTACACAGTGAAGGTTCAGCTGCTTCTTTAATGCAGATAAACCAGCTATGCACAATGGATACTCTACGCATATAAATCAGTTTAGAACAGAGTGATTGCCTTTGAATTTATTGGGGGTGATCTTTCTTACAGCGCCTCAGATTCTTTTTGTGTTCATTTAACTGCATAAGTATATCGTGTCCTTCATTCTAACTAATACAGAGTGATCTTTCTTAAACGGCCTGCGTGGGAGGATTGTGAGTTGAATTCTTATTTAGTGAAGGCACAGTTCACCCTGAAATCAAAAAAACATGTTCTTCCTCTTGCCTGTAGTACTAGATGTAGACTGTTTTGATGTCAGTTGCTCAGTGTTGGAAATATCGGCCGTATATATGTCTGCCTTCTCCCCAATGTAATTCAACTAGATGACACTCGCCTTGTGGTGCTCCGAATGCCAAAAACAATACATTTGAAAAACTCAACAGCAATATCCCTTATATCCCCCCCTAAATCTACGCCTATGAGCATAACTAAGAGCTGGTCCAAGGCAAACCTGGCTATAAGCTAAGACCCTAACTATAAGCTTTATTAAAGAGGAGAGTTTTTAAGCTTGCTCTTAAATGTGGAGACGGTGTCTGCCTCCTGAACTAAAACTGGGAGCTGGTTCCACAGTAGAGGAGCTGGGTACCTTAAAGCTACATTGTGTAAGAATTTCTCCCATCTAGCGGTGAAATTGTATATGACAACCAACTGAATATTACTTTCCAGCCACCCCCATTCTGAGTGCGTTATAACTCCTACGGTGGCCGAACCCGAAATTAGCGACAACCGTCCGCGAGTGTCCCTTCCAGTGTAATAATAGTTTGACGTTATTTTGGTACCATTTCATTGCTAACATCAGCTATCAGGTTCCCAAACATATGCAAGCTAATGTTAGTAAAGTATCAGTGCTACCGTCATTCTGTATATTGTACGAGATTAATAGTGTAAGGCGATGTTTACAGCGTAGGAGAGAAGCAACGGAGGTTTGTGTTTTTAATATATTTCTCTGAGCAGCATGAACAATGTCAATGAAACTGAAATGATCTCTTAGTGTCTCCATTGTCTCCACGCAGCTGTTCTAGTAGCTAGTCTGTGTTACAACTGCATGACGTGAGTTGTCTGCCAGGGAAATCACGGCACATATGATTATGTTTATGTTACAAGGTAGACAATCCTTTTTCATCATTGACGCAAGGAAAAGTATCCTAGACGTCGTTCTAGCAGTATGCACAACCATGCTAGTTAGCCAAGCAAGTAGCAACTATTATACTTTTTTTTTTTACACAAATAGGCAGAATTACCTGTCGAGAAGAAAACAGGCAACTTCGGCGTCCCTTTTAAAACCCTTGCTCCTCATCAGCTCTTTCCATCTTGGAAAAGCCACAACAATATTAACTTTGGTCGCGTTGCTTTGCCTGTCACGTTGTCATTTTAATTTCCTCGGCGATTCAGTTACATGTCCTCGATAATAGACGCAACAGACTTTAAAATCTACCGGCAGTAAGTCGCAAATAATCTTCTCCCCCCCTCCCTCCCTGGCATACGTCACAGTCAGTGCCACTGAGTGAAAAGCGCGAAATGCGGAGCAGTATAGCCTGTATGTTCCTTACGGGCTACCGTATTTCAAGATGGCGCATGGCTATGGAGAGTCTACCCCAGTTCATGTAAGCGCAAATGTAAAATTTCAAGCCAATAGGAATACTTGGAATTGATGGTGGTGGTCAATATTCAACACAAGTTTGTAAAGGGCAATACAGATTTTGATAATAAACAACTACAAATGTTACACAATGGGGCTTTAATGTTACACATCCAGTCACATTATCCCCACAGTCATCGTTCAGAGATATCATTTAGTCAGTATGGAAAGTTTTAAACAGGCTCCTCATGGCTCCTCCGCCTGTAAGCCACTTTGTTACACTCACTAACTGTACTTCCAGGAAAACAAGGGCCAAGTTGCCAGAGGCGAAATGAACAATACTACTGATAATTACAACAAAATCATGTGATTGCGTCAAAAAAAAGCTCTTTCTTGACTTCAATAAACTTACCCTAAAGGCTCACCCTGGTTTAAAAAACATTTCTTAGCACATGGTTAACCTCTGGTACTTAGAAATGTGTGAATAGCTAACAGTGAGCATGTCAATGTGTGGAATAACCAATCAATGTGACTGAATGTGACTTTCCCTCATGAATATCCAGAGAGTGTGCAAAGTAGTCTTTGCACGGGCGTGAAATACACACACCTGTCATCAACCTTACGGAATATCTATCTCATGCATATTCAACAAGCAGTCAGCTGTGTGAGTGTCACATTTTTGTTATTTCACATCTTCTCACATCCATGATGTGGAAAAAAGTGCCTGAATTGAAATGATAGCTCACTTATGCAGTATGAAGACACATTTTTGCTCATTTCTCATCCTGTCTCTGAAGCATCAATAGTGGTATTTAATATAAAGGAGACAAATGATTCATTATGGCATTTGACATATTCATATATTAAATGTAAATATGTAGGGATTTGAGGATTTGCCAGATGTTATGAAACTTGAGCTAGGTCATCCTCTCTTTGTAAATGACTTTTAGCTCAGCCGGTGAGTTTGATGGTACACCACTCAGTCTTCCTTCTTCCAGACGACATGTGAACAGCTGTTCCTGCGCTCCATCAACACAAGGCTATGAACAATTATGGATGAGGAAAAATAATGAATGACTTCATTTACAATTTGCCTGTTGTGCCTGATAGTAAAACTCTAGTTGTTAGCCTTTTAGATTGATCAGAAGACACAATGTTAATTAACCTTCCTGTTGACCTCGGGTCAACATTTTCAAAATCTCTATATCAGAAACATGAGTTTCTTTTTAACCAAATTACCCAAAAATAACATGGATGGTTCCCTACAATGCTCTTCGCTAGTACAATTAATAATTGAATTTTGAGTGTTTTATTCAACTTGATAGCATTTGAAAATAATTACTGACTAAACTTAGACATACACCAGTCTCTGATTATCCATCAACGTGCACTCCTCTAATATTAGTAAAATAATTCATAAATTCTGCTTTTTTAATTGGAAAATTAGGTATAATTTCATAAACACAAGGTTTATTGACCATGAATTCCAAAACTAAGTGTAAAACTATAGTGGTTAGAAGTTGCTGGCAGTGGTGGTGTTAGTGGAAAAATGTGTGAAACGTTGAAAAAACAAAAATCGACAAAAACATTTTTAAATAAGTGTTAAAAAAAAGGGACATAAACGTCAGGAAAAGTGTTAATTTTCTATTTTGACCCGAGAGGACATGGTCGATGGGAAGACAACACAAGGATTAAATGAAAAGTAAGTATACCCACATAAAAAGCTGAGTCCAGACTAGTTTAATGGTAGCCAGACAGATTCTAAGAGGATGGAAGAATGGAGGGGCACCTTCAATCCAGGAGTGGGCTAATAATATGGCTAGGGTGGCGGTTTGAAAAAATGTCGTGTAAACGGTTTGCCAAATTGGATGTCTATACTAGAAAATAAGGAAAGTACCTGAACTTTCTGGAGGGCTCCTAAGAAGCTTGTAAATGTAAATACTAACTCAGTAAACACAAATAAGTAAATAGGTAACTGTATGTACATTTTAAATATATTTTAGTAAGTTATCTCAAATATATGAATTCAATTGTAAACCTTACTGTTATGGGGGCAGTTGTTTCCATCCTGTGTGTTTGTGTCTGTTGTCTCCCTCCCCTTCTCCCTGTCTGTTTTTCTGGAGTGGTTGGGGGTGTGGCCGAGTGTTCAGCCTACCTGCACAGCTGTTGCTGCTTCTGCAATCTCCCTTGATTCAGCTGTGGATGATTCCTCTGATTACGGCTTCAGTATTTAGACCTGGTTGGAACCTGTCTTCGGCGCCAGATCGTTACAGCTACCAAAGTGGTAACTTGGCTCCCAGAAATTTTGAACCCTTTGTCTCAGCTAGTAGTTTTGTTACCTAGTCTCTTCCGCGTGCTTCACTTACCTGTTTTTTGTGTTTGTCCTCCTGTCCAGACCTACACCACTCAACCTGTTGCCACAGACTGCTTTACCACCAGCCAGTCACTCTTCGGACCTTCCATCTCCTTTCTCCTGTTTGTTTTTTGGATTCCTGTGGATTTCTTTTTGGACACGCCACGCTTCGCCCACGCCCGCAGCTGTCCTGTCTCCACCACCAGCGCAGCTTTTGTTCCTGGCTGCTTTGTTTCCTGGTGTTTATTATTAAAAGACATTCTAACTATTCCTCTGTGTCCGTGTGTGAACAGTCTCTGTGTTCTGGGTCATAGCCACATTCATAACACTTACATTAGGTTTGAATGCAACATTTCAATTTAACCTACTTTTCAGATACAGTTTCTCGAAGAATGCTTGTCCTTTAATCACTGGTTTCAATCCAAGATACTGATCAGATCTCCTGACCCAGTATGAACCTTGCAGACCCTTCAGGCAGGCTGGTTTTGGATTACTGGCTGTTCCCACAGTCAAAAGCTGCCTTTACCTTCTATGCTGCTCAAATATGGAACAAATTGCCAGAAGAGCTTAGACTTGAGACAATGCTGATTACTTTCAAATCTCCCCACCTTTTTTTTTTTGGGTTGTCTTTGGGTATGAAATGCGCTATATTAATTCATTTATTTTTTTTATTTCATGTTTATTTGAAACAGGGCTGTAGTACTTGAGTCTGGACTTGGACTTGAGTCCTGACTCGAGACGCTTTTCTGTTGTCTCGGACTTGTCTTGGACTCGTTGGTATTTGCACTCAGACTTGTCTCGGACTCGGCCATTGGAATCGCCAAATATTCTAGTTGGTCTCGACCGAGTCCAGTACTATATGTTTTTGTTCTAAAGTAGCTCCCTCCTTCAAAACAGAACCATTGATGTAGCGCACTCGTTCAGAAAGTGGGCATGTGTTTAATTCAAAATCCATCTAGAACAGGCATTGAGATTGGTCGCCTGGTTAAACATTGCCACATTAACATACAAGACACATCCATCTGCTTTGCCTTACCTAGTGTAAGTTGTAACCACTTCTATAAATGTCAGCTCACTGCTGCTGGATGGAGAGCGATGTGTTTCATTTGTTAAGTCAAGAAAAAAGGAGTTCATGTGACATTCACCCTCAGCACTGCTAACATACTCGCTGTACAAACGTGTGAGGCGCTGCATGGCATGTCTGCCTGCCCTCTCCCCTGACATTTAAAGTATGCCCTTAGTTTAATCAGTGTAATGGGAACGCGCTCTCACTTTGCATGGCAATTATGTGACAATATCATTTCTCTCTGCACACAGTGATTCAGTGCTGTATGCTTTCTAAAACGTGCAACAAGGACACGTTCCTCTAATATATGTTCCACTGTTTCATAAAATGGTGACTTACAGAGTGCATTTTGGCAGCCTGAAATTATATGAGAGATGATTATGAATTATGCTTTGCGAGTGTGTGGGAAAAAAGTGTTTCTGCTTGTCTCGAGACACATAGAAATTGAGCGAAAGCTACTGCACTCTAACACTCTCTGGAGCGTTATTCACTTCCACTCCAGTCCACTCTGATTAATCCTCTCATTCATTTATTCTGTTCAGATTTACATAATGCTTGTGCCAGCCTGTGATTGTTCTGCATAATTTAACAATGGTTAACGAATTTATGATGGTACAACTATCCGGCGATTGCAGTCTAATCATAATTGTGCTTCCTGTTTATCGTGCATTATAAGTTGGGTAAATAACCTATCGACAGTCCAGCACAGGCTTTGAGTATTACTGGCAGGCATCTTTAAACATCACAGCGTCTCACTGAATGCATGGCTGCACTGTCTATGGCCGTATGAAATTCCACGTTCACACTGAACACACCAGGGTTTAGTAGCTCAGAGAGCTCATACTGAGATCACCCGTCAGCGTGCTTGTGCAATCCAATTATCCAAACGTTGCTCTGCAGATCGTCAGATTGCTTCTTATAACGCTTGAGAGAAATTGACATTTGTATTTAATTTCCATCTTCACTTTGTGTGTTAGTTGCCTCTGCACCTGTGATCTGCTTCCTTACCTGCCATTGGTCTCTCCCCCGCAGCTTTAGGACGGAAAGTGCCCAGGGGTGTCAAATTAATTTTCACTAAGGGCCACACTGGATAATGAGAATCACATCAGGGGCCAGACGTGGAGTTCATTGACATTTTATTTATTTATTGAAAAAGTCAAATATCTTTGACTGTATTATTGCATGTCTCACAGAGTCTTCTCGTTTACAGTTTGGTCCACATAAAGTCCCCAAAACGTTCCTCAGCCATCATAGAAAAAGTGACAAAAACCGGATCAGAATCTGTGAGGGTCCGGATTTGGCCCGCGGGCCTTGAGTTTGACACATGTAATGTAGGAGCTGCCTTTGAGAGATCAACCTCATGCAGAGTCAATTGCATAGTGAGTCCATCTGCCTTTAATGCAGAAGAACAAGGCTTTCTTTTTAATAAATATTGCATGAATGCAGATTTATTTGTATTTTTATATTTACTGTTTGTTTGTTTGTTTGTTTGTTTGTTTGTTTATTAAGATCCCCATTAGCTTCTGTCTGTCTTAAACAGAAGCTACTCTTCCTGGGGTCTCTATTATTTCATAAGAATATTACATAAGCTGGAAGACATACATGCATAACATTCATACTCACAATACATCAGAAGAACAACAAAAACATATATCAAACGTACAAACAAAAACAAACAAAACATAAACATGTGTACATAACATTCATAGGCCCACTATAACATGAAAACAAACAATACATGTGCTCACATGTGACATACATACATAGCATCCATAATCATGTATGTCTTCAATAGTTCACAATAGAATGAAAGCAGTAGTCTAGGTCAGTGGTTCTCAACCTTTTGTGTCGCGACCCCCCAGAATAATGAGGTTGGTGTTCGTGACCCCCCACAACCCCTCAACAATGAGAAAGAGAGCTGCAAACCGGTGTAAACAGCTGTTTCTACGCGCCTCCCCCTGCTGATTTTGAGTGATTTTTGTGAATGTATAATGATGTCCTTGACTTATTTAGTTTTAGTTCAAGTTCAAGTTCAAGACCTTTATTTGTCCCCGAGGGGCAATTAGTTTTGCTGCAGTAGCAAAGTAGTTAACATACAATACATTACAACAAAACATCAACATCATTGAAATTTAAAATTCAAGATCAGACAAATAGATAAATTCGTACCACTAACATTAAAAATTCAGTATACCTTATGTGCAGATGTTACCTGTTTTTTACAGAGTTAAGCAGAGAGATAGCAGAGGGTACAAAGGAGAATTTATATCTATTTGTTTTGGCGTATGGCTGACTAAGGCGGGAACCAGAAGGCAGCATTTTAAATTCCGCATGCAGGGGGTGAGAACTGCAAGACATGGTGGATTCCGCCTTTTTCAGTACTTGTCTATTGTACAGCTCAATCAGTTTTACCTGTTGAGTCCCGATAATTTTGCTGCTAACTTTATTTACCATTGCTAATGTGTTCTTCTGTTTTAAGCTAAGAGAAGCATACCAGCAAATACATGAACAAGTAAAAACGGACTCAATAAAAGATTTATAAAACAATGTCATCATGGATCTGTCTACTTGAAACTTAGCTAACTTTCTCAGACAGAAGAGACGTTGCTGACTTTTCTTATTCAGCATGTCTGTGTTCAGATCAAAGGTCAACTTGTTATCAATAATGATTCCCAAATACTTGTACGACTCAACAAATTCCACCTCTTTTCCATCAATAATTGTCTTTTCAAGAGTTGGATGGTGACGTCTAAAATCAATGCACATTTCCTTTGTCTTTGTAATATTTAGGTCTAAAAAAGCTAGTTAAAAAATAAGGTAGTACCGGGCCGTAAGTTGTTTCATTGTTGTCCATTAAACCTACTATGACTGTATCATCTGCAAACTTTAAAATATGGTTATTGATTAGTTCACTCCGACAATCATTTGTGTAGCCTACATAATGTACAGAAGAGGAGAGAGAACACAGCCTTGAGGGGAGCCGGTTGATGTCACTGAGATTCCAGACAGGTGTCCATTTACTCTCACTCTCTGTGTCCTGTTAATAAGAAAGTCCAAAATCCAGCCCACCAAGTTGTGATTTAGCCCAAAGTTTGTTATGAGCTTCTGCACCAATAAATGGGGCTGGATAGTGTTAAAAGCAGACGAGAAATCTGCAAAAAGCAGTCTAACATGGTTTTTATTTCCCTCTAAGTGCTTGTATATGAGGTTAAGCAGAGTTATAGTCGCATCCTGTAACCCCCTTTTGGCTCTATAAGCAAACTTCAAGGGGTCGAGTAGGTGTTCAATTTTTCCCAGCAGTTCTTTCTTTATAATTTTTTCAAAAGACTTCATAACTAATGAAGTTAGAGCCACAGGTCTATAGTCATTTAGAATTTTTGGGTGTTTGCTTTTTGCGATTAGAATAATTATTGATTGTTTCCATAAATTAGGGACTCTGTGTTGACACAAAGATAAATTAAAAATATAATAAAAAATAAAACCTAATTGATCTGCACAGAGGGTCAACATGCGGCTACTAATGTTGTCGGGGCCAGTGCTTGTACAAGCCTTGCAGCTAGCACCTAGCCTTGTCCGACGTGCTCCAGGCTCTGTGGATGTTTGGTGCATTTGTGACTTTTTCTCTCCCCCTGACCCGCCTTCAGACCCCTTTCTGTGTTCCAGGAGCTCCTGAATTACAAATGAAGCTCTGACACATGAAATGTACGAAACTCACACAGTAATGTTAAAACCAATCCCCATGTCTAGAATATGTTATTTCATTTCTTTCTCCCCAACCATCTGGCGATCGCCAGAAATGATCTTGCGACCACCTTTGGGGTCCCTACCCCCAGGTTGAGAACCACTGATTTAGGTCGTAAAAAATGCGAAAAAAAAGAAACTGAAAAAGTGCTTTCAACAATGCATTTGCATAAACCCACCCCTGGACACATACCGCCACACATTTTAATTTGCATATGGAGAGCATTGTGCATTGTATAGTATATTTGAGTTCTCTCTTTTCCCTTTTCATGTGAAGTCTGCGTCAACTCCCAATTTCCCAAAACACGAATAAATTGAGTGATTTGATTATAAGAGAAAACAGGTGAAGATGTGTGGCATTTCCTTGACAGTGTCACTGACACAGTGCCTCACAATGTGAAATTGGATCCGCAGGAAATAGGTGCAGCCCCACGGGGACAGCGTACAGCAGGGAGATAGGAGAAAGGGAAGGACGGCGAGTTGTAATGGTAATGGTTCTGCCAAGTCTTCAGCAGAAGGGCCTGAGTTTGATGCGTTAATTGGGACGTGAAACTAATTCCTGCATGTGGCCTGTCCCTCCTGCTGTTGGTAAAAGTCGATTGAACAAGCTCAGCATTTTCTTTTCCTAGAAAAAGGTGCTATGATCCGAGCCTCCTCTTCTTTCTGTTCTTTTATGCTGATGTGTTATTTGAAGCATCAGTGTTGTTCAGGAAGCTTTAGATAGATGCAACTGAAAACTAAAACATTACCAAATTGTATTCAAATATCAGTGAATATAATGAGTGCCCATCATTTCAGTTTGATTTGCAGTTAGTGTGGGTATAAATCCTGCCATCTTGCGTGTCTGTCATGCGGCATTTTCCTTTCCTTCTATATCTATTTTGCTAGGGTACCATCGCTGCATCCAGGGCTAAACGTCGCAAAAGATGACCAGAACAGTGCAAGTTAACTTGTATGTTAACCCTCCTGTTGTCCTCGGGTTAAATTTAACCCATTTAAAAAAAGTTTCTATATCAGAAATTTGGGTTTCTTTCAACCAAATAAAAAAAAATAATATTAATGTGGACGGTTCCGTACAACACTCTTCACAAGTAAAATAAATGATCAGTCCACTACTTTCATTGAATTTGGGTGTTTTATTCAATTTTATAGCATTTGAAAAAAATAATTATAAAAGAACATTGAAAAAATCGACAAAAACGGAAAAAGTGACAAACACTGTCAAAAAAACGGGAAGACAACACAAAGGTTAAAGGTGCACTATGAGTTCCTACATGGTTTCAGTGCGATTTTTGTCTCAAATGGTAGGCATCTCTCCTTGATCTGCTAGCTGCCTGCCCCCTGAACACACTGTGAAAACGCCTGGTCTCGGGAGACAACACAGGGGTCATACACGTCAAACAAACACTAGGGGCACAGGATGGGCACCAAAATACAACAAACCACGTTCCAACCAATCATCGACAAGATGGTGGGGGAGGGGGTTGGGGTTAGTGACAGTTAGTCAGTTAGTCATGACAGTTATGGAAACATGGGGGGAGGGGTAAGCTTGCTCTGTTTTGTTTGGTATTTACTTGGAACGTCAACAGAAGTGACGTCATGCAGGAACTCATAGTGCACCTTTAAGTTAAGTAACAGACATACTTATTTTAACCCAAACCACAATCTTTACTATATCTTACCAAGTAGTTTTGTTGCCTAAACCTAACCCTAACCAAACTGGGCTGATTGTTGCGGCCCCTTTGGACAAAAGTGGTAGTGATTTTACCACACCTGCTGCCATTTTCTTTACGGTGCTGTATTGCCCACTGCAGGTTACTGAGTTAGCGTTACCGGGAGGTCATATAGTTGCGATGAATATTTTGTTTCATTGCGTTTCAAGTGTTGCATATGGTAACTTAGCCTACTTTGGATGTATCATGAGCTAAACCGGGTATCACTGTCACTATGTCACGAGCCAAAGCATTAAAGGGATACGCCACCGTTTGTTGAAATAGGGCTTATCACGGTCTCCCCTAGCTGTAGACAGGTGGGCCAATGCATTTTTTTTGTCTCAGTGCATGTAATTAGATAGTTTTATTTGTCTTTTGTTGGCTCACAACATGCTAACCGGCAACAAAGGATTCCATTCACTACGCTAAGCTAACTAGCGGCTAAAACAATGCATGCACAAAAAATGCGTTGGCCCACCTATCTACAGCTAGAGGAGACCATGATAAGCCCTGTTTCAACAAACCCTTTAAGAGATTGTTGTAGCAACCAACGTAATAATAACTTAGATTCATGTATCGCATTTCATGAAACCCACGGACGCTTTATACAAGTAATGTTACAGGGGGACAAGGGAAAAGAAAATAGTAGGCCAACACAAACACGGACTAAAAGGAATAAAATGTCTGCGCTAAATGGAAGGGGGACGTAATTTAATGTTGGCTACTGATGTATATCAACATCGCGCAATCTGAAGTTATTATATGAATGAAATAGACACGTATACCTAAGGGCCAATTCGGGGACGTTTTTTAAGTGTAATGTTCCATCTGATGATAATAAATGACCTGCAACAGCAAACAAGACTAACAGTGAAAAGAACGCTATTTGTATATACAGTACTTTTTATTAATGCACATTTTTAAGTTGTTATATGGAAATCCTGGAGCTTTCTTAGTCGGTATACTGGGTATACTGCATATCACATAGACTACACCACAGGCTATAGGACTATGTGTTGAATAATTTAAAACTAGGTTGAGGTGTGTATGTAGGTTGCATCATTGCAATCGTGTTCGAACACTGTTGCCTGCCTATAACCAGCATATCAATTGTGCATACTGTGTACTCGAAAGAACAAGCGCTTTGATGCAGTGCAGTACACCCTGTCTCTCTGTGGATACTGCAGGCTGTCACTCACCAGTAATCAATGCTTCAACTCTGCAGGTTGCAGAGTAGAAACAAGTGTAATGTGATTACCCGGGGTCTTTTAGAAAAGTCAAAATGGTGCTGTTTTCTTGGGCGGAAAGAAAAAAGACGTTCTGGTCCAATAAATCACCTTTATACCACTGAGAGTAACATTTGAACAAACCTCCTGTCCACATGTTAGTGTCAAAAACAGAGATAGAAAATCAGCCAATGAATGATTGAAATACTCGTAGTTGTGAGTATTACATAATTGAGCACAATGTATTTACTGTTACCTTGCATTTTGTGTTTTTTTTTTACTTTGCAGTAAAAACCACCAGGTGTAACTTCATTCTCTGTACCACGAATAGTCCACCCATTTCAGACTCTGAATATGCGCTAAACTGAAATCAGCAGAACTCTCAGCTGTGAAAGGCATAAAGCCTCACTCTCGAGCCAACAACAACAATCAATCAGTCAGTCAACCTTCATTTACATAGCACTTTACAGCATCAGAAACCAAGAATAAAACAACATATCATACAACAAAAAGAATGAAACATAGAAAACAGTCAAATCAGAAACGGTTACATAGAAACAGGAGGAGGAGAGTGAAATTGCTACACCACTACTACGCATTAAAAGCCATTCTAAACAAATAGGTTTTGAGTTTGGATCTAAAAAGAGTTCTATCTGTAATCGTCTGAATATCAGGGGGTAACTTGTTCCAGAGTCTCAGGGCAGCAACTGCAAAAGCCTGACCGTTTATACCTTGACTTTGGGACTTCTAAAACCAGCTGATTTGAAGACCGCAATGACCGGTTGTGCTCACGCAGCGTTAAAATCTCGGACAAATACTCCGGGGCCAGGCCATTTAAGGCCTTGAAAACAAACAATAAAGTCTTAAAATTGATTCTAAAATGCACAGGGAGCCAATGTTGGGTGTAGAGAACGGGAGTGATGTGTGCACGTCTAGATGTATTTGTTAAAAAGCGAGCAGCAGCATTTTGCACAAGTTGAAGTCGTGAGATGGAGGCCTGATTCAGACCAACATAAAGAGCATCCATCCTTGAACTAATAAAAGCACGACTAGCATTTTCTATATCGTGCCTGTTAAGGAAGGGCTTAACTTTAGCCAGGAGATGAAGCTGGAAAAAGCTCATTTTAACAACACTGCTGATCTGCTTGTCAAATTTCATGTTGCAATCAAAAGTAACCCCCAAATATTTGGGTTAGGCTTAAGGTATGAAGCCAGATCTCCCAAACTCAGAAGAAGGTATGCAGCAGTAGCTCATTATATCAATAGACCTAAAAGATCAGGTTGTTTCAACACAGGGACCTCCAATAGTTTAACAGTCTAACCTGTACATGAGACATGTCCCTCTGTCACAACCCGATGCATCTACTACAGATAACACGGTCCTTTAGCTCCATCTGTTGGCAGGAAGTGCATGTGCACATATGTTGCTGCAATAGAAATGCTTTTAGACAAGGAACAAGACATTCACAGAGGTGGATGCACTTTTACTTAAGTACAAGTGAAAATCTGCATATGTGAAAGTAAAAAGAAGTTCAATTAAAATGTACTCTGAGTAAAAGCTACTTAGTCACTTTTTATATTTATACTTACTTCTTAAGGGCACAAAGTCAAACAACTCAAAAAAGCGACAACAACCTTTAAAATAAAGAAGCAAATTAGAATTTTAAAAAGCGACAAAAACCTTAAAAAAGAAGAAAAAAAATATGCCAAAACTAAAAGATGATATCCAGGGTGACTGGGGTCCTTTACAATACAGCTGGCTTGCTTTGGGAGGCCACTAAACTCTGTGTTCTATGATAAAGGCATGAGGGTGTAGGACAATGGTTGTGTAGGGGCCTTCAGATTGCCAATAATTAATTGGTCATATTATGTATCAGTTATGGGAGCTGCCTTATACTTACAAGGAATTTTATTTGAAATTGAAGGAATTTGTTGATGTTTATTTTATTTTATTTTTTTCATTTACCATGCTTACTGTACTTACTTGTGATGACTCCATTGTGGTTAAAAAACTAATTTTATGAACGCCCAGATAGCTCAGTTGGTAGAGCGGGTGCCCATATATAGAGGTTTACTCCTCAACGCCCAATGCCCAAAAATAATCTTTAAAAAAACAAAACAAATTTTACACAGTGACAGTCATCTTACACAAAGACATACTAACAACACAGGAGCATAAATTACATCCTCCTCCTCCTCCTCCTCCTCATCATCATCATCAAAAAAGAAAAAAGGAGACTATATAGAGACTTTTTAATATGCCACATATATCAGCTTAAGAGGGTAATGCAGCAACACAAAGTGAAGCAAATAAAATTCAATAACCTCTTTTCATGACAGTCCCTGTCGAGAAAGCACTCCCGGCATGGCAGCAAATTAACATATTTCCCAAAATGTCGAACCATTCCTTTAGGTGTGGGGGTTCACTGCTCAAGGACTGTTGCATACTACACAGCCATTCTGACCGGTACTCTGTGTTCTACTTTTGCCACCACTGCTTGACCGAGGTCAAATCTACTGGGAGCTGTTTTAATGCTTAAATCGACTTAGTTGGATAAAACTGCACAGAAACGTTTTTTTCAGTACCAGATAGGGCTGCACGATATGAGGAACATTTACGATAACGTTGTTAAATATCGTGATAACGATATTACTTGCAATAAATATACGGATATTAAAGTGTATCAGCACTGCCTTTCTGCTGCTTTCTAGCCTGTGAAAACCCTGACGGACTTCCGGCAAATTTGAGATTTGCTCTTCAAGTCAGTCTGGCCAAGAGCCCATTCAAGCCCATTTCCAATTTTTCCAAATCGAGGCACCAATCACAACCGTTGAGGCGGGCTTTACGCGATAACAATAGCGCAGCGACGGCAAGCAGCTTCTTGTTTACGTTCAACATGACGGCCATCAAAGCGCAGCAACCCGTTGATTGTGCTGTCGCTGCTATGTCACCCGGATTGTTGGTCTGATTGGTTGAAGGACTATCCAATTGCGCCCCAGTTGCGCCCAGAGGCATTTGAGCGGCGTCCGTTGGTGACGCCCCTTTGGAAATGGGCTGTGAATGAAGCTTGCCCAGACCCACTCTCAGTTACAACTGAGAGTGGGTCTGGTGTCAGCCAGGCTAGCTGCTTTCAGTATTCTGCTAAAATACAACAGATTGCTTGTTGAATTCAAAACAAACATTCTTTCATGGAACAAATTGAACATTGAATTGAAAGTAAAACGCAAAGAAATGACAGTAACGTGAAAGTGCAGTTTCCTACTAATATTTTCTTTCATAAACCTCTGAGTGTCTTTGGCGATGTGTCGCAGCCTTTCGCGGTATGTTTATTGCGCCAGTTGATATCGCGATGCAGTAAAAATAACAACGATATATTGTGCAGCCCTAGTTCCACGTCTGATACAGATTTATGTTTGTCCTCAGCACTGTTAGCCATTAATCCTGCTTTGTGAGACAGGCCCAGATGATGTGTTTGAGGACATCCCACTTTTGAGGTCTTACAAACACCCAAGAGACAACATTTGCCCTTTTCTTGCAGTGATATAAGCTTTGAAAAGGGCTTAATGAAGGTGACCTGATACAGCATCGTTCCAGCTGGCAATGAAAGCTAAAGTGAATCCAACAACCTTGGTTGCACTGTCTCCCTGCTAAAGCTCTATTGCTGGTTCGAGATCCTCTCATTTCAGTATATTAGTACTCAAACTGTATACGTGTAACATATGCCTCTTGCATGTTACATTTAACCCTCCTGTTGTCCTCGGATCAAATTTGACCCATTTTCAAAAAGTTTCTATATCAGAAATGTGGGTTTCTTTCAACTGTATTGTCAAAAAGAATAACGTGGATGGTTCCATTCACCGCTCTTCACAAGTAAAGTCTACTACTTTGAATTGAATGTGGGTGTTTTATTCCATTTTATAGCATTTTAAGAAGAAAATTGATAAAAGAACGTTCAATAAAAGTGAGTAAATGAATAACAAAATTGGCAAACATCAGAAAAAGTGACCAAAAAAATCGTCAAAAAGCGACAAAAGTGTCGAAAAAAGTTTCCATTTTAAATTTTGAGCCAGAAAAACTAAAAGTTGCATGGTCGACGGGAAGACAACACAAGGGTTGAATTTGAATTGTTTTTGTCAGCTATTTTACCTTCATTTGGTAGTTGTAATGTGTACATATTTGTGACAAATATGTACACATTACAACTACCAATAGGACAAATAATTTGTCCTATTTTCATATTTGTATGATGTTATTTTATATTTAATATGGTTACAGTATCTAAGGTAACGGTGCAGCTATAAAGCCCATCACTGGGGGAACAAGTCAGACCGGGCCTGTATCCCTCAGGTGAGTGCTTGACTGTGATAAAAACTTAAACTTAAATAATAATGTAGCCTATCTGAGAACAGTAAGTACTGTCCAGAGTCTTTATCTATGTGTAAATATATATATTTATATTTGCGGTGTGCCCTGGTAACTCACCTGGTAGAGCGTGCGCCCCATGTACCAAGGCTCAGTCCTTACCGCAGCGGCCCGGGGTTTGAATCTGACCTGTGGACCTTTGCTGCATGTCTTCTCTCCGCTTTCCTGTCTGCAACTGTCCTATCCATTAAAAGCCAAAATGCCCAAAAAATAATCTTTAAAAAAATGAATAAATAAAAATATTCATATTTGGCCTTGTATCCCTCAGATTCCAAAGTGCTTTTAAGCAATAAATCATCTTTGTATCGACATCGGAGCTGTCTACTGGTGTTTCTTCAGTTGGAGTCCAACTGTCAGCTGTTGGTCTGCCACACAGACTTTCTCAAGAGAAGTTGACCCCCAATACATGTGCATGTTCGCAGACTATCAGAACAGCAGCCAGACATTTTAAACTGGCCTTTGATCTTTGTTTTCTAGGGTTTAGTGATGAGCTTTTCAAACTCATAAATCCTGTTGAATGACTTGTGTGCTCTAGGTTGGTCCTCGTTATAGAACTAACAGTCCACAGTCTAGTGACTTACAACGACACTCAACACTATAATGTTTCTTTTAGGCTGGTTCATGTTAGGGAAAGGAATACTTTCAATGTTTCAAGTTGGGATGGGTATTTGGATTGTGATCTTGTAGAATATGTAGGCCTGGCCTACATACAGTAATGTGACTGCATGTAAGGACTATCCACACTAAGAGCAGGCATTTCAGTAGCAGTTCAACTTCCTCCAGCCAAACAGAGGAGGGCAGTAGGGAGCAGTGTGAGCCAAATGTTGAGATTATAGCCTATACGGTATATCGGTAATAGATCTATAATAATAATAATAATAATAATAATAATAATAATAATAATAATAATAATAATAATAATAATAATAATAATAATAATAATAATAGATGCCAACCTAATCTGCAGGGTCAACTGTTTACGAAACGATATTAGATCATAAAGGGTTCTATGTTGGCTGTGTCATGAGAAATTACACATTTAAAGTCGCATATTTTAAATGGAGATTAGCGGCGTGAGTGCATTGAGCCAGCAGACATCTGACACATCACTAATTATTAATAATTATAGTGTAATAATTAGATGCATCAGTAAACCGTTGTGCAACATGAACTCTTTTGCCATGGTGGCTGATTGGCTCGTTTCAGTCACTGTGTCACGGTGACGCGCTCAAGAGCTGCAGATTCATGAACGCGCGCCGTCCTTTTCAATGGAAGGGTTCAGGAAAAGGGACGCGGATGAAAGGTAACCAGCTAGCTTTACAGGCATTTCCTCATTCAGCGTAGCAGCGAGACGGCGAGCCACTGTTATCAGACGGCATCGAACATCGACGTGTCTTGCTTCTATGTCGGCATTTGGTCAAATGTAGGCCTGAAGGACACTCAAGATAGCTGCACGGTCCGCCCCACAAATCAGTTCGCCATGAGTAACGTTAAAGTTGGGGTATTTTGTACCAACGGGGGCGAGAATGGTTCTGTTTGGTGGGTTTATCAGGCCATTAGCATATATAATGCTGTTATATGCTAGCTAGCATATCTCTGTCACAGGCCTCCTCCGTCAGAGTCCAACTTCAGTATGAGTTGAAGTGTACATACAGTGAGCATATCATCTAACGTTAACTGGACTAGAAATTATACCTAGGCTACCGGTCATTTGAGGTCCTCGGACTTCCTCCTAACTTTTATTCTTCTAAAAATACAACCAGCTGTCCTTAGGTGTCCTAAATTGAAGGTCCAGCTGCGTAGGACACCTGATATGTTCAGGGTTGCTGGCCGGAGACCTGCACACAGCCCACGCTAGTTAAAGGAACCACTTTTTATGTGACAAGTGACCGTAGACTGAAACAGGTCGAGAATGTCACTTTATCCTGAACCTGGAACAGATGATGGGCGACTGACCAACAACACACAGCCTCATGACACCAACATGGAGAAAAAATTAGTATCTGAAGAAAATATCAGCCACATATTGCTATGAGAACAAAGTTAATACTGTTTAATCATTAAGACAAATCCCTTAAATGTTAACATAGAGCATCAAGTCTCTATCAAGGATCAGATTTGTGGTGTGTGTGTGTGTGTGTGTCCAAACTAGGGCTGCACAACATATCCTTATTTTTTTTTTATCGTCATCGCGATATCAACTGGTGCAATAAACGCATCGCGAAAGGCTGCGACATATTGTAGTAGACACTCAGGTTGTTTGTGTAAGTTGAAAGGAAATATCAGTACTTTGTAATGTAACTGTCATTCTCTTTTTAGTGGTGCCTTTTATATTTAATTCGATGTTAAATTTGTTCGATAAAATAATGTTTGAAATGATTTCCA
Organism: Gymnocephalus cernua; assembly: GCA_023631565.1. Taxonomy (NCBI): domain Eukaryota; kingdom Metazoa; phylum Chordata; class Actinopteri; order Perciformes; family Percidae; genus Gymnocephalus; species Gymnocephalus cernua. The sequence goes on from CM042439.1 coordinate 22,589,247, forward strand.
TTCATTTGTTTTAAATTCAACAAACAATTTGTCGTATTATAGCAGAATACTGAATGCAGCAGAAATGCACAACTACACTTTAATATCTGTTTATCTACCGCAAGTAATTATCGCAATATTCAAAGTTTTCGCATATTACATACTTTCCTCATTTCGTGCAGCGCTAGTGGAAACATAATATCCTTAAATCATCCTGTATATGCCCACTTAGGCAATTCTAGAATGACCAGTCATTACTTATGTTATTTAATATGCTGTTTTCATTTTCAGATCGGTGTAAGGTGTCCCCCCCCTGTCACCACTTCTACAAGCAGCAGCCTCACAGATAGATAGACAGAGCGTCCAGCCTGCGTCCGGCCTGCAAGAAGAGTCCTATCCAGAGTGTTTCTCCTCATTGAAAAGATTTAATCAGTGCTGCCCGGCCAATGCGACATCTTCCATATATCTCTGATGTCCCAGTGCAAACAGGTTCTTGATATCGTTGACTTTTTACTAATAGCAGTCTAGCAACACCTGCTGATTACAGCGCGGCTCTCAGATTGGCTGGCTGTGATCTAGATGCCAGAGGACCCAAATACAAGACTCCACTGCAGAAAAGACTGAGGAAATAATTTTTGTTTTTGCCTCCTCATCTTTGAAGTTGAGCGCCTTTTTGTTCACTCGAGTGCAATCATGGGGGCCACAGGCTACGGTTACTACCGTGTAACCATCTTCTTCTGCATGTTCATGGGCTACGCGCTGTACTTCTTCAACAGGAAGACCTTCTCCTTTGTGATGCCCTCTGTGATGGAGGAGATCCAACTGGACAAAGATGACTTGGGTGAGAAAGTAGCAATACTAGAGCTTTTTGTTTGTTTGTTGGTGTGGTTAGGCAATATTTCCTTAAGCTATCATTAGGTCTGTAATGGGGCTATTGTTTGGCAAAATCATTGTGCAGTAATGCCTAAATCGGGCTTATTTAGCTTGCCAAACATACACAGTGCAAAGGCATAAGCATGCAGTGTGGCATACTGAACACTACTGGACACAGAGCTACAACTGCTTCCAGCCTGGTTAAGCTCATTCACCCACTGCTTGATGATTTAAAGTGTGCACACCCCACCTTCTGCATATGCACATTAATGTGTTAATGTCTAATACAGGGGTCAGCAACCTTTTTAATATAAAGTGCCATTTAAAATGGTCTTGTTAATCAGTGTGCATCAGCAGCATTAAGCCTGCCATCCTCTACCTAGCTCGATCAGGCACTGTTATTTTTGTCCTTCGCGCTGTATTCTGTGAAGAAGGCAATGAGTACTAGCCTATCAGAGGCAGTGTAGGGAGATTAGTAGTAGTAGTAGTAGTAGTAGTAGTAGCAGAGTAGTAGATGGGGGATAAAGTCAATCAAACTACCGTAAACAACAGGCTGTGCTCAGTCAGTGGCTGTGAAAGAGGTCATTTGGCATGCAGATTGGAACATTTCCAAAAAACTGTTTTGCTAGTATTCACACATATTGCTGGTGCAATAAGAACACAACAGGACGTCACACAAATGGGCCGTTTCATTGACACTCCTGAATGCCCCGTTAGTTGTAATCCAACTTTGGGTACCTCCTGGTTAGGTGTCCTTTGCCATAGTCTCTCTGTGTACATTGCTTTAAAAGTGCCCTTCATGGTGTCTCTGCAGGTCTGATCACCAGCAGCCAGACCATGGCCTATGCCATCAGTAAGTTCATCAGCGGCGTGCTGTCGGATCAGATCAGCGCCCGCTGGCTTTTCTCCATCGGACTCTTCTTGGTGGGAGGCATCAACGTCGCCTTCTCCTGGTCCTCCACTGTCCCCATGTTCTCGCTGCTCTGGTTCATCAATGGCCTGGGACAAGGCTGTGGCTGGCCCCCGTGTGGCAAAGTGCTGCGCAAGGTAATCCCATCCTGCCCGCCACCTCATGCAACACAGATCCCTTATACAGTGCAATGTTCAGAGTAAAGCTGTGCAATTAATCTTTAATTGCGATTTTGATATCGGCTCCTGATGATCACAAAATGTAATAATCGCGAAAAACAATTATTTTGCACATTAGGTTTTGCAAGTAAACTCTTATTTTGTCGTGTTCCGATTGGACACAACAAAAAGTTCAAACAGGAAAAGCATTAAGGGATGTTTCACTCAAGGTGTTTTCACTTCAAACAAGCTTCAATGTAAGTTAATAGGGCAATTGTCCATCTTGTATTTACGTTGTAGTGCTTGTTCTGCCACTGACAGGCTCAGATTAATATTCTAAGTGTCTGACAACATTATGGAAAGGATTTCTAAGGAGGTCGACCTTTCTGTTAGAGTAAGATCCTTTTTTTTAAATATAAAAACATCCGCAAAATAGCGTTCGCTAAAGCCACCAGACTCCATGCACATCAACAGTCATTTTGTCATCGGAGAATACACTTCATTCAAAGTCGACAGAAACTAAATAAAACTATGAAAAGCCGTTTTGGGTCGTCTTACCACTTTTCCAACAATCACAACTCTAGTTTTGGTTGAAGTAAACATAGTTTACTGATTTACATGTGAAAATATGTCGGCTCTATAAAAGTGTTGTTGTTTTTTAAATGGAATCTGGTGGGTTTAGCGCTAGCGACCTCAGAGCCTTTTTTGGTTAAACAAAAAGGTCTATCGCTGTAGGGATCCTTTCCATAATGTTGCCCAACACTTAGAATAACAATCCGAGCCTCTCAATGGAAAAAACTGTCCTTTTAGTGGACGAAATTATCGATGTACATTTGCCCCATAGGGTTACATTGCAGCCCAGTCTGCGGCTGCTGCTCACAGCGTTCTCGCTTAATACTGGACCAATTTCAAAGATTGTTGAAAAAAAAAAAAATAATTACACTTTAACTATTTCACTGTTTATTAAGTTCAATAAATGCAACATCTTTTCAAAAGTCATCGAGTAATCGTGTTAAATTATCGTGATTTCAGTGTTGACCAAAATAATAGCGATTATGATTTCTTTTCTTTTTTTTCATAATTGAACAGCCGTAGTTCAGAGCCAATGGAAGTCCCTCTGAACACGCAGGCTGCCCGTGATGCCTGCTGCTATTATTCCGAGCAGCTAGCGAAAGGGTGTAACCCCGGGGTGGGAGCCACCTGCTGCCACACATATTGTGTTCAGCCTGTTGGTTGTTGGAAGTGTTTGGAGGAAACCTGTTTCTTGCTGTCAGACAGTGCTGACCTTTGGGCCAGAGGTGGCATTGCCTGGTTTGAGGAAATGTCAGCCTGTGCCAGCTGTCTGAGACACTGATTGTCCCGGTCCAAAGGGGTGATATTTAGAGCTGCAAAGATTAATCGATGAGTTGTCAACTCTTAAATTAATCGCTGACTATTTTGATAAGCGATTAGTTGGTTTCAGTAATTTTTTAAGACAAAAGTAAAAATTCTTTGATTCCAGCTTCTTAAATGTGAATATGTTCTAGTTTCTTCTCTACTCTGTGACAGTAAACTGAATATATTTTGAGTTGTGGACAAAACAAGACATTTGAGGACGTCGTCTTGGACTTTTGTGGAACACAGATCCATATTTTTCACCATTTTCTGACATTTTATAGACCAAACAACTAATCGATTAATTGAGAAAATAATCAACAGATTAATCGACTATGAAAATAATCGTTAGTTGCAGCCCTAGTGATATTAACAGTGGTGGTCGTTTGAGAGATTTCAGCATTGCCTAACAATCTGCAGTGCCTCCTTATACAAATACAGTGTTTTCCCTGGCTTTGTGGCAGAAGGTGCACATATTTGGCAGGGGGGTTTAGGCATCCTCCCTCAAGAAAATGTCGACGTTTTTTTTATTAAAAAGATGCAATTTCCCCCTACATTTTGTGTCTCTTTGTTGGATTTTGTCTCTTTTGTGTGTTTTTGCGTCTCTTTGTAGTCGTGTTGTGTGTCTTTTTGGTCATTTTTTGGTTTTCTTTAGGGGTGGTTCCCGCTCTCTGTGGTCATTTGGCATCTCTTTGTATTCGGGCTGTTTGTCTTTTGTGGTGGTTTTACGTCTATTTTTCACATCATTTGGACCATTATCGTTGGAAAAGCTAGAGCAGATAAATAAATAACACTCAAAAAGCTTAAAAGACAGAACATGCTAAAGAAGTCCACTGGGGACCAACTACAATCATTAGATCTGAGAAAAGTCATTCGGTTTAGGTGCTGCACCTAAAATGGGAAAGCCCTGCAAATAACTCATAAAGGTCATAAAGGTCCGGTAAATGGCTACAGGCAGGACTTTGACAGCACATACAAACCCCTAACACATCCTGCAATTCTCTGCTCGGAGACAACTTAAGGCTCGTGAGAAGCTGCCCTAAACGTAGCAGTGTTCAAAAGGTGGGGAACAAATAGGCATGTGTTCAGCTTGCTGAAGAGGATCAGATTACAGGAGAAAGTATTTATAGAAGATCCTCATATCTTTCTAAAAGAAAAAACAACTTTGTCCAAAGGTGTTTTCCTGTCTGTTGGTGTCTGGTGTCTGTTGAGAGTTAACGTTAACATCTTTTCTCTGTAGCTCCTGTTCCACACACGTGGATCAGCTTGGTGTTGAAGCCAGCGGGCTGTCTTAAGTGTTAGCCCAGTGGATTCTAAAGTTACCGGTTACTATGTTGGGTATGCTATGTGAGGAATGCTTATGGTGGCCTTCAGCTGTATAAGTATGGAGCTAGCTTTGTGTCTTTATTACATGCGAGAAAATAAATGATCTGAGAGAAAAAAAAGTTTGAGAGAAAAGTTATCACACTGATAGCAAAAAAGCATTTTATGATAGAAAAAAAAATATTTGAGAGAAAAAGTTTTCATACCAATAGCAAAAAATAATATTTGAGACTAAAAAAAAGTTTTGAGATATTGATAAGAGATATTCATAAATTTGAATTTTTTAAAATTATTTCTGAGAAAACAAATCTCTCTCAAAATACTTTTTTAAACTCTCAAATATATAATTTTTGCTATCGGTGTGAAAACATTTTCTCTAAAAAAAAAGTGTTTCTCTCAAAACGCTTTTCTTCTCACTCTCTAAACCTAAGTCTTTGCTCTCGATGTCATTTTTTGCTCTCGTATCAGGATTTTGCTCTCGGAAAGCTGTGATATGAAAGGGGAGAGAGAGGGGGGAAGACCTGCAGGAAAACCATCACAGGTCGGATTCGAACCCTTGACCTTCTGCGTCGAGGAACAAACCTCTGCACATGTGCGCAAACAAACGATCCGTCAACGGCGAAATAAAAGCCTGAGAGACCTCCAGCGGTGTGTTGGTCGGTGAGCAAGCGATCCGGCCACCACCAGCTGGCTTTACGGTCACTTTATGGATCTTCTCAACTCTGAAAACTTTGAAGAAAATTGTCAATTCGGCAACAATTTTCGGAAGAATGCCTATATTCGAAATCTAAACAGTTCATCTCTCGCCTAAAACGTCAGAAGTGAATTTAATGATGAATAAGATGGTGACAATTGTTAAGTTGTCCCGCTGTTGCTCTGTCTGCAAGTTCCGAGTTGGCAGCGGGCATGATAGGTGTAATGATTCAGTTCAACACCCAAGACAAGACGATGCTCACCCGACTGGCCAATAGGAACGTGGCCCCGCCCATGACACTATTTTCACAGCGAGAGAAAAATCCTGACACAAGAGAAAAAAATGACATCGAGAGCAAAGACTTAGGTTTAGAGAGCGAGAAGAAAAGCGTTTTGAGAGAAAATGTTTTCACACTGATAGCAAAAAATATATATTTGAGAGTTTAAAAAAGTATTTTGAGAGAGATTTTTTTTTCTCAGAAATAATAAAAAAAAAATATATTTTATATTTTTTATGTTCTATGAAAAAATACATTTTCTCAAAACTTTTATTTAGTCTCAAATATTGGTATGAAAACTTTTTCTTTCAAATATTTTTTTTTTCTCTCATAAAATGCTTTTTTGCTATCAGTGTGATAACTTTTTCTCTCAAACATTTTTTTTTTCTCAGATAATTTATTTTATTGCATGTAATAAAGACACAAATCTAGCTCCATATATAAGCCTACGTCCCTCATGATGTAGGCTAAGAGTGGTTCTGAAACGGAATCTGAACAGTGTTGCACTTTGGAAAAATGTGTCAAAGTGCCACGGAAATGTATTTCATCTTCAATAACAACAATTAAATAAAAAATGATTTATTCGATTTTCAGAACAAATCCCACATAAAAATAAACAAATAAATAGAAAAAAGTTCTTCAAATAAAAACAAACTGAGACCTAGTGACGTCTGAGGTCAAACAAGTGAAATCTAAAGTAAATTACGTCCTAGGCCGTTTATAAATTGCATTGTGATTCATTTTTGTAATCTAAACTGGTTGTAATCTTTACACTTATACTGATTTTTAACCGATTCACGATGCATCGTTACATCCATACAAAAGTGTTGATTATTAGTTCAAACTTTTGTAATGTTTCTGCTATTTTGTCCTTGCCTCAATTTCCTCTAAAAGATAATTAAATGAAGCGAATCAGCATTATTTCGACCATGACCTGTGGGTTGCTTCAGGAAAGTGCAACATGAAGAATAACCAACCGTATGCACAATATTATGATAGTTGTAAACATGAAGGTGAAATAAGTCTGCATTCTCTGCCTGCATTGTAGGATTTGGGATATGCTGACTGTTCTCTGCTTTGTCTCTTTCCCCATCAGTGGTTTGAGCCCTCCCAGTTTGGAACATGGTGGTCTGTGCTGTCCTGCAGTATGAACCTGGCTGGAAGTCTGGGTCCAATCCTGGTCACAGTGCTCCTGCAGTACTATGACTGGAGGACTATCCTGACCATGTCAGGCATTTTCTGTGCTGCCTTCTCCCTTGTCTGTGTGACATTTGTAAGGAACGAGCCAAAGGATGTGGGCCTGCCCAGCATCGAGGCGGCAGTCAAGAAGGGCGCCAAGGGAGGTAAGAAAAGAGAGGAGTTGGTGAGCAGTAGGGATACTGGTTTTTCAAGGCCGATACCGATTATCAGTAGTTATTGAAACTGATAACAGATATAGCCCATATGCATTTACAGAGAAAATGAAAATCTTTAAGTCAAAATTAAGATTTTGGAATGTTGCAAACTCCAACACAAAACTTTGTTTAAATGCTTTAAAGCCCCAGTGTGTAACGTTTGTAGTTGTTCATTATCAAAATCTGTATTGCCCTTCACAAACTTGTCATTGTTTATGAATATTGACCACCACCATCAATTTCAAGTATTCCTATTAGCTTGAAATTTTACATTTGCACTTGCATGAACTGGGGTAGACGCTCCATAGTCATGCGCCATCTTGAAATACGGTAGCCGATGAGGGACATACAGGCTATACTGCTCCGCCTTTCGTGTTTTCAACTCACAGCTGCTGCTAATGGGTATCGTCGCTTCCCGGCCCCGGCAAGTTTGAAGAAGGAAACACGGAGGACCACACGTATTCAAAATCCAAATTTCAGGAACAGGAGTCTTCTTCTTCGCCCAGAATAAGAAAAAAGATATTGAAAAGAGCAAGAGACTGGCGTCATCAGAAAAAAGAGTGAACATTGGAGCTGCTTTGGATGCACACACGCTGCAGTCTCTCTTTCTCCTTTCTGTCGGGTGGCGCTCGTGCCCGCTCGTGGTGTCAAGCGTGCGTCCGCGCCACTCTCTGACATGCACTCCAACAAGACGGCCTTTTGTACACTTTCGCTTTTTGAAGCGTGGCGGCTACCGTAGCTGCAATACATACTTTCAACTGCGTGGCGAGAGACAGTTGATTGCGATATATGATCTCAATGCTAGATGGGAGTAATTCTTACACACTGGGGCTTTAAGCAATTATTTAATAAATGAGAAACTTTCAACATAATACCCAGTAAGAGAGAGTCAGATAGTGTTGTGAGCGGAACATTAAGTCAGACTCAGAGGTGAGTGAAACCGGAGCAGAGGGACAGACGCAGGGCTGTAGCCGTGCCAACGTAGACCACTTTTTAATGAATTAACTTTATCGGTTATCAGGCCAATAAAACGCTGATACAGATCATCTGCAAACTACCCAAAAAACGGCGAGCAGGATTGCAGTGGGCAGAAAGGCTGAAGGTGGTTACCTCAAAGCATGTCATTCACTTGGTGCCATCCCTTTTGCTTCTAACATCCCAACAGTAGGTCTCCCCCAACAGCCACACTTGGGATATTAGCGATTAGTCAAATGCCTGAGTACCCAGGAGCCTGTTCAGACTGCAGTGTGTGGAGGTTTATCAAAGCTCACTGGGACACCCTTGATTAATCAGGACATCCCATGGCTCGCGCCGTGTACAAATACGTGGCTGAATTTAGCTCAAATGCCTCGTTGGTTTTTCATTTTCACATTAGAGCTGCAAAGATGAATCCATCGTCAACTATTAAATGAATGGCCAAATATTTGGATTATCGATTCATTGGTTTGACATATTTTTTTCAATGAAAACATTTAAAACTTCTCTGATTCCAGCTTGTTAAATGTGAATGTTTTCTAGTTTCTTCACTCCTCTGTGACAGTAAACCGAACATCTTTTGAGTTGTGGACAAAACGAAGACATTTGATGACGTCGTCTTGGGCTTTGGAAAACACTGATCGAAAATATTTCCCCTAAATTACGCAGGTTAGAGTGGACAGCAAAGGAAAGAGGCCGATACATTTCGTGATGTACGATCTTTTCTGGAGTAACAACCAGAACCTCTGTCTTATCAGCATTGAGCTGTAAGACATTTTCTGCTTACCTGTCCCTAATACTGTAGTCTTTAGACAGTCAAGAAGCCCAGATGACATAAAAGCCAAACGACGACAGTCCCATTCATACAGGAGTAGACTGGAGGTGTGTTTCCCAAATGACAACCACGGTCACTGCTGTCGCAACTGTAACCCCTAGCCTGTTATCACTATGCATTCTGGGATAATTACTCAGATCAGGCAGAGGAGCGCTGCATCTCATGTTGCTTAAATTGCCTCCCTGAGTCCTCCACTTGCCTCCCTTCCTCACGTCGCGTGGAAATCATGGGAGACGAGAGGCAACGAGCAAATGTGTTTTAACGGGATGAGACGTCCTTTCCTCTGAATGAATTCAAATAAAAAAGCTTGCTCGGCTTCCGGGAAGGCTGCTCTTGTGTATCTTCGCCTATAGCTCCTCGATGATCCCTCCTCGATGCTCGGAAATAAGAGCTTTGAGACGGCCTTCACCGAGGAGAGACGGAACAACTTCTGGTTCAGCCGAGGACCGAGGAGTTGAGGAGCTATCAAATTTGGGCCATGAGATGCAGCTTAGGTCTTTGATAATGTTTCTGATGCTGACATCAATAATGTCCACCAGGCGGAGCAGTTAGTACCTCATAATTGACAACTGCTCTCTAGTCTGTCTATTTGTTATTTGAAAAGTACATAATACATATCAAATCTATTTTGCCCCAGCCTTTTTAACGTTTCACCAAGAACGACTGTTACGTATTACAACCACATACCAATCTGCCAGCAAATAGTCTATCAACTGTGCAGTTGAAGTGAGTTTAACAGCATATTAACTTGACTTAACTGTTTTCCCAACAATATCACAAGACTTTAGAATATGGCTGCACAATTAATCGCAATTTTATAGAAATCGCAATATGGACTAGTGCAATATCAAATCGCAGGGGGGCACAATATTTGTTAAAAGCAAAATATGTGTCAAACCATTCGAAAATAAAGTATTGTGGTGCTGCAGAGACATCCCGGCCTACAAATCGTATCCTACAGACTAAAGAAAAAATCTTTAAGCAGACAGATACCAACATCAGCAGATAAATACCGGACACACTCCATATGCATAATACTGATTTAGATGGGCCTGGACCACAGCATGTGATGGGCATGCTGCTGTATAATAAGGATCTGAATACTTCTGTCACTGCTGCTTGACTACAGTGTCACATAGGTGTAAGGGAGATGAAAAATTTAAAAAGATTTGGAAATCATGTGAGCAACTCAAATAAAGACTCAAGATTTTTACCGTAATGTAGTAATTTATTTTTGTCAAAATGGGTTTTGAGTATCCTTTAGGAACCGGAATCAAATTGACGATATTGGTACCGGTATATCGGTATAGATTTTTTTTCTGTGATGATACCCGGCCCTATCCCTGACTGGACTTGACCTCCCCAGGGACCAGCGAGAGCACCCTGAGGGAGTTCCTCCTCTCTCCGTTCCTGTGGGTGCTGTCTCTGGGCTACCTGGTGGTGTTCGGGGTGAAGACGGCTGCCACTGACTGGGGACAGCTGTTCCTCATGCAGGAGAAAGGCCAGACTGTTCTCATGGGTAGGCACTTTAGGTGTACATTGCTTCTCACTAGGGCTCAACGATTCATCGTTTTTAAATTTTTAAATCGCCATTTGAAAGAATGCGATCAGCTGATCGCAATATTTAGTTGAATGTTTGGTGTAACATTTTGTTTAACATTTTTTTTATTCCTCTTTTTATTATATTCACTGTTTTTTAAGATAAATGCGGGAATAATGTTACATATCACAGATTGTTAGCAGACATTTCAGTGGATGTCTCCTTTTGTATGACTTTATTTAACATGATGGTAGAAGGTGCCATATGGAGATGCTGCTGTTGAACTGAGGCATATCAGACATTTCAGTTTACAAGGAAAGTACTGACATTTGTTAATAACTTGATACATATTCTGTTTGACTGTTCAATGTTCCACACTTATTAAAAGAAAAACACTTCCATCTATCTATGTTCTCATCCTTGCATAAGAATATAGAGCCGTTTTGGTGGTGTGTTATGTTATAATGGTCCATGACATGTTGTATCTGTTACACAGGGAATATTGAACTTTAGCTAAAAAGAAATAATCGCAATATCTGGCCGAAAAATTGCAATTTGATTTCCCCCCCAAATCGTTCAGCCCTACTTCTCACTAGTTTTCACTTCAGCCTGGCTGCTTCTGTGTACTGACACCGGCTGTGTTGCCCGCAGGCAGCACCTACATGAGTGCCTTGGAGGTGGGAGGTTTTGTGGGCAGCCTAGCGGCGGGCTTACTCTCTGACAGAGCTGTAGCTCGGGTGAGTAACAGGCAGGGATGGATCAGGCAACAATGACTGGGAGCATTGAGTAGGGTTCAGTGTTAAAATCATCCTCTCTTTTGACTTCCCTCCAGCAAGGCCTGGGCACCCACGGCAACCCTCGCCACGGCCTGCTCATTCTCATGATGGCCGGGATGTACGTGTCCATGTACCTCTTCAGAGTCACCATCACACCTGAAGTCCCACAGGTACTTGCAACTTATTTTGTCATGGTTGTGGTTTTCTCTTATTTCTTTCCCTCTTTCCTTATTTGTTCAGTGTCTCCTGTGTTCCTGTAGACTTTGTTTGTGTTTTCCTAGTTCCATCAGTGTGTGTTCCATGCTTTATTTTGTAGTCTCTCTGTTTCTCCTGTGTCATGTCTTGTTTAACTTCCTGTCTTGTGTGTTTTCCTGCCTCTGTGATTGTATGCCCTGCTCTGATGTGTCTCACCTGTTCATCAGCCCTCGTGTCACCTGTCCCTCGTTACCTCGTGTATTTAGTCTCTGTGCTTTCTTTGTCTGTTGTCAGATCATTGTTTGTTACCCCCCTACGTCTCCCTGTTCCTTGTGGTTTTTGATTCCCTAGTCTTTAGTTTTCTGAGTGTTTTGGAACTCCTTTTGCCTGCCAGCCTCAGGACATCCTTAGTTGTAAGCCGTCTTATTGAATAAATCTTTTTTGTCTCTGCACTTTAGGGTCTAAGCCTGCATCCCTAGACGTGATATGATTGCTTTTTTTTCTGTGTAAAAATGCTTGAAATGAACATGCTGCCCGTGTTTGGAAAAAAATAACAAGATCTTTTTTTCTTTGCTCAGGAGGCTCCTCTTTGGGTCCAAGTCATTCACCCCGTCTCTGTCCTCATTGGTGTATCAGAAAAAGAGGTATGCTCGAAAATGTTAATGGGGCTCATGGGTATCAAATCTAAGTAATCTTACAGCTCTGACACACCAACCCGACGGCGGACCGTCGGCAGAAAAGGCAGTCGGACTGATCAGTCTCCCTGAGTTGTGCCTCGGAACACACCAAAGCGACGCCGACTTGAGCGTACGTTCTGTGCGAGACATAATGCGTCTCCATAACAGCAGGTGGCGCTAATCTGTATTGTCGCCCAAAAAATGAAAACCAGCAGCTGATTGGACGAACGCGTCACATGGGTCTGGATTTTCAAAGCCAGACCATAATGGCGGCTCGTTCGGAATACGATTTCGTATTTTTTACGAAAATAGTTCCCTGAAACGTGTTTCTGAAAACATTTTAAGCGAGAAATAGGCCATGCAGTTGCTGAATCTGTCTTCATTTCAGATCGACAAAGGTCAGTTTAAAAGAATTTCGTCAAATTTTGAGAGCCGTTGGTCACGCTCATCCCACACGTCATTTCCGGTAATTAGTCCGACTGCCCACTGGCCGATTCAACATATCTAATTGGCCCATATGAAGGCCGACGGCTCCTCCGACTGACAACGGCACAGAACACACCGAACAGACTCGAGTCACCGACCTCGCCAGACTGTCCGACGGCCGATAATCGGGTTGGTGTGTCAGCGCCTTAAGCCCTATTCACACAGGACTAGTATTACTGTATGCCAGGGGTCTTCAATGTTTTTTAAGCCAAGGACCCCTTAACTGAAAGAGAGACGGAGCAGGGACCCTCCACTACATATTATGTATAAAATGAAGTTGCATATTTAACTCGGCCTACAATAACGTGTTGGCCGTCTAAAGCCTTTATATGTAGCTGTTTTTTCATACAATACTAAGCTTTTATAATAGCCTAATAATTGTTGGCATGATTATATGAATCATGTTTTAATGTTAAACATACATGTTAAATATAAATTACAGACATGGCAGATTTGCACGGGATTAGGATCACATACGATCTCGCCAATTCTTACCAATTACTAGAAGTCCCCAGCTATTACTAGTCCGTGCAAATAGGGCTTAGAGACCTCTATTAATTTGTAGGAGTGGGAATCACCAGAGGCCTCATGATACGATATCATCACGATACTTATGTCACAATACGATATTATTGCGATTTTTAAACATATTGCAATATTCTGATATATTGCAATTTATTACCTTTTTTCCAACTTCAAATTTTCTGTAGATTTGAGTAAAATACAGACTTCACTTCCCGTGAGAATGAGCCGCACGAAACACAGACGTGGGGGGTGATGTCCCCTGGTGATACTAGTCCCGTGTGAATAGGGCTCTAGTAAAGCTTTCATGAACACCGTGTTGCACATTCTCTTACTGTTGTACACAGATCTGGATCCTGTTCCTCGGGGCTATGTTTGGATTCTCTTCTTACGGACCTATTGCCTTGTTTGGGGTGATAGCCAGTGAAAGTGCTCCTTCAAATTTTTGTGGAACCTCTCATGCTGTTGTAGCTTTGATGGCAAATGGTAAGCAGTGTTGTTGTAATGTAACAACATACAAAGACTTGGTATTCTTTTTTTACGTATCTGTGCTTCACTTCGTTATTTATATTTCTGGAAACTTTCACTTTTACTCCACTACTTTTCCTAAACAAAATGTATACTTTTAGAGCAGGCGCGCTTGTTCCATGGCGGATTGCTATTATGACAGCGGTTCACAGCCGAGGAGACGTTCTCGTCAGGGCTGGAGCGGGAGTCCATAGGGATGCGGCAAAGTAATAAATGCCCGTCTTGACCAGGTGGCGATGTTGCTGTGGCCTCTCGGGCGCATCTCCTCAAGTCTGGAGAGGATTGCCACAGCCATGGAGCGTGGGCCTCCAAACGCACCACCTGCTCCTGTTGTGCCCCTTCCTCCTCCCCCCACTCCATCTCCGTCCACCCGCTCCACCAGGAGCACATCGCGCACATTGCCACTCCCGGATCCTCAAGTGTCCAATCCCGCCGTAGTTCAACATCACGTCTCCTCAACTCCTCTAATATTTCCTCATTTATGTCGTTAACACATCCATGATTCATGGAAATGTGTAAAACACAACAAGCCACAAAGAATGAGGACTGTACTGTGAAGAGCCTCCTAACCTATCCAAACACCTGAAGTGCATTTTCACTAATATCTTTCCTTGTAATTATGTATGGTTTGCAAAGATAGGAACTGCTGTGTCCGTGTAGATGAGAGAAGCAAAGTGTATGCGCATTGTGTACACGCTACATTATGGCTAAGCATGCGCCCCTAAAACAGCATCTGAATAACGCACCACTGACTGTAGACTAGCACCACTGACTTTAGACTAGCGCCACTGACTTTAGACTAGCGCCACTGACTTTAGACTAGCGCCACTGACTTTAGACTAGCGCCACTGACTTTAGACTAGCACCACTGACTTTAGACTAGCGCCACTGACTTTAGACTAGCGCCACTGACTTTAGACTAGCACCACTGACTTTAGACTAGCGCCACTGACTTTAGACTAGCACCACTGACTTTAGACTAGCACCACTGACTTTAGACTAGCACCACTGACTTAAGACTAGCACCACTGACTTTAGACTAGCACCACTGACTTAAGACTAGCACCACTGACTTTAGACTAGCACCACTGACTTTAGACTAGCACCACTGACTTTAGACTAGCACCACTGACTTTAGACTAGCGCCACTGACTTTAGACTAGCGCCACTGACTTTAGACTAGCGCCACTGACTTTAGACTAGCGCCACTGACTTTAGACTAGCACCACTGACTTTAGACTAGCACCACTGACTTTAGACTAGCACCACTGACTTTAGACTAGCGCCACTGATTTTAGACTAGCGCCACTGACTTTAGACTAGCGCCACTGACTTTAGACTAGCGCCACTGACTTTAGACTAGCGCCACTGACTTTAGACTAGGTTTTTCCTGGTCAGTGGTGGAATTGTTTTCTGAAACTGCAAAATAGCACCAGGGAACGTTTGAGCCTGAACACGCCTCCTCTTTTTGCTGAACTGCCCACGGGAGCTCAAGTTCCTTCCCTAATTTACCGACGTGCGTCTGTGGAGGGAAAAGTCCGGTGTGCGTCCGGTGCAAAATAGGAATGATACATGCGTCGGTATACAAAGTAAATTGCGCTGGGTGCAAGATAGGGCCCAATATATCAGATAAGATTTGTACTCAAGTAACATTCTAAAAGGTGACTTGAACTTCTACCATTTTCATTTTCTCGCAAGATACTTGTACTTTTACTCAAGTATTGCTGTCAAGTACTTTATACAAGACTGATGGTAAGCTGCAGATTCACATAAGCAGCAGAAACATCTGTTCCACTCACTGTAGTACTCCAGCATTGACGCCCTCGTATGACTAAATAAGCTTCTTCTTTTGTTGCAGTGGGGGCTTTTATGGCGGGGCTTCCCTTCAGCACTATTGCCAAACAACACAGCTGGGACATGGCTTTCTGGGTAGCCGAGGTGATAATGGCCGCCGCCACCATCGGCTTCTTCCTCGTACGCAACATGCGCACCAAAATGGGACGGATCGCAGTGAAAATGGACTAATGTGTCTTCCTGAAAAGGAGCCAACTGTTGATGTCCTGTTATGTGACGAGACGGACTGTGTTTATGCACTGTTGACGGCTCCGTATACAGAATACTGCACATTAACACAACCATCAGTTTGACCAAGCACAACCACTGTCACACAGGCTAATCGCCAACATTTTGTCTCTAATTAATTGGGTTGCTGTAGATGCTTAGGGTGGGTGTGAGTCCTTTAACAACTTTAGATTCACAATCAGGTACTTTTGTCACACACACACACACACACCCACACTCAGATTTTTCTTGTTTATCCGCACAACGATAGTAGATGATAATTGTTTATCACAAGATAGTCTGGCTACCACACATACATTTTGGGATAGGAGAAAAAAATAAACGCTCTGGGTTGTTTGCATTAGTTTAAACCAATCACAATCGTTTTTGGACTCCGGAAGCAGCGACGGTGGCTCTGCAAAACGTTCTCTGGAAGGAACTTGTTTTGGTGGAAGATTTGCAACCCGCAAAAGATAACGCCACATACAATATTAAAGTGCTCATATTATGCTTTTTGGCATTTTCCTTTTCCTTTATTAGGTTATATATATTTTTGTGCACGTTATAGGTGTACAAAGTGAAAAAGTCCAAAGTCCACCCCAAAGGGACTTACTATCTTAAACAGAAAACACCGTTCACAAACTGCTCCAAACGGCTCTATTCAGTCCCTGTTATTCTGATATAACCTCTAAATACAATTATGAACCTGAAAAATGAGCATAATATGAGCACTTTAAATGAAGTTAACTGTTCACTCAGTACAGTAACGTGAGCTATTTAAATTAGCTGGTACACATGGTTTTAAAGTCATCTGCTCATTTCGTCCACAGCATCCCCACCAATCGGCCCCATACGTCCCAGTTAGAGAGGAAATGCCGTCAACATATTCTTTGTAAATCTTTACAATAATTTCCCAAAAGAACCAAGCAGGCCTGCCTTGTTGCAACATCCAAATTTCCATCCAAACTTGCCATTTTCAGCATGTAACGCTAGCTTGATAGCTCGGAGGTTCTTTCTCGTTGTGAAGTATGAAGAAGAACGATCTCCCGTTGATCCAGACTAATCACAAGCTTCACAGCAATCGCAAACATTTGAATGCTTCCACTTCATCCTAGAGGTAGTTTTCATGTAGAGACATTAACAATCCGCTAAATATAATAATTATATATATATATATATATATATATATATATATATATATATATATATATATACTAAAAAGAACATGGACATGAAAATATGTAAAGGTTCGAGTGGATATTGTTGAGATAAAGTGGGTGCGTGCTGCTCATAGACCTTTTTCGCGGCAGAGAATAGGAAAAGCACCTGTGTATCCAAAACCATTAGTGATGGCTGCATTCCACTTAGGAGAGGCCCTGGTGTTGTGCATGCTGACTCACTGAAATAGCTCACTGGGACATTTGATGGAATTGAGCCATCGTTAAGGTTATCAATTTCAGCTGTGCTTTTCCTACTATGACAAGTCAAAATGTCTGCTGTGAAAAAGGCCCATAGGATACCTTGCCTTCAGTGGAGGTCAGTTCTGTCTAACTTATTGAATGTTTACTGATGGGCCTGTATATTCTAGACTATTATTTGTCTAGGTATTTGCACAGATGTGGTAGCATGTATCATGGTCATTTTACTAATACCTCATATTTGTTAAAAAAAAAATGTAATAGGCTCATTATTTCACTAAAACTAATTGGAGAGCATGTTATTTTTTTATACACAGTTGTGTGCTACATGATACAGAACTCCTTAGGCCTTGTCCAGTGGTGGAATGTAACTAAGTACATTTACTCAAGTACTCTACTAAGGTACAAATGTTGAGATACGTTACTTGAGTCTTGTCTTTTCATGCCACTTTCTACTTCTACTCTGCTACATTTCAGAGAGAAATATTGTACTTTTTTCTCCACTACATTCATCTGACAGTTTTAGTTACTAGTTACATTAAAAATTAAGATTCTGATGTTTTATTCTAAATGAAATTACCCAACAATATATCGGCCTGCAAGTCCAGCTGGAATGATTAGACCATTAAACACACAACTGTTTGGATCCTTTACACTTTCTAAAATGGGAGGATTCTTTTCCTGATGATACTTACATAATTTTACTTAAGTAACATTTTCAATGCAGGACTTTACCTTTTAACATTTGTTTTTTTTTTTACAGTGTGGTATTACTTTTACTCTTGTTACAAGTTAAAGTCCTGCATTGAAAATGTTACTTCAGTAAAAGTATGGAAGTATCGTCAGGAAAATGTACTAAAAGTATTACAAGTGAAAGTACTCAATGCAGAAAAATCCTCACATTTCAGAAAGTGTAAAGGATCCAAACAGTTGTGTGTTAAATGGTCTAATATCAGCTGGACTTGTAGGCTGTTATATTGTTGGGTAATGTATAATATAACATCAAATTTTATAAACTACATGTGTTTTGTGTGCTAAAATCTTAATTTGTAAAGTAACTAAAGCTGTCAGATGAATGTAGTGGAGTAAAAAGTACAATATTTCTCGCCGATGTAATAGCAGTAGCACGTTAATTGTCTTCCGGGCTTGCTGTGATTGGTTTCCAGAGAACGTAGGATCTGAATACTTCTTCTACCACTGGCCTTGTCAGTTTTTGTGATCAATGTTTTTAAGGATTGATTAACATCAAACCTGTGCTACAGGTGTTTTGTCACTGCCACTGCAGTTGTGTACAGACATTACAACACTAGATTGTATGTTGTTAACGTTCTCATCTCAGAAATCTTGAGTCTTGTCGACTCCCAACTACTGGGATTGTAAAATGGACTTGGAGGGTTAAAGACATCTAATAAACTGGCAGTAGTTGAACTTACCAGCGGCAGCCTTACTGTGAGATTGGGTCTCTTGCTTCAGCCAATTCTGAAAAAGCTCTGTGCATTAAATATGTATACACACTCCCACAGCTGGAAGAATGTCTGCTCATGTCACACCTATGGCTAAATGATAGGTGCACTTTTTTATTTTTTTCTCAAAACAATACTCACATGACCAGATGTGAAAAGATTCCTTTTTCATGCAATTCCAACTTAAGTGATGCAGGACAAAATCCAGTCCTTGTTATGTGCACAAATTGGTTAGAGTTAGGAGTTCTATAAATCATGTGAGTATCTTACAAAGTTACATTATTGTTACTATAAAGGTTTGTATTTATGTTACTCTGCCTTCACTGCAGCTCAGTGGGGGAAACACTGCTGCACAAAGACGGATGTTTAATGACAAGTCTAACTTTGGGAGAGAGACAGTTTTTTAGTTGACTGACTCACACTGCTGAATCCTCATAATAGCTTCAGTTGGACCTCAGAATGCATGTGTGCATGTATCAAAAACTGGCCATTTGATCTCCCCCATTACTTAGAATATAACTGCATTAGGAAGGGATCTCTTCATGGCGTTTTCATTAGCTGTAGTTATTATAGGCAGTCATTTTAGCTCTGTGTGCAAGTGGTTTAAGTACCGTGTTTGAGTGCTGCGTGAAAAACGCGAAAGCATCCGACACCTTCAGCGGGAAGAAAACGGCGGAAAGAATCTTCTACGTTCTCTGCAAACCAATCACAGCAGAGCCGGAAGACAACGTGCTACCGCACATCGGCCATACGTCAGGGCGCACGTCATTCTATCGGTTTGTTTACCAACACAGAGGCTAAACATAGTTTTGTAAAAAAAATTAAAAAAAGGACGTAAATGCATGTTGAAATGAGGACAAGTAAAAGGCAATGCAGCTGATAGAGCAACGGTCCAACGAGAAGCTGTCCATAGTGCTGAAACCATTCTTTCATGTTTGTATTGGGATTGGTTGTAAAAGCCTTAAAACCAGTAAGTATGGCTTAATAAATGACAGGGGACATAATAAGGGGTTTACAGGAATAGTTAAATAATTCACGCGTTTGTTTCAAATCGTGCTTTTAATTATGCTTTTCTAGACCTCAAAGTGCTACACCATGGACTGACATAGAAATTAAGGCTTAGCCAATATGTGCCAATGAATGAAATGTTTTACTAACACCCTCCAGTATGTTGTACTTTGGGCCCCTTAACCAAAATGGCCAACATTTGAGTCTTGATACATATAGGATATCACTATTAGTGAATATAACATGCTTTATGGCAGTATATCAGTATCCCCCCCCCACATCCTCAGAAAATTATTAGTATGCCTTTAATGTTTTTAGAACAGAACACCTTCAAGTGTTGCCTTTTATTTAACAGTTAATGCTTCTACAGTCTTGTATCAGCAACCTTAATACTTAAGCAACTTTTCCAGAATGAAACGGCGTGCAGTAACAACTACCAACTGAGTTTTATTGGTTCGTTGATAACAATCATTACACAGGTACATCTATAAACAAATAAGGAACTGCACACTTGTACTTGATACATATATCTAAAACCCACATGAATATTGCTACTGCTGGTATGCATTTGACATCTCAAATAAATGTACAGTTTGTTTGTTGGCCTTTAAGAAGCCCGTCTTAACAGGTTGGGTTTTTTTTATGGTTACACACCCCATTAGCTTGGCTACGAAAACAAATTCCATTTTAACCATCCTTACAATGTACCACTACACACTGCATATCAAGATTGAAAACCCTTTTCACAGCAGCTTTACAAATTTATTGCAATGCTATCACAGAACAGAGACACGACCAAACTAGCGATGCACAGCTCTAATAGGGAGAGCTCCAGTAATAGGGATTTTAGCTTTATTGATCAGATTCATTAAGAAAAACGCCATGAGTACAAGAGTTAATATATAGGAACAAAGCTTACAAACATTCTAAAACACTGTTCTTCATTATAAACAATAAAACAATGAGTTGCCCTGTGACTTTGTCCATCCCCACCCCGGCACAGATTACATACACTGTCCCTTATAAAGCATATGGAATGTAGTCCACGCAGACAAGCTCTTCCCGTTGTTGCCCCAGCTCCTGTGAACGTTGTGCTTGCGCGTTGACACGGTAACCTGTCCTGCACCCTCCCCTCCTTCACATTTAAAACTGAAATGAAATCCACTGACAGTAACGACAATGACCGCAACTTTTATGGCGATGCAAAATTGTGGGATGTGACGAAATTCCCGACTCCAAAATGACTCTTTTTTAAATTTTTTTCATTAAAAAAAAGTGTTCTCTACAATCAAACTACTAAAAAACCTGTATTTAGAAAATAGTTGATAAAAATATTCCCCTGAATTGTACAAGAAAAGAGGTACAGGGAGCACTGGTAAAAGATGTGGTTTGAGAGACGTTATTCTGCTGCCTCATCTTTTTCTTCAGCTGCGTCTGTAGCTGGTGCCTGGAAAACAAATTTGATAGCGTCAAAGTTGAATCACAGAGTCGTCGAGCTTTATTTATTTATTTTTTTATATCTGATGCCGTGAGCCTTACCTCTTCCTCAGCTTTGGCTTCGCCATTCTCAGCGGGGGCCTCTGGTGCTTTCTCCTCAGGCTTGGCCTTCTCCACCTCCTTTGCTTTCTTAGGCTTAGCAGGTGCCTTCTGCAAACAAAAACATATTAACCACATTAGTCCCTCAGTCAACAGTTGACAGTCTAATCAGAAGTAATCAAAACAAGGTCCCACCTTTGGCTTAGGTTTGGCCTCTGCCTTTGCAGTTGCAGGTCTCTGTGGGGACAAAAGGCACCGTCAGCACCAAGAATGCAGTTTACAGCATGCATATTGTCGGATGCTCTGGGCTCGTCTCTACTTACATCGCTTAACCTTACAGATCTCCTCTTGGGCTGCAGAGAGAGTGAAACAGGGTGATTACTTTGAACATATCAGCCAATGGCTCTCACTGATGGGGTGTTACTGACCCCTGGTGGGTGAACAGACTAACTGTCTCCTTATTTTATAAATGGATAAAACACAGATATGTTACAAATATGAAAAATATGTTGAATCTTTCCTTACCGCTGATTCTTCTCCTGTCTGTAAGAGAGAGGAAAAATTAGAAAATCAGGTTAAAGAAATTGTCTGCATTTTACTGTGTGCCCATGGGGGGGTTGTCATGGGCTTTTAAGTATTAGTTGTTATGTAACTCAAAAGTGGGCGTTTCCAGACAGAACATTAGCCTATGGCTACACATCCAGCTGCATACATGATTTAGTTTAGACCAAGCGCTGCGATTGGCTGAGATTTGTTTTAAAATCTTGAACAATGGGGGGAAAAAAACAGTCCCCATCGAAGACTCACTTCTCAATCAGCCTGTTTACATATCTAATATCCTATATCAATTAGGAACATTACTTAGCAACATATCCAACAAAACAAAAAGAATCCTTGTGGAACATTTGTCTACACACAAACAATAAAACACGAAGGGACGTGTCCTTTGACCTGCTACGTGTAGAGTAGTTTAAACAGCGTAATGTGCTCGTGCTCTCCCAGTCTACTGTAAAACTCCTGTGGAGGAGGGGGCGGACTCCGCCTCCTCTCGACACATCCATTCATTGGTAATAAATGGGATTTGCCAGTGTACGGAAAAAACCGAGCGGTGTAGCGAGCGTTCCCGCCATGAATTTGAAAAGAGTCACTCCGAGATGCTCAGCGACTCTGTCAATCTGGTAGCAGAATCTACTAGAACCCCCAGCAACAAGAGCAGCGCTTTGCTGACGGAGGCTCACCATTGCATAACCTACCACTGGCCTGAGCCGACAATACACAGAAAGACACTCCGATAACACGACGGACGCCTTCCAAGAAATGCATTTTCCGCGGTGAAAATAAGGGCGGCCATGCATGAACAAAAACACACATGCACGCTAGGTTTATGAAGGAGAGACGTTCGCATTATTAGCATAAAATTACATAAAAAGGGTTTTGTCACACAAGAAAGCCGTAAACAAGTATTGGTGCCCACACAAAAGTAACAACCTTAACATGAACGCCAAACTCCCGCAGAATAGCAGTAATATAACGTTTTCAATGTCGGTCACATTTTCTCTCAGGGAAACTTTAGTATCCAGCGTGACGACCCCCGTAGGAAACAATCAATATGCCGCCAACTTTCTCTGCAGAAAAGCAATCCATCGTCTGAGAAAACGACCCCGCTTTGTCCTACACTGCAAATAGCCTAAATGTAGTCTATTTATACACAATTGCATTTGTGCATGTCACCATTTGCGGAAAACCCCAGGCACAAAGATAATCACTGCACGAGAGATATATGACCGAGAATCAGCCACTTGAGACAATCAAAACAGACGCTACATAACGACTAAACTCCTGGCTGCAAGCTGCTACATTGTTGACATTCACCCAACAGAAAACGGACATTTGCAGCAACATTTTAACAACTCTGACCGCAAGCTGTAACAAGCCCATCTTACAAATTGCAATTGGGGGTTATAAATGCGGTATTACTGAATGCATGAAAGACGTTGGTCTACTCACTTTGCTCCTTTTAGGCATGGTTGGTTTGTGTAAAAGAAAACAGAGCTAAATGTTACTCGATACAAGAGAAAACACAGTATATTCTGGATAAAGCTGTACCAGTCCAGTTTAATACAGCGCAGCGAGACGTTAATGTTCCATTGGAAGAAGAACTAGCTCAAACCGGATTGGATTCTCCCCCTCCCTCCCTATTCAAACCGTTATAGTTCCTGCATGATTGACGACGCTATACCCCGCCCCCGCTGCCCGCTGATTGGACGAACCGGTGGTCAGCAACACGATTTAAAATCTGTACTCTTACCTGTGTGGATACGTCACACGTCAGTCAACAGAAATGGCGAGCTATTTGTCTTTCTGTGCAGCCATCTGCTAACAAGGCAGGCAGAATTGTCATTTAATCTGCCTGCCTTCCAGCTCGCTCTGAACTGCTTAGTATTTCCCACTAAATGCTACATTTTGACACGTTCGAGCATTGTGGATATCGTAAACAATCCAATTTTGCGCCTTTAACACCATTGACAAAAGACAATGTGGCTTGTGTATTAGCAGAAGACTGAGAGAGGGGTGTGCTCCCCCAGTCAAGTCTTTTGTATTTTAGCTGGGGAAAATGGCGACAGGGCAGGAGTGGGCAAAGCTTAGCATGTATGCACTCTTGTGCAACCTCTTCGTGTTGTCACCGTCGTTCACTTGCTCCATTGTGAGTGTGCAGTCCAAACATGACTCCAGTGGAAACAACCATGGCGCGCCAGCTTTGTGTTGAAGTCATTGCAGAAATTTCAGCACGGAGACTTTCATTCATTTCCCCCTGGGTGAATGATACAGTGTTCCCTCCTTTTTCTCCTTTGCCCCGAGAAAACTACAACACAGTTATTGTTGCAGTTGTTCTCAGAATATCATTTATTTCTGGATATCTTTCTTGCTTAGGCTACTCATAAAATAATGTTAATATTAGTCAATTTCTTTATTTTGTATTTTGCTGGGAATGAGGACAAATATGAATTTATGTAATAAACCTTATTTTTATTTTATCATCAGCTTGTGAAATTTGAACAAAGTGGCCACCTAGAGCACTATTTTTTTAACATTCAGCTATTTTGCACTGTATTTCAAGAAGATGAGAACAGAGTAATAAACCAACTGACAATAGATAACCTCTACATTAGGGTATTCCCTTGCTTTGGTCAAAGTGTCATTAAAAGGTTTGGCATGTTAGGCCTATGTTAATAATGACTTAAGTGAAAAATTGAAATTGAACCTGCAAAACCATCAGAGCTCAAATAATCAAGTAAAATGCTTCTCTTCTTTCGTTAACTGCTTGGATTTTGAAATGATTCCTCTCTGCATTCTGGACATCCTGTTTTAGCAGGAAATACATCACATTATGGAGGCAACATGCTCTCAACAATGAGCTTCTTTAGGTAAAAGCACTTTTACACAACAGCATTTACCTATTTGCATTGCAAATCAGGCAGGAAGAAAGGAAGATGCGGTTGAACAGACTACATTTTTCTCAATGGGAAGCGTTTAAGCGCCAGACGGAGCCACGGTGCCGCTGCAAAATGGCCTCAGGAAGTCTGGGAAACCTAGCTTGTCCGGTGTATGTTTAAATCTCAGATTTCAGGGAAGTGCACAGACATGTTCTCCTTCAGGAGAGGAATGTGAAAACACCTCTCTAGTGCCAAACTTTTCACAGATACAAGTCAGTAAAGTCAAAGTTAGATATTTTAGGCAACATAAACATAAGGAAAACACATTTTGAGTGGAGGGGATTTTTAAAACAACTACAGGTTACTGCAGCATTCAGTCCACTATTATTGTTTTAGAAGATGCTTATTAGTGCTGGGTATTATACCAGTACCAATACCAGTGCAAATACCAGTACCCTTAAAGTGATACTGTTACCAATAGAGTACTTAATTTGGTACCTTTTCTTTTACTTCATTCAATACCCATCATGTGAATGGAAGTCTTCAGTCGCATAAAATGCCACCACCACTCCACCCCATCCAAATGATTTTTACACAAATACATATTTGAAAATATTCAAATACACTCAACTTCACCACACCACAGACTGTATGGGTCATAGCTGCTGCAGTAGTGGGCCAATCACACGTTGCATTAAAGCGAAGAATGCTTGCGGAGATTGGCAAAACCACACAAATAGTCTTTTTTTTAGATCTGGGTGCAAAAAGGTTAAAATGCAGGTATTTTTTGACTAGAGAAGTTTCCATACTATTGAGTACTTTTTTTAATTTTAATGTTTATTTGTATAGCGACAAGTATGAAGCATAAACCAATTCCACAAACCACAGCATTTAAACCCTAAGCTAATTTGCAATGCCTGTCCCTAGATGGACCTTTACAATGGGTACATACATTAAAACGCAAAATTAAGAACTCTAAAATAAAATAGCCTACAAACAAAACAATACAGGACAGACTAATACCTTAAAACAAGGACGAGTTAATTCATGACTACATGACTGCTCCATATTTTAGTTGACTACCGATACCCAGACCTAATTCGTATTCCATTTTATTTTCATAAAGCCATATTTCTTTTTCTGAAATATGGCTTGTTTGGTGTCCTTGTAAGGCAGTGATTGTGTTCTAACTAATTTTTATTCTCAGTTTGCCAAATTAATCCTTTCTATAGCTAAGGCAAGCAGGCCATTGTATCTTTTTAAACAAAATTTACACTTGGAAAAAAAAATGTTGCATTTGGCTCGGTCACCTCCAAGTGGTCAACAATGTCATGTGATTGGTTGTAGGCCATTTGTTTTCCAGTGATTCCATTCAGTGATACTTTAATCACGCCTACTTCTTTTCATTGAATTTCCCCAAGAGGGTTTAATAAAGTACCTTTTTAAGGTATGTTGAGCTATTCTGCTGCTACTGTGACATCATGCTCTTCTGTCTGACAACATCAAACCAACAGACCTTATTCACTGTAAACTGGCATTTCCTGCAGGGACGCATTCGACAGCAGTTTGTGAACACGCCAAATGTAATTTAGTTTGGAGTATCCTTCCAATTTCACACCTTTCTGTGACATTTTACTACTAACAAATGCTTGAATACATACAGATCAAATTCCAGGTGCTAAATTATAAAACTCGGCTGGTATTGGGCTTTTGTTGTTGGCCACCAAGGAGTCATCAGACACAAAGTTTCACAAGATATTGGGAAGGTTTTTAAAGTTATTATATATATATATATATATATATATATATATATATATATATATATATATATATATATATATATAAATTTATTAGTGCTGTCAAACAATTAAAATATTTAATCGTGATTAATCGCATTGTCATAGTTAACTCGCGATTAATCACACATTTTTATCTATTCTAAATGTCCCTTGATTTCTTTTTGTGTCATTATATTTTTCTCATTTTAATGCTGTTAGCAACATGGAAAAGTGGATCGGCTGCTTTGTGCAAATGTTTTTTTTCTAACATTCACACTTGGAGCTAATAATCTGTGGAGTTAATAATAATGTAACACTGTTACCTCGATTTTCCATTGCACATAGTACTGCCTCATGCCTGAGGCGAGCATGGCTCGTTGTCATAGCGACTATGGTTTCCCCCGACTCATTTCCTGGTTCTCCTTCTCCATAAACAATGTTAAATCAAGGAGAGGGGTAAAGGCTGTTTTATGCTTGACGCGTTGGAGGTGGCGTGCGCATTCGTGACATCAAAATGACGTAATTTCCGGCCGGTGCGTCCGATTTTCAGCGCGCAAGCGGAGGGCGCGCACCAGTCAGTTTTTTTTCAGCGGCGCCCGACAAACCGGAAATAGGAAGCCTGAACAAGCTCCTGGGAAACCAGATGCCAGGACTCTCCGAGTGACTGTCTCTCTTGTAAACTTACTGGGTTAAAATGAGTTCTTTTTTTGTGAATGAAAGGCTTGATCCCACCAAGTAGCTCATTGAATCAAATCGAAGCATTGACGGCACTGTTGCTGCCTGTTCTGCCGTTGTTTATCTTTTTCTTCTTCTTCTAGTCCTTAACGCCACCGCTGTTCAGGAGAAGACTGCAACTAGTGCCGCGACCACCATGCTCGAGTATAAATACTCACGGCAGTCCCATGACGTCACAATTTCCGCACGCACTTTTGGAAGCGCTAGTATAACTGACGCTTAACTTTTCCTGCTCCAGGTTTCCCACCGTGGTCAGAAAGAACAGAGGAGACACTTTGTTTCTCTCACTGACTGTAGAGTCACTACTCGCTCGCTCTGAAGCTAATCGCCGTCATGAGCCTACAAGCTATGCAGCTCGCAAGTCCAAACCGTCCGCGGCTTGTGTCTGTTTTGTTTCCGGTCTGCGACCCGCCATTCAATCACTACTATTGGCCAGGCGTCCAAGGTAACGTAACCCTGTTTGTTCGGGTCCTATCCCCTGACCAATCCGCTATCCTAACCACTCAAGGTGAAATGCCTAACCCCAACCAATCAAGCTGCTTCGTAGGGCGGGACATGGCGTGGCCATAGACAGTTAAAGAAAAAGAAAAAACAGATCCATCAGATCCCGTTGCTCTCTCTATGCGTTAATCGCGCGTTAAAAATTGTCGGCGTTAAAATGGGTTTGCGTTAACGCCGTTAATAGCGCGTTAAACTGACAGCCCTAAAAAAAAAATATATATATATATATATATATATAAAAACTTTAAAACACCTTCCCAATATCTTGTGAAACTTTGTGTCTGATGACTCCTCCAAGCTGTATCATTCCACAGTTATTCCAGCTCCCTTTGGCAAACAGCCATACACAACCGAAGGCCGCATACTTTTCATGTATTGAGATATGGAAATGATACTGCTGCAAGGATTGTTATGGCACACCGTTTTAAGGATTGTTTTATGGAACAGGAATAGGTGAATTACCTTGGAAGGTTCAGCGAGGCAGTCAGACATTGACACTGTAATGGTTATACACAGACAAGCTTATTTTAACTGAAGCTAATGTGTGGCAATACAGTCCAGTTTTTACTGTACTGCTGCCCTCATATTAATACATTTCATGAATAAACCAAAATTCTCATAAACGTGAGGAGGAAAAAACAGACGTTCATGGTGTGATGTAAAAAATACATTCATCTACAAATAGTGGGTTACATAGGCGTAATGTATGCAATAATCAAAACTGGGCTTTTGTTCCTTCTTTTAATTTCGTGTTTTCAATGTTTTTGTCGCTATTTCTGACATTTTTCCGCTTCTTTAAACATTTCTGTTGCTTTTGTTTTTAGTGTTTTTGTCGCCTTATTACATTTTTTTAGACAATTTTGGACATTTGTGTCTTCTTTTGTTGCTTTTTCAAAGTTTTTTTTCGACATTTTTCTTCATTGCATTTTCAAATTCACGATCTCAACCCCCCAATGTTGAACCCAAAGTTACGCCCTTGGTGGGTTGCAAATTTACAGCAGAGACAAGCAGCCCATCCCCCGTTTGGCACCCTATAGATTCCCACATCTTGTCCAAATAAAAGCTATCTGCCTGCTCCCCGTGAGCACAGAGGTGTAAACAATTAGGCCATGTCACATGCGGATGCTTGCTAGGATTATTATGTTAATGACATTGGGGCTTTACTTCACCCCACTGGTCCACTTAACTAAACGGGTAACTCATGAATGAGGTGCCTGTATCTCTTGTTGCCACTTAAGACAAAAGGGGAGCGTGCTTTTGAAATGGTGGCTCCGACCCTGTGGGACGCCCCCTCTATTATCCTACATTCTGTGGTCCCTGCTTTAGCAGCTGAAGAATCACCTATTTATTAGATTAGATTCAACTTTATTGTCATTGTACAGAGTACAAGTACAAAGACAACAAAATGCAGTTTGCGTCCAACCAGAAGTGCAAAAAGAGCAGAAAAGTGCAATATGATATACAAAGTACACTGTGTGCACAATTATTAGGCAGGTGAGTATTTTGTCATTATCGTCATTTTCATGCATATTTTCCAATTCCAAGCTATATAAACTTGAATGCTAATTTGATTGAAGCATTATCAGTTGATGTGTATTTGTGTAATGAGGGAGGGTGTGGCCTAAGTGATCAACACCCTATATCAAGGTGTGAATAATTATTAGGCAGCTTCTTTACCTCAGACAAAATGGGCAAAAAAAGAGATTTAACAGACTTTGAAAAGTCCAAAATTGTAAAATGCCATTCAGAGGGATGCAGCACTCTTTAAATAGCAAAGATATTGAGGTGTGATCACCGAAAAATCAAACGTTTTGTTGCAAATAGTCAACAGGGTCGCAAGAAACGTGTGGAGAAAAAAAGACGCAGATTAACTGCTCGAGACTTGAGTAGAATTAAACGTGAAGTTACCAGGAACCCATTAGTCCCGCCATTTTCCAGAAACGCAACCTACCTGGAGTGTCCAGAAGTACAAGGTGTTCAGTGCTCAGAGACATGGCCCAGGTAAGAAAGGCTGAAACACGACCACCACTTAACAAGCCTCATAAGTTGAAACGTCAAAACTGGGCCAAGAAATATCTGAAGACAGATTTTTTCAAAGGTTTTATGGACAGATGAAATGAGAGTGACTTTTGACGGACCAGATGGATGGGCCCGTGGCTGGATCACTAATTGGCACAGACGCCAGCAAGGTGGAGGTGGGGTACTGGTATGGGCTGCTATTATTAAGGATGAGCTAGTTGGACCTTTTCGGGTTGAAGATGGACTTAAAATCAACTCCCAAAACTACTGCCAGTTTTTAGAAGATACTTTCTTCAAGCAGTGGTAAAGGAAAAAGTCTATATTCTTCAAGAAGGCCATGATTTTAATGCAGGACAATGCTCCATCACATGCATCCAAGTAAGTCATTTAAAGTGAGGGAAGACAATACACCTCTTTGAAAAGCATTTTGGAGGCTGTGGTTGCTGCTGCACAAAAAGTTGATCATCAACAGATCAAGAAACTAACAGATTCCATGGATGGAAGGCTCAATGGAAGGTTATTGACAAGAAGGGTGGCTATATTGGTGACTGAATATTTCTTGAAATATCAGAAGTGTTTATTTGACCATTTTGAGTTTTATTCTTACTCTAAGAAATTAAAATAAACAAGTGAGATGGGAACATTTTAGTTTTTCATTTAGTTGCATAATAATTCTGCACACTAATAGTTGCCGAATAATTCTGCACACATAGATATAAGATAAGATAAGCCTTTATTAGATATTCTCCTGAGAAAGCCAAAAGACACTTTTCCTTTGTTAAATATTCAGATTTGAGGTTTATTAACATTTCTGATTGACAGAGCAATGTATTTGTTACAAAACAATACAATAAGTCCTCAGGAATACAACTTGTCTAATAATTTTGCACACAGTGGGTGGTGCATAGACAGGACAAGAAATATAGTGCAGTGTAGACAGTAGTATACAGTTGGTGGTTTAGAGTAATATAAATTAAATATAAACGTGCAGTGTATTAGCAGTTACCTTATAAGAGCAGAATAAATATAGCTGTCATATGAACAATGTATGAACAACATGTACATATATAAACTGGCCTCTGTCTCCTCTTTGTAATTTTGTTTGTTTTTAAGTTTTATTTTACTCTTTCTATTTTTATATCAATTTTATTTTACTCTTTTTTTTTAATCACTTGTCATTTCAGTTTTGTCGTCTTGTTTTGAACAGTTTTTCTCTCGTGAAGCACTTTGACTTTGTTCTGTGAAAGGTGCCTCATTATCACATCTGTATGTAAGCTCAAATTGATTAAAAAATGAAATTTATGACAAATTTCCTTATGGCACTGACGTGATATATGTGATACAGAAATAAGCGTCAGACCCAAGAATACTGTATTGTGTATCATGGTTATTGTAGAAGAAAATGAATTTCCTAACAGTTTTAGTCCCATTTTATCCAAATATTCTTCCTGTTCACTGATTAAGTTCCTATCATTTTACCTGCTCAACTAACTTTGAGCATCTCCTGATTTAATTAAGTCATTCAGCCTTTTTCTCTAGCCTCGTGTTAAAACAAAGCATTTCACTTTGACTCACTGTGAGTGAGACCTTTTATTTAGAGCCCAGGTCGGCTCCAACAGGAA
The DNA here is from genome assembly GCA_023631565.1 of Gymnocephalus cernua. Lineage (NCBI taxonomy): Eukaryota > Metazoa > Chordata > Actinopteri > Perciformes > Percidae > Gymnocephalus > Gymnocephalus cernua. Next base: position 22,620,338 of record CM042439.1, read on the forward strand.
TACACACCTTAACTAATCAAAGGTCCTTTGTTTTTCAGTAGTTTGAGCAGACGGTATAAGGTCAAAGCAAATCTACTCACATAGTCTTGTGAGTGACTGTCTTCTGAGCTTTTGTTTATTCTGTTGTTTTCTGTTAGCTTGTATACAAAAAAAACAACCTGGCTAGAAACTCGTCCTGGTCAGAGAGCATTCATCAGCTTCTTGAGAACTTCTGTCTCCACTGCGCAGTGAATAAAAGTCATCCGAACCAGCCACTGAATCGGTCCTGAGAGAGCGTTTCCTTTCACACTATGAAAGGCCTTTTATGACAAGTGACTGTATTATAAACATGTTTGTTATAAACATGATCTTACAGCTGATGTGTTGAAAAGACAGGTCTTCGTAAATCCTTGTGCAAGCACCACGGTTGTAACGTTTGAATGTGTGCAGTTCCAAGTCCCAAGCCAGCATATCCTGATGTAAACACACAGAAACCCTGTATTTTAAATGAAGAAGCATCTCTGCTTTCTATCTGTGTTGTCACTGTCTTATCCATTCAACTCATGAGCAGAGAATGAAATATAATACATACAGGGGTGGAATGTAACCAAGGACATTTTATGAAGTACATTACTTATGTACTTGTACATTACTTGTAGTATTTATTCTACTTTATACTTCCACTACACTGCATTTTAAAGAGGAAAATATTGTACTTTATGCTATATTCATTTGGCAGCTATACTTAGCTACTTTACAGAGTAAGACCTTATGTACAAACTATATAATAAATTGTTAAATTAAATATAATAAACATAAAATAATAGGGTGACCAATAGCATTGATCTATGAAAAAAATGTAAATAACCAAATATGGAGATGCAAGGTTTCTGCCCAACACCGACAGAATGATGCATTGTTACAGATTAAACTACTCCAAAACATATAAAGTAATTAAAATGATCTCCACCCTGAACTACAACACACACAATGCAGCATACGTATTACAGTAAAGCAGCAGTATATAATATGTGTAATGATATAACACTGTGAAAGTGGTTATTTTTTACCCTATGATACTGTGCGTTTGGCTCATAGTACCTCTGTGATTTTACTTAAGTCTAATGTTGAATGCGGGAATTTTACGTGTAATGGATTACTTTTACATTGTGGTATTTCTACTTCTTCCATCACTGACTACAGAGTACTGTGCAATGACCCATCACTTGTTGCTCTTAAAGCAGACGTCCTCTAAAAGGGTTAAATAAAGATACACCAGTGGACAGAATGTGGCACAAGGAGCTGAGTTAGCCACTTAGGGGCAGCAAATGTCTGATTCTATGTAGTCGTGCATGGCATTGATCATCCTTGTGGTCATTTTTTCTTTGTGGCAGGCAACATTCTAAACGGAGGAACAGGGCACAGCGTGTGATCTACTCATTTAAAGTAGCTTAACATCACAAATCTGTCTATATACAGACATACACATACACAGATACATATACTGGACTCTGAACTCCCTCCTTGGACTCCGGACACTTATTATTTCAAATAATGTTAAATATGTTTGTTTATGTTTATGTATGCACCAACCACCATGGCAAAAAAGTGGTACTTACTTGGCAGTCAATCATTTTCTGATTTGGATTAATTTAAAAAAAGATTCGAGTGTATTTATTGTGTTGTATATATTTCTTATCTTTTGTAGTTATTGCACAGTGAGTCGGAGAGAAACGCATTCTCGATTCCTCTTGTATGTCTTGCACATGTTGCAGAATTGATAATAAAGTTGACTCGACTTGACTTTATACTGTCCAGACAGTATTTAGCACAGTGCACTTTATATGTTTATTAATATTGCACCTTCAAAACGTTTTGTTTATTCTTCTCTATTTATTATACATTAACTTTTCACAGTTTATTCTAGCTTTATTGCATTATTCTCACTTTACTGGCAACAGGAAGTAAGCCCTGACAAAAATCATTAGATATACGTGAAATTTCCATGATGTGGTTTAAAATGATATATTATACAGCAACACAACGTATAAATAGTGTGTGTTCTCTAACGCCACATAGTGGACAAAGTAAATGGTGCAGAATTTTAAATTTGTCATTTCTAACGCTATGCACTATATGGAGGGAATTCATTTAAAATCTTGCGTGCAGTGTCAGACGCTCACGGAAATAGACGTCCACGTCCACTGGGAGGTGCCGGCACCCACGATGTGCACAGAGTGCGAGGGCCCGTTCATCTTTGCTTGCAGCTTTAATTTGTGTTGTTGTTGTGTAAGGAAGATTGGCAAAGTAAGCTATTTATAGCATGGTGTAGGCTGTCTTTGTGGTGCACAAGGGAACAAACATCTTGAATCTTCTTGCATCGGGTTTGATAATGGAAGTTCTTCCACCACCACTGAACTGAAAAGCAACTTGCAGAGCTGTTTGCCTCTGCATTTCTTTCTTTTGTCTGGTACAACTGGCTTTGCAGGACATGAAAATCAGCATGTTGTCCTGCAGCCCTCCCCAGGAGTCTCTGTGTAAAGATACTGTATGTATACATACATGGTAGAAGGGCGGAGGGAGGGGGGAGGGCGTTAGGTGGGTCTCAGATAACAATGCTGTTGTCGTGTTGGGTATGGGGGAGCCCCTTCATCAGAGCTGCTGCCTGGTGCTGTCCTTTCCCTCCTTTTTCACTCTCTCTTTTTTTGCCCCCGTGCGCCCCCCCCCCCCCCTAAGAACACTGGGAGGAGGGATCAAGGCCACAAGTGACTCCAACAACTTTGTAAAAGGATAGTTTTAAGTCACAGAAGGAGGGGATTTTTTAATTGTATTGTTTATTGTACCTTTGTTTTACCAGTACATTTCCCAGTGAGATTCACCGTCTCCCCCAGAGTTAGATGAGTCCATACATACCCTTCTCATCTCTGTCTCTAGCCTAGCTTAGCACAGATCCTGGAGGTAACCGGCTCCAACTAGCCTACTACTCCGAATAAGTGACAAAATAACTATTTACATTTGTAGTCACAGCGTGTACAAATAACAACGTCACATGAGACACAGCCATCTTCTAACCGTATATAAACTGGGAACTATATTCTCAGAAGGTGTCATAAACATTATAAACAAGTCATAAACGTTTATGACATAACGCTTCTTTTAGTAAGTGTCATTCATTTTTTGTCATGACAAGTTATGGTTATGGTTATGGTTAGGGTTAGGGTTCATGTAACTGGAACAGAGACGTGACGGCGTAATGCTCAGGGCAGGGTGACAGGATGAAGGTAAAGCTGACCTCATCCAAAGCCTCTTTGACAGATGGTAAATTGTTCATTTATCTCACACCACACGTGCATGCACGCACGCACACATACACACACACACACACACACACACACACACACACACACACACACACACACACACACACACACACACACACACACACACACACACACACACACACACACACACTGTTACTGTAACAAATATTCTGTTACAAGTAAAAGGTCTAATATGTATCATCAGGATAAATGTACTTAAAGTATAAAAAGTAAAAATCCTCAAGTGTGTTTTGTGTGAAAAAGTCTTAATTAATTTCTCAAGTAACTAAAGCTGTCAGATGAATGTAGTGGAGTAAAAAGTACAATATTTCTCTCTGAAATGTAGCCGAGTAAAAGAAAGGGGCATGAGAAGAAAAGACTCAAGTAAAGTACAAGTAGGTCAAATTTGTACATAAGTACAGCAGTACTTGAGTACATGTACGTAGTTACATTTTACCACTGAAACACGCACATATGCTAAGTTTTGTGCACCAGGAACAGGTGGGACTGGGCAGCTGTGTTGTGCCCTGTAAAGCAACCATTGGTCACAGTGGGTTAGTATGTGACGCAGGCAGGCAGAGAGACGACGGAGAGGACACTGAATGGATCAGCTGAATGTAAGGAGAATCTGAGTCACATTCTCTCTCTCTCTCTTACTAAGTGGATTTCTCCCATGCAGCGAATGCAGCCTTCCCATATGGAGGGCAGGTAAAGCCAGATTACACCAGTCAGTGTGGGAGAGAGGGGCTGCAGAAGAGTTCACAGCATGAAGCCACACGTGAAGGACACGTGTTATGGTTCAACTCTACACAGCAGCTATAGTAGCCTCTTGTGCAATCAGTTGAACAGTAGTAATCTCTATGGTGTTTTGTGTTATTAATTAGATATGTAACAGTTCAAACCATATATCACCAAAAACAAACTAAACTTTTAAAGGAGGGAATGTGAAATGTGAGATTGGTTTAAAGATGATACTTGTATGCCATTACAGATGCAACATTTACTTCTTCAATAAACAGCTACTTTCTCTTACATTTCTTATACATCATATTAGTCAATTATTATTATGGTATGCATTGCCAGACCTTCCTCCACAGCGCGGTGGAGGAGGGTCTGGCTAGGCCACACAGCATTCTGTGATGGGAGAAAAACGTGCTCTGGTTTATCGGTATTTCTTTAAACCAATCACAATCGTCTTGGGTGGCACTAAGCGCCGGACAGAGCCACGGTGCCGCTGGAAAATAGCCTCGGGAAGGAACTTGTTTTGGTGGAACATGTGTACGTTCAAAAGTAGTTTTAGTCGTGCAACAGAAAACTCAGATTGACTAGCTCTGTCTAGCTTGTCTAGCTAGCTTTCTGGATTTACCCTGCAGAGATCTGAGGAGCAGTTAACCATAGTCCTCAGAAATCCACCGGAGGTTTGAATGAACACAAAGGAAGGGGAAGGTAACGGACATGCGGCCGAAAATGAGTCACTTGGCGGAACCTGGGGCGGCACCGGAACAATCTTGTAAATTAAACTTTGCCGATATAGACTATAGTTGCATTAATATCTGAACAGCAATTTCATATTGTAGTTGGTCGAGGTGGAGCTAAGTGCCTTTAGCAGTCATTTCCATGGGACAGAGGGCAGTGGCTCACCCCAGCAGTGGCTACACCGCTTAATACGCTCAGTAACAATAAACCTTAGTCGGCTTGCACCATTGATTAGCCAACAGCTGACACAACAAAAACAAATCCCACAATGGCAATTAATGCATGCTCTGAAGGCGTGCCTTTTTGTATGGAAAGAATTGCATTGTGGGGTCATATCTTATTCTCTCACATAACGGGGCAATTGAATGGAACTAATCTGTGGCTGCAAACAATGAAATGAAAAACAATAGGCTGGCCGAGAAATCACAGAGCCAACACAAAGACGAGCATGCGTGATTACTTATGAGCGATGAGCTCTGACACGGGGGGCTCTGGTGGCAGAAGAGGCCTCTGAATGACTTCCAGCGCAGGCCATATGCAGGGGATCAGAGGGACTGCTGGGGCTCCCCCTCCCCCACTATCTACTTCCTGTTTTTCATGGTTGTCTGCTTGCTTCTGCGTATACAATACCAGCTGTGTCTGGAGACATTCCAGCCTATACTATACTGCAGCCCTCATAAAACCATGCATGACAAGAGGAGCCTGGAAGCAGAATCACAACATCTGCTGATCAGGAGGCTGTTCCACTAAAGGCCTTTCCAAATGCGTTGGCTGCTAATTTATGTTATTAGTTAATTAGTTCTTCTCCAGCTACAGTGGACACTTTTTGTTTTTCGTAATCAGCTTTTACGCTGGAAAAAGAGGAAACTGCAGACTAGTCAGACTGTATGTATGTTTTTCATTGTTTTTCAAGTTTGAGTAGGTGTTCTGGTATTTTTTTTCCTTATTATTGCTTGTTATTCTGCTATTGTGTGTTGTATACCTGCTGCTGTAATGCAGGCATTTCCCAGTTTGGGATTAATAAAGTATATCTATCTATCTATCTAAAATCTGTATTATCATACAATGTAATAATTCTAATAACTAAAAACATACTTATTCAGTCTGGCTTGCACTTATTGTCTTATAATTTTATTGTTTTGGTGTTTATACTTGTATAGTTTATTGTTTTTCATTTCATACGGGTTTACTTATTTTATAATGATTGATATTGTTTTAAACATTTGACTGTTTCAGCTATTCATATTTCATCCATATTTTCATTTCAATCAGGAGAGACTTTGTTGCAGGTATGCAAGATTTATTTGTAAGTTACATATGCAAAATATGAATTGTACATAGTCTTTGGAGATTAGACTCCATCGTATAAAATGTATATTTTTCATAAAGGGTTAGAAAAACCCAGACTGATGGAGTCTAGACACTGGTGGTGGTGGTGGTGAAAGGGCACGAAGACCGGACGAAGGAGTCGAAGGGAGCGATCAGCCGGAAGAAGACCGAGAGAGCCGTGGGTGAAGATGTCTGGAGGTGGAAGGGGAGGAGGAGGGTGGCACTCTTGCCTGAAATGACAACTGACAGCCGCAGAGGACAGAACAGATTTAAAACATGGATGTCATGCTGTGATTGGCTTGTGAAATACATGCCGATTCTGATTGGTTTAACTGAAAAGTGACTCCCTCGAAAACAGTTGATCAGTTTAGGAGAGAAGTGATAAAGTTATTGAAGTCTCCCTGAAAGAATTTACGCTGAGCTACATTTGTCTTAATGTGCATTAGTCTTGTGCATAAATCAACTTTTTTAGTTTCTAAATCTCTTTTTTTTTGTCTGCTCGTATCCAATCCTTGTACAGCACTTTGAATTGCATTTTGTTATGTTTGAAAGGTGCCGTATAAAAACAGCTTGATTGATTGATTGAATAATGTATTAGCCTATACCACACACAGAGCAGGATGGTTGTTTTATCTGCTACATATTTAAAATGTTAAATATAATGTTATGGATTTTGTTATGTATTTCAAACATAGTACGTGGTGGAGAGGAACAGATTAATTCCAGTACTGTACTTCTTTTTTTTTTTTACAATTTTAAAGTAAATGTACTTGACTTAAGTATTTTCACTAAATGCATCTCTTTAATCTGGCTACAATTCATTAGGAAATATTACACATTTTACCGCTTTACATTTATCTCACAGCTGTCGTTACTTTGCAGAGTAAGATTTTACACAATTTCATTTTGTGTGTTTATACAAAATGTTGGCACCATGTATATACCTGAATGTTCTGTGAAGAAACAGATGTGAATGAAATAGAAATGCATACGTGGATTTTACAGTAAAATGTCCGCATACATAAAGTATACATTTCTGCATGAATAAAGCCCAGCTTTTTGTCTCAACATGATCCTACAGTGACATCTAGTGGCTGAGATGAAAAGCACAAGCTTCTTATTAAAAAGTATTTTGCAGCTCAGTTTGCGAAGCACTTCAGACCTACAGCAACAGCAGCCTGTGTTACACCATGTGGTACACACATGTATTCTATATTTTTCATAATTCTATATTATGTATGCAGGGTCCAAAATTAGCACCATCTCCTAGCCAAATGCTGGTAAAATATACAAGTGGCTGGTAGATTTGCTTTACTCACCAGCCACAAAAACAACTGTAATGTAACAACGCAATCATTTCCCAGTTTGGGATTAATAAAGTCATCTATCAATATATCCATCTATCTTTTTTTTGGGGATAATAAAGTGACTGAACTGAACTTGAACTGAAAGAAAACGGAATTAAAACTTCAGAAAAGAATAAAATAATTAAATGGCCCTCTTTTCCCGAGAACTTAAATTATTGACAGTAGATCTGGCAGACAAAATGATTAAAAGACGTTTTAAATAAGGAATAATTTAATATTTATTCTGTCACAAAAGTTGCTCCAGTTTGCTAGTAAGTTCTATCAAGCATGCATAAAGGGGAGGCAGGGAGCAGAGAGTTCTCTGTTGGGGAGTAAAACACTACATGGAGTGGGATTACAACCATCAGAAAGGCATACTCATCACATTCTCAGTACTTGGACACACGAGAAAGCAATTAATAGTGTTGATACTAGAGGGTACCCTCTTCTATCTGTTGTCTCCACCAGGAGGTCGAAGGTGAAGGAAGATGCTTGCTGTCTTCCTACTCATTATAGTGATTATGTCTTTAAAAGTATCCCTCATCTCTGTGTTTGCACTGACACTATAAATACGCCTGATTTGAGTCTGAGTAGCTCATAGCTCGGGAGCTTATCAACAGGACGTTTTCTGTGGTGGGAAGAAGCTTGAGTCGGTGTCAGTACATCCATGAACACAATTCCAGCCTACTGAAATGTATACAACAAATAATCATCCTGCAAACTAAATTTGATTTAAGTATGAGCAGTAAAATGTTCTTAGCTATAAAGTTTATGGTGCTCTTTTTTCAGGATTTAGTTTTCATGCTTTTAGGTCAGTTGAAGGATTGTATGTTGCTCGGGTTATGTGAACTCTTTACAACTCATTCAATAATGTCTAAAAGGGATCAAGCTGAAAACAGGCTGTTATTGAGAGTATCTCAAAAATTATTATTATTATTATTCAGGTCATCAGCTATATGTACTTAAACTATCAAAAGTAAAAGTCTTCGTTATGCAGAAAAATGGCCCCTGTGATCATATTATTCTATTATTATTTACGGTTGCAATAATATCTGGACAGCATTTTGATATTGTAGTTGGTCGGGGTGGAGCTAATTGTAACTATTTTATTCTTTCAATAACTTCATTTTATTATTTATACGTACATTTTGTGTGTAACATGTTATTCTGTTAAATGTGCTGAAGTAAAAATACAACATTTAGAGTTGAAGGGAAATGCTCACGTAAAGTATACTCCACAACTGTAGTTAATTTAGTTACACTTCGCCACTGTTGATTGTAAACTCGGAGTCTGCGAGGTAACATTCAGCTGTCAGGTGATGTCATATGTGTCACAAGCTGTGGTTTTCAGATGTGGTTTTTCCGCTTTTTATTTTGTTAATTAATTCTCTACGTGTTACTGTTTCCCTGTTATTTGTTCATGGTTTTGTTTTACCCGTGTTCGTTCTGTGTTTTGTTTTCCTAGTTCCATCCTTGTATGTTTTCATGCTTCAGTTTCCTGTTTTATTTTGTAGTGTCTGTTTCTCCTGTGTCATGTCTTGTTTGACTTCCTGCCTTGTGTGTTTTCCCACCTCTGTGATTGTCTGCCCCGCCCTGATGTGTCTCACCTGTTCATCAGCTCTCATGTCACCTGTCCCTCATTACTACCTTGTGTATTTAGTCTTTGTCATTGTCTGGTGTTGTTTTGTCATCATACTTTTGTTGAGAACTATCTGTGTGTGCCAGCTGTCTTCTGTGTTTCCCCTTGTTCCTGGTGTTTTTCCTGAACTTCTGTGTTTTGGGATTTTTCCTGTGTCTTCCGTGTCCCTGGTTTTCTTCCCTGTGTTTGGACAGTCATCTGCTTACGCGTTTGTAAGTGCTCTTTGTGTTCTTTATTAAACTCCATCATACTGTACCTACTGCGGCCATCTCCTCGCCTTTCTGCATTTGGGTCCAAGTCTGAACTTAGTCGTGACAATATGTGTAATAAAAGCAACATGACAGTCCACTTGTTGTCTGAAACAACAGGGCCACCTGTCTCACTACGCAGTGTTTCTGCTGAATTGCACTGTAATAAATGACAAGGAAGCTGTGATCACTCACTCAATTTTGAATTAACTCATGCACCATCCAAAAGTTGCTGACCGAAGTATCACTCCTAAAAAACGTATAGGTGCTCTCTGGTGTCTTGGAAACAATAGTTACATTCATGTGTATCTTACCAAACTGCATTTTGTGTATTCTTGAGGCCTAACGCACACCTCGTCATACTTTTATTAAGCCAATTTTTAAGAAATACTTTAAATCTTGCATTGTTTACATCCATCTTGCTTGTTTAAAGTCTTCTTCTTCACTGCCTTTGCTGGTACATCCCTATGCTTTTGTTGTGCATTACTGCAACCAGCTGTTGACTAGGGGAACAGCACAAAGCAATGGGCAAGTGTTCATGTTGTGTGTGTGTGTGTGTGTGTGTGTGTGTGTGTGTGTGTGTGATCACATGTGCACATACAAACAGAGACTGCCCTTCCCTCGAAAAAAGGCTCCCACAGGTCATTTATGCAAGCAGCAAAATACAACCTATATTTACGTTTCTAGTCCCCAGACCTACATAACATTGCCTTTTTCTAACTGAGCATCAACAACTTCAAACCAGTGAGATAAGGACAAAGAAAAAAGTTAAATTTGAAACTGTCCTGACTTTATCAGAAAATGCTGTTCCTAGGACTCCATCACTCACAGTACAAGAAAGAATTTGAATGTATTTGGACAGAATCTTTGTCTGACTATTGTCTTTTATTTCACAATTTTCTTAGTTTATTTTTTTCCCCTCCTGTTTTACTTCCCAACTGAAGTGGACGGTGTATCCCTTTTTAAAAGAATTACATAAAACGGAATGAATTAAGAGTTTAGGTAGAAGAGGACATTTTCCAACAGGGTCATGTGGAAAAGATAACTCCAAAGCGTAAAATGCATGCACATTATTTTAACTCAAGCAGAATGACTCACAAACACCCAACCCTGGAATAATCTACGTGTGTGCTCTGCCAGCAGGGGAAAATGTCAGCCTCACATCCACAGCAACACAGATGATTACTCACTGGCTGGCAGGTATACGGAGGTGATAAGGGCTGAGAATCAACGGTCCGACCTGAACCTTGCTCCCTGGGAGAGTTTCACCGCCTCGGGTGGAGTCCTGCATGCTCACCTGCTGTTTCAGGAAATGAAGCTTTGATCCGTTCCACACAGCACAGCGGGAGCTCCCATGCAGTAAGTCTGTTCAACTGAAGGTTATTTCTGAGGAACATTTATTCATAAAGGCAGAGATTTACTGATCTACTGAGACGGTTTATAGTATGAGAGGCGTATGTCTTGATATCAACAGTGGCAAAGTTATAAACGCGTGACGACAGCATCTACCACATTAAGCACTTTGCAGGAAGTGAGGAAGTAACAAGAACAGAAGGGATACAATTGGATAATGGAGGCTTTTCTAATTTGTTTTATTTCCGATACATTCATTTTGTGTGAATGGATGATAGAATTATATAACCCTCTGACCTGCTACGTTCTCTTTGTGAAAAACAGAAATATGAAACAAGCGTGTAGATTTCATTTCAACATTATTTTAAAGAATTTCAAAAAAAATCTTCAAATCACATCAGTCAGTATCTGGAAAAAGAAACAACTTCATCCAAGCTAGGATCAAGCTAAGCTGCTGATTGAGGATGTCAACATGGTGTTAATGCTCTGTTGACAGAGACATAAAGGCTGAGGTTTCGGTCCTGTGTCATTTATTAGAGGTTATATAGTTGATGTACGTGTGTGTATGTGTATATGTATGTGTATACATATATATATATATATATATATATACACATATATATATATATATATATATATATATATATATATATATATATGTATATATATATATATATATATATAGGGTTGAGTGCAATGTTGCATTTGAGAAAAGGCTGAATGTATAAACTATTTAACTAAATAGTTTATACTGTAGAGCTCTGATTTCTTTTGCCATCTATTCTTATACCTGCAAAATCATCATAACTTATCTGCCCATTGCATTTACTATCTATTCTTAGCAAATTTTGCCCTCAACCCATTCAGCCTTTTTTCAAATGCAACAGTTACTTTGTATGTATATTTTAGTTTTTCTGTATTTATTGTTTATTTCATAGTAATGTTTAATATGTGTGTTTGTTTTTAATGTAGCGTCTTTCACCAAGGCAAATTCCACATAAGTTCTTATTGTGGCAATAAAACCTCTTCTGATAAAGTCTTCTACTGCCACCTTCACAAACAGTTACCGCTCACATTAAATGTCTATTGATTGTCCACCTCCAGCTTTCATTTGTGCTCATACGAACCAAGATGGGTGCACACAAAGATGGGATTTATTATTTTTTTTTGGTGCCTTTTCTGAACACGTTAGAGGACAGTGGACTTGCTGAGCATCACAGCTTTCTCTCTTTCGTCTTTCAGGAGAGCAACACTAGCATGACTGTTTCCTGGAGATCACAGCCTGAGCTCTTCCGCATCTCTTTATTACTGTGTGCAACCGGAGGTCAGCATTCATTTTTGAAATAATTGTATATAAAGTCTGTACAAACCTGCTGAACTGGACATGAGTTAAAAACATTAACATAACAGTAATATGTTTCTGTGTTCTTGCAATTAATTCAATTTGTTGTCCAAATACTAACTAAAGTATGACTTATTTCCAACATAGTGTTTATGATAATACAATGGATATATTTTACTCAAGTGCAGAGCCTTAATAAGAGCAGTTTTAGAGAGCTTTGCTTAAATCCCCAAGATAACTCCTGTAAGAATAAATCAAGTGAACCAACAACTGCAAGTGTGACTTCAGTAATACTGTGTTTTAGATGTTAGCTGACTTGGAAATGTTTCGTCTGTCCTGAACATGTGCTTCCAACTTTTTTGTCAGCTAATAGTTACATGAATGATTTTTAAATCAATTTGCAAATCGAGTCAGAAGTGTAGGGCGAAGCTCCTTATCACATTTTTAGTACTTTTAAAGTAACACTAAAGCAGTCAGAGGTTTATTGTGCTCTTAATAGTTATTAATCATTAGCCTACGGTACCCTTGGTGCTGCCTTTAAAGTGCTCATATTATGCTCATTTTCAGGTTCATAATTGTATTTAGAGGTTATATCAGAATAGGGTTATGTGGTTTAATTTTCAAAAAACACCATATTTTTGTTGTACTAAACATTGCTGTAGCTCCTTTTCACCCTGTGTGTTGAGCTCTCTGTTTTAGCTACACAGTGAGGCATCTCACTTCTGTTCCATCTTTGTTGGGAGTCGCACATGCGCAGTAGCTAGGTAAGGACTACTAGCCAGTCAGAAGCAGAGTATGAGGGCGTGCAACGCTAGCAGCTAGGTGAGCATTATAACGTGTGTTACAAAGTGACGCACGTTCATCTCTGAAGTAAAGGCTGGACTACAACAGAGCTGTTTGGAGCAGTTTGTGAACAGTGTTTTCTGTTGGAGATGGCAAGTCCCTTTGGGGGGGACTTTGGGCTTTTTCACTTTGTACTTTGTAACTGATAACATGCACACAAAGATATATAACACAATAAAGGAAAGGAGAAGGCCAAACAGCATAATATGAGCACTTTAAGAAAAAAAACTGAACCAAACCACACTATTGCAAAGCTAATCATTCCCATAAAACTGTAAACAGCCATGCTCATTTTAGACACGTGTGACAGCCTGACAGGACACAGAGGAGTTTTACTTTTAAAAGAATGCAACAATAGCAAGAAAACATCCAAGGAAACATGCTCAAACTCTGCGTCAGCTGTAACGCTCGCCACGGGAAGGATCAGTCCAGATTAACGCCGTGTTTGAGTTTCAGTCTTGTCAAATAAAACCCAGCCAATGTTCTTTGTAATTGCCTTGAGCAAACTCCAACATGTCCCCGGCACTGATTGGAACAAAGAGCGGCATGTGTCTCCACAACATGCCAGCCTTCCCTTTGTCCTCAATCAAAAGGTCAGCCAACGTTTAGCGAAACTTGTTTATTTTGATTTATTTGTAGTTTCTCACATTGCATTCCTTTGCATGATTAACTACATTTGATGTTTAACTTTTGCATTTATATTATTAAGTAAATTAAAGTATTATGTGAACACCTGCGATGTGCTGCCTGACTATCACACTTCTGTGTTACCTGAAATGCAACTTGGACTGCATACAGATATTTTTACCGTCAAGAAATCTGAACTTTAAAAAAAATATTTGCAATTAAGTCCAGTCATTGTATCATTGAGCCTAAAATGAATATTTAAATTGTTGATATTTTGTGGCCAACAATAAAAAGAAACAAAAAAAATGTACACAATCAAGCAATTATTCCAGCAATTACATAAAGTGTTCCTTCTATCAATTATACAAAAATAAGGAGTCACTAATATTTATGAGTTGAAATAAAATAAATGTATTAATGTATGTTTTGTGAGCGCTAAAATAATGTAATACTTGGCAGCAAACTTATGTGTGTATTTACATATCACTGTAGCCCTCAAACTAACTGAACATGAACCTGTCCAGTACTGCACATGGGCATTGCATGAAGGTTTAAACTGCAACGCCCGACAATATTCAGTCATCACAGCACACATGACAATTTTCAGTAGAGATACATGTACATGTAAACCCAAGTCTAGTCTTTATATAGTGCATACAAGATGGCAAGATGCAACTAACGAGGACTGAGACATCCAAAGACTTTCTCTTTCTTCTGTGATAAACTCTGAATCATTCCTGGCTGACATGTCTGCTTTCCATTCAGCGGTGTCAGGGCTGTTCCAGCTGCAGCCGCTGAATTCTGCCGTGCTCCAAGGCTCCGATGCACACTTTAATGCCACAGTGCAAGGAACCTGGAAGGCCATGACATGGATGTTCCAAGGAATTCTGGTTCTCACCATCTCTGGCACCGGTGACATATCTTCATTCGAAGAGCGGTTCTCTGCCAGATTCTGCTCCGTTGGTGACGCCAGCTGTGTGGCGTTCAGCATCCATAACGTCAGCCGCAGTGACTCTGGGCCAGTCATCTGCAGTGTGCTGGGGGGGATGCCAGAGACAGCACAGCTGGAGGTACAAGGTAGGCTCATTAACATCTAGCTGATGTGCTTTATAGACATGCATCATCCTCAACTCTTAAATCTCTGGACTCAGTCTATCACTACGCTTGAGATTCATAACCGGTCATGCCTATGGAACACATCAATGTATTTCATATGAGAGTATTGGGTGGTCTTCTCTCCAAGAAAGACGTGATACTCACTGGTATCTCTTCATCCATGAGGCTCTTATTGGAAAACTGCCTTAGTTAGTGAACCTCTCTGTTACTCAGAGGGACAACAACAGACTCTCTCTGCTTGCTGCTCGGATTTTACTTCATGTTCCACGAGCTCGCTCTGAACTTAGTTTCAGTTCAGCCGACTCCTGGAACAAATGACAGCACTTTCTTAAAAATCAACTCACTTGTGCCTCTTGTGGCAATTTAGAAATCTGGTTCTAAACCTGCAAACTTCTACTTGTAACTGCTTTACATAATTGTATTTTCTTTTGCATCCCTATTATCCTAATTGATTTATCAAATCATTTACCAAATGAATTCTGTTTTATTGTCTTTCTATATTTCTTATGATTGTACTTTCTGTGTTGTTGTTCTGTATTTGTCTTTGTAATCGGACTCGATGACACTGAGGATGAGGGTCGCCCCTCAATGACCTCTCGAGGAGAAATAAAGGTTAAGGATCTAGCATCTTTTTACATTCTTTCTATTGGTGATATTGAACAAGACTGAACAAATGTCCATCCATCCATCCATCCATCCATCCATCCATCCATCCATCCATCCATCCATCCATCCATCCATCCATCCATCCATCCATCCATCCATCCATCCATCGTCGTCCGCTTATCCGTGGTCGGGTCGCGGGGGGAGCAGCTCCAGCAGGGGACCCCAAACTTCCCTTTCCCGAGCCACATTAACCAGCTCTGACTGGGGGATCCCGAGGCGTTCCCAGGCCAGGTTGGAGATGTAATCCCTCCACCTAGTCCTGGGTCTTCCCCGAGGCCTCCTCCCAGCTGGACGTGCCTGGAACACCTTCCTAGGGAGGCGCCCAGGGGGCATCCTTACCAGATGCCCGAACCACCTCAACTGGCTCCTTTCGACGTGAAGGAGCAGCGACTCTACTCCGAGCTCCTCACGGATGACTGAGCTTCTCACCCTATCTCTAAGGGAGACGCCAGCCACCCTCCTGAGGAAACCCATTTCGGCCGCTTGTACCCTGGATCTCGTTCTTTCGGTTATAACCCAGCCTTCATGACCATAGGTGAGGGTAGGAACGAAAACTGACCGGTAGATCGAGAGCTTTGCCTTCTGGCTCAGCTCTCTTTTCGTCACAACGGTGCGATAAACTGAATGTAATACCGCCCCCGCTGCGGCGATTCTCCGACCAATCTCCAGCTCCATTGTTCCCTCACTCGCGAACAAGACCCCAAGGTACTTAAACTCCTTCACTTGGGGTAAGGACTCATTCCCTACCTGGAGAAGGCACTCCATCGGTTTCCTGCTGAGAACCATGGCCTCAGATTTAGAGGTGCTGATCCTCATCCCAGCCGCTTCACACTCGGCTGCAAACCGATCTAGTGAGTGCTGAAGGTCACAGGCCGATGATGCCATCAGGACCACATCATCTGCAAAGAGCAGCGATGAGATCCCCAGCCCACCGAACTGCAACCCCTCCCTACCACGACTACGCCTCGATATCCTGTCCATAAATACTACGAACAGGATTGGTGACAAAGCGCAGCCCTGGCGGAGGCCAACCCTCACCTGGAACGTGTCCGACTTACTGCCGAGAACCCGGACACAGCTCTCGCTTTGGTCATACAGAGATTGGATGGCCCTGAGAAGGGACCCCCTCACCCCATACTCCCGCAGCACCTCCCACAATGTCTCCCGGGGGACCCGGTCATATGCCTTCTCCAGATCCACAAAACACATGTAGACTGGATGGGCATACTCCCTGAACAAATGTGCAAACAAATATCATCATTTAACAATGACAAGGGAAACAATGACAAGGGAAACAATGACAAGGGAAACCAAACACAGGAGTGGTATAGAAACACACAGTAACACTGAAGAATGAAGTTGATTTAAATAATTAGTGGGATTGTGTGGGGAAGAGAGTGAAAGATGAAAAGGAAGAAGATAGAATAAAAAATACAATACAGCGACTTAAACTATAATTAGTAAGTACTGTGCCTTATTTTCTTCTCTTTATTTAATTGAACATCTATCATCTTTAATGACTTGGGGCAAGGTGGTGTGTGGTATTGGGAGAGACCCATGCTGCTTTGTGGCTGACTGAGTTTGAAACACTCCCCTCAGGCAGTAGATTCAGAGTACTGCAGTTCAAATGAGCTAAATGAGTAAAAACTCCTCCCCGTGCAATAATTCGGCTTCACTTTCACATGTAATTTAGAGGTTGATTTGTTTAGAGATTGTTGCTGTAGCATAGTACACCCAACTCATGATTCTATATGATTGTAAGTTCATGATGCGATTTTCTCAGGATTTTCTTTAACTTGAGCTGCAGTCAAATAACTGAAAAAGTGCAACTGAAATAGTATTTTACCTTAAATAACAACAATTTAATTGAATTATATATATATTTTTTTAAATAAATCCTGCATCTAAATAACTAAATAAATAGAAAAAAAATCAAGATTTGAACCGAAATGTACGTTTCCCATCTGGAATATAAAGTAACTGAACAGAACTAGTAAAAAAGAAAAAAAGAAAAACGAGAAGAGGGTTCTCTCAGTGGGGCTGAGATATATGCATACCGCCTTCAGCCAGACACCATCCTACTTATGTTCTAAAACTTATTTTTAAGTTCTACATTCACTCTATAAAAAGCTCTCAGTACAATTGTGAGGGAGGCGTAGTGACTGATGTACTGTGGAGGGCAGCAGTGAGCTCCAAAAGAATATTTGATGAACAAGATGACCAAAACAGCTTTGAAGCCAGAATACACTTATTTTATAAGTGCTTAAAACACACACACACACACACACACACACACACACACACACACACACACACACACACACACACACACACACACACACACACACACACACACACACACACACACACACACACACACACACACACACACACTTACCTGCTGGTAGCGTGATACTACAGAGCCAGGCTCATTATCCCCCACGGAGAATCATTTCTACAGATTTTCTAGTCTTAACGACTACTCAAAGCACTTTAACATAGTACAGGAACCATTCACCATTCACACACATTCACACACTGTGGCCGAGGCTGCCGTACAAGGTGCCACCTACTCATCAGATAAACATTCACACACATTTACAACTCAGGGTTCAGTGTCTTGCCCAAGGACACTTCGACATGAGACTACAGGGCCGGGGATCAAACTACCAACCTTCCAATTGGCAGGCAACCGCTCTACCACTGAGTCACAGCCGCCCGTCTAGTGCTTTTCATCCATACTAACACAAAATATGGGAACATGCAGGGAACTCTACTTTAGAAATAGCTCAGAGGATAACAACTTTTATTTCAGGGAGAAATACAATGAATTCCATTTCACTGAAATTGTATTTGTATTGAATGATTAAAATGGTAGCTATTGTTGCTTTGCTTCTATAAAGAGGAAAGGTCAGTTGGAGAGTCAGTGAGGACAGCCTAATACAACTATTACAGACTGCATCACAGAACTGGAATTTCAATAATTTAAGAGTGTAATAAGTTTAATTAACATGGCGCATAATAGGTTGATATGTTAGTCTTTGGAGATTAGCCTACAATAGCTTCAGGAAAAGAGCAAGATCAGTCAAAGTTCTACGGGAAGCACGCCTTTTCTACACTTTTGGGGCTGCCATGAAGCTTCCCAAGATCACTTATTTTTCTTACTTTTCAGCCATTTCGTATGACGTTCCAATGTTGGCATATAGCACTGAAGCCAACAACCTAATGGAGACACTACTGAGGAATACACATCAGCATCATACATCAGCATATGTGTTGACGATATGTTAATCACAAAGACAATAAAATCATTCCAAATCCAAAATACCTGGATGAATGAAGAGATGAGAGCCCTAACCGGAGCCAAAAAAATCTGCCTTTCGGTCAGGTGACAAGGGAGCACACAACACCTCCAGAGTCTGACTGAGAGCTGGCATCAAGGAGGCAATGCAGAGTAATGATGACGAACTGACCAAAGAGCCGGTTATTAACCCGATTCGTGTCACTGAGCCGGGAGAATCGAGTGCCATACGTCAATGAACCGACTCACTCCTGTTTTTTTACCTCATTAGTGCCTCCACTGGAGTGGTGGTAGAATCAATCAGGAAATGGGCTACCTCGAGCAGCATGATTCATTGGACCGAAAGAGTTGTTAAGAGAGTTGTAGAGACCATGCACCAGGCTACTGACCGAGACCGAACGTAACCGTTAACAACCGCTCGAGTCTATGTAATCAAACGGTTGTCTAACGGATCTCGGCAAGTTTGAGTTATTAACCAAGCCTTGTTTCTGGTGCATCTTAGGTGATTGTGTTCGGCAATTCACACATTATTGATTGGGAAGTGTATCACATACAAATACACATGTTATCTTAGTTATGTTAAGTTAAATGTTAGAGAAGTGAATGTTACAGGTTGTCACGAGCAGACCGGGCGGGCACCAGGCTACTGCCGAGAGTCGAGACCGAATGTAACCGTTAACAACTGCACGAGTCTATGTAATCAAACGGTTGTCTAACGGTTCTCGGCAAGTTTGAGTTATTAACCTTTATTTCTCGTGCATCTTAGATGATTGTGTACATAGAAATGCAAAGGCTACAATACCGATGGATATCACATACAAATACACGTCATGTTATCTCGGTAGTTATGTTAAGTTAAATGTTTATTACATGGTACGTAGGCAGGCTGTCTCGTGCACCAGGCTACTGACCGAGACCGAACGTAACCGTTAACAACTGCACGAGTCTATGTAATCAAACGGTTGTCTAACGGTTCTCGGCAAGTTTGATCCCAGAAACCTTTATTTCTTGTGCATCTTAACAAATACACGCCATGTTATCTTGGTAGTTATGTATAAATACGGCCCAGGAACTGCCCAGAACATCATTGGTACCCACCTACGAGGCATCATTGATGTCAGTGAGAAGAGGGGCCTGTGCAGAGCCCGAAGGATATTAAAAGATAATGCCCATCCCAGGAACAGCCTGTTTACCCTGCTGCTGTCTGGCAAGAGATATAGAAGTATCTGCTGTCATACCAGCAGACTACAGAGCAGCTTCTTTCCTTAGGCTGAATGACTCCTCAACTCATCCTCCATAATCCACCGCAAAAAAATGTATTTTCTTTCTTTTTTTCCTGTGAAGCATAAAGGGACTACAACTCACATTTTGTTGTGCAACCCTGTGTTGTAAAATGACAATAAATGACTCTTGAATATGTTCCTATCACTCAATGACTGAATCCTAAAAACACGCTGACTTCCTGTTTTCATTTCTCAGAGCGCGGTACGGTCAACATCACGGGAGAAAACGTGACAGTGACGCAGGACCAGCAGGTGGAGTTCCGGTGTGTAACATCTGGCTGGTACCCCACACCTAATGTCAGCTGGACCTGGAATGGTCAAGCTGTAGACAGCAGCCTGTACAACACCTCCAGCATGGCTGATGGGGATACCTTCAACTCCACCAGTGTCCTGAAGTTTCAGGCAGAAAGGAACACCACAGTGGAGTGTCGGGCGACTGTGCAGGCACTAACAAACCCTCAATCCAGCTCGGTGTTCTTGGTGGTTGGTAAGAAGATCTTCCACAACTTTTTTTCTCTCAATGTGTCTGGCACAAAGCCTCTTCCCTGTCTGCCTCCGGGCTCTTCTATGTTACAACATTTCAAAAGTCCTGTTGTTTAGTTAGTTGCCCATTAAACGGAGGTGTAGAATGTGAAAATGTTGTTCTTTTGGTTGCCTGGGGGTAGTCTCAATAATGCTACCACTGTGTGGCTGTACTTAGGCACATGATGTTTAGCAGGTGAATGTTCACCATGTTACCCTTGTTAGTGTAGCATGGTAATATGTGCTAATTAGCACTAAACACAAAGTACAGCTGAGGCTAATGGGAATGTCATCAGTTTTGCAGCTATTTGGTCAGAAACCAAAGACAAATTTGAATTCTGACTTGATGATGGCGCTAGATAAAAAATACAAGGCACCACTGAAGTTATTACAATTCATCCTGAATGAATGTGTGCACCAAATTTCATGGTAATCCATCCAAAAGTTGAGATATTTCAGTCCGGGCCAAAGCGGTGGACTGACCGACAAACCCAACATTGCAAACCCTAGAGCCATGCATGACTACTCCATTTCATTTCAATTAACCTTCATTTCTTAATATAGAAAAAAGGATGAACGTTAGACATTTTAATGCTTTGCCTGATCCAAAGACTGTAAAAATAGTGGACATAGCAGCTGTGACGTCACCCATTGGTTTGTGGACCGCCGTTTTGAAGCCTTGACTTTGGCAATTGGCGGATGTGACAATCTTTGGACGAGAGGGTGGAGATGGGGAGGATGACGTGGCTAAGCCAGTTTTTATGGTTGCAAATAAATGGGATCATAATTTACAAAATGAACATCATGCTGTATTGAAGAAGACTTGAAACTAGCAATTGAGACCATAAAGTCATTATGAAAATGTTTACTGAGGTAATAAATCAAGTGAGAAGTAGGGTCATTTTCCATAGACTTCTATAGAAACAGACTTCTTTTTGCAACCATGGAGTCGCCTCCCACTGGAAATTAGATGGAAAGCAGCTTCAAGGCACTTCAGCATTGGCTTTACTTTTAAAGCCCAGAAGCTTTGTCCCATTATTTTCATATTCTCAGATGATGTGATTTCTTTTAATACCTCTCTGCTGCAATCATTTACATTTCTATGTCCATGTCTCAGAAATGATCGAGAATCCACAAATAGACCCTCCCTACTCCTGAACGTAATGATCTGTGTAACTGAAGAATAATCTGATAAAACCAGCTTTTAATTGAATAAAAAACCCATTTAACACATACTGTATAGAAATCACATTAACAGAACAAACCCTGAGTGTACGGTTTCAACCAGGACCTGCGTGCAGATAGCATGGATAACATGCTGTCCACGATTGAGAAGCAGCTTGATAAGTAAAAGGGTCCTGCAGCAACCTGCACTGTGGAGGGGAAAGAGAAAGCCAATTATGATGCGTATGAGGAATGTGCTTTATTTGGACAAAGTCTGGATGGGAGACATACGGTATGTAAATGATAAGGGGTTATGGAGGATGAGAGAGGCTTTGGATAAGCAGCAGCCTCAGTGTCTGTGACTGCAAGCTGCAAACCTCAGTATGGCCCATGTGAGATATGCCAGACTTAATCTCTCATTGGCATCCTCTATTCAGGCTGTAATGATGATGTAATGATCCTTCTCAACAAATTTCACATCTAAACAAAATGTATTAGAGAAAATAGCAATAGAAATGTACGTCCAACACAATTTCAATGCTTTCTGTGTTTTCAGTGTAGTTACATGCAGTGTGTTTTCATAACTTCACAGTGGATATTGTGCTTCTTTTCTCCTTTTGGTTGTGTTCAGTCTTTTCAATTTGAGAGTTTAATTTGACAATAATAAGCTCTTAAATCTTTCAGTGCTGGTTGTCCCTTCTGTGACAGTTCCCAAGCCTCCTGACTGGACCGTGCTGATAGCTGTGGTCCTGTCCTTTGGAGGTTCTGCTCTGCTGGTTCTGCTCATCATTGGAATCATCTTCTGCTACAAACGCAGGAAAGAAAAACGTAAGGCCCTAATTATATATCAGTACAACACTTGCACCGTACAGTATGTCCAAAAATCCCAAATTAAATCAAACCACAGTGTAATCCTCAGCAAATAGTTACGTAAATCACACTGACATTAACAAATGTATCTTACAATCCTCTCCAGAAACCAGCTACCAAGATGAAATGAGGTAAGAAGCCACAAAACATGACAAATATGTTAACACTGTTGCCACTACTTCTTAATTTGACCTCTACATAACAGCACCTGCTTCTGCATGTTTCTACATCCAGTGAAATCCTCTGTTGTCCTTCATGTTTGTGTGTAGCAAAAGGGTGAGGACACAGAGCCAGCTAAGTGTTGTCAACGCTGCAGGACAGGGGGTATATGAAAACAAAGGATATGTGTCGGAGGATCAAACAAGTAAGACTAAGGCCCCGTCCACATGAAGACGTTAGGATGAAAACGCATCCGTCTTCCCTGGATTTGGTTCAAGAAAATTCATGTCCAGATGAATCCATATGTAAATGACTAAACACGGTACTTCATATGCCAGGCCTGTAGGCGGCGCTGTTATTGCTACAGAAATGAACGGAACGAAGAAGAAGAGCAGCCTTCAGTGACTTCCTTTCATAACCATAGACAGTATATAAAAGTTCATAACATGACTGTTAGCTAGTTCTCTTAGCTTAACACATCCATGGACTAGACTTTAATAACTTACACCACTGCTCGTTATATAAAGGCCACCTAGAAAAAGAATGTAAACTTTGTTTACATTCTATCGGACATGATTGCAGCTAGCAGAGCTAGCGTTAGCGCGCTAACGCTAGCTAACATCAACATCGGCAGTCACACAAACATCAATGATCCGATGTCTTTTTGATAATCTAGCTACACGTTTTTCTTGTGGTAGCCTTTCTACAATAAGCGGTGCTAAAAGTTACTATAATCCGTTCAAGGAGTTGATAAGCAGACAGATTAGCGAGCTAGCAGCGTTGCGTCCCTGCTAGCGCCGTCAGCTGGGTTGAAGGCGGAGCTGTTAGGCTGAGGTGTGTGGGGATGACATCATCGATACGCACGTATGCGGTTTCGCCGTCCATATGAAGCCAAACGTGAGCCGGCTTTTTTTTTATTCACCCTGGGACCAGGTTTCAAAAAAGTGCGTTTACGGGCAGTGCGTTTACAGGATTCGTGTGGACAGACGGCCCAAACGATGCAAAAGATGTGCGTTTGCATTAAAATACGTCTTCGTCTGGACGGCACCTAATAAGTGCATGTACTCAAACACACACAAGCTTTAAATGAAAATCTTTGACAATCTAGCACTATATCACCATATCCTACCATGCTGTCGCAAGCCATTATCTACTTAAATTATACTACGTGATACATAAATTCATACCACCTCTCTCTCGTCTCTCTCCTCTGTTCACAGGTGTCGCTCCCAGTGAACACACTGACGGCGGCTTTTGCCAGGCAATTGACTCCAATGTTAATGAGGTAGGGCTGTGATGTTGTTCAGTGGTACACAATAAGCATAAGATAAGCAGTAGAAAATGGTCATGGGGGGGGGGGGGGGGGTAAAGAGGCACCCCTACGATACAGACATTATGTGTAGTGGACACAGCATTGGTGGGGAGGAAACAAAGAGCAAAGATCTGAGAAGTGTCCTCTTCTGTGCTTGGTTTAGGGACTGTACACAAATTATTAGGGAGGAGGGGAGGTCAGAAAGCATTATGTATTTTTTGCTAGGGGAGGGTAGTGACTCTGACTTTTTTTAGGGAGAGCAGAGAAAAAGTCTTTTTTTTATATTTGAACACCACAAACAGGAATCAAATAGTTGCAAATGATGGTTCAATGTGTGCTCAACGGATAATAAAGGTGTGATTTACCATATGCAGGGGACAGCAATCCTGTGTCTGTTTCAGGGATGTATTTTCCCATCATGCTACATTTGATCCCTACCAAAATTCCCTTCCTTCTGCATCATAACAAAAGTTAGCCTACAGTATAACTACAGATCAGTCTCTTGTTATGTTTGCCATCATTTTGAGATTGCCAATTCCACGTCTAATTGTTGCATTGGTGGGGAAATTATACCATAAATGTAACAAGGTTTAAATGAGATTACACCATCTTAAAATCTTTATGATTTGCCTTTTTAGTTATCAATAATGGATTGAGAACTCAGTGCATTTTGAGATATAAGGAAGAGGGTGTTGCAGTTTTTTCAAAGTCAAAAATAGGATCCAGGTGAAATATCTATATATATATATATATGCTTAGGATGGTCTTGAAATTTTAAAAACTGAAATAAAAGATTTAATCCCCTGCCCCCCGAGTAACTTTCATACTGTCCCTAAATTGGTATCATTTGGGATGTCCTTTTCGTAAGTGACATAAATGCTAAAGTCAACATGCTAACACAACATGCTCATAATGAGAGATCTAACATCCCAATCTTTAGCAGGTATTTTTCATGTTCACACACTATTGTTAGCATGCTACACAAAGTACAGCTGAGGCTCATGGGAATGCCTTTATAGTCTTGCAGATATTTGGTCAGAAAACCAAAGTATTAAGCAAATTAAAACTTTCATAATAATGGTGCTTGATGAAAACTCGGGATCACCAAAATCGTTGATTATTTGGGAAACACACCCACCAAATTCTGTCAGGCAGATCAGTGTTAGGCAACAGGGAATGGACCCAAATGCATAGAATCCAGACAGGAACCGTTAAGTGGTTTATGGAAAAAGTGAAGATACATACGCAGAGCTGACGATCTTGCTGAGATACAGTACACAAGCTTACAGACAGGCAGGCTGGTACAGATAGGGGTTCAGGAACAGGTTCAGATACAGATGGCTGGAAAGCAAGGAATGAAGGAACATCTGGACAGCAATGAAACAGCGAGAGTCAGGTGACTGGGACAGGTGGGAGAGTCTGAATGCATTAGGTGGATGGATGGAGAATGGCACAAAGGCCTGGGGAAGTGAGAAAAGGCTGGAGACAGGGACACAGGGGAGACATTGTGACATTTTGTGACAGTAAATTATTTACATGTTGGGATATTTCACAGGATTACTACAATTAATTTTCCAAACACCATGCACGTCTGTATCAAATGTAATGGCAATCCATCCTATTGTCCTCAAAGTGGTGGACCTAATACAGACTGACAATGACTACGTTTACAAGCAGCCAATATTCGGGTTATGGTCGGGTTAAGGTCAGTATTCGGGTTTCTGAAACATTCGGAATAACCCATTTACATGCGTGAGCAGAGAGAGTTACTCCTGTATACATGGAATTTGTAATCAATTGGCAATATCCCGATGTAAACGGCGACGCACGGTTAGCGTCTGGACATACGGACAACCTTAAGACGCAATATGCGTCATTTCAACAAACACAACAATAACAAAAGACATTATATTCATGGTTTTCACCACACTAATAAATAAAATTCGTTTCCTCATCGCTCCAAAAGTGTGGTGCTGTCTGCTTCTCGCCATGTTTACCTCTACTTCTTATTTACTTCTGGTATACTGCACGCGGGTTCCTTTACTCAAAAGACCAACATTCCTTGCGAATAGAACATGCGCAGAACACAAATCAATGTTCCTTTTGATGGGGATATGTCGATACGCGTTTACATGAATAAATATTCGGGTTAGAAAAGGGGTTACCCAGGGGTCATATTCCGGTTTTTAAAAACCAGAATATGAGCATATTCGGGTTTTTGCCAGTGTTTACATGGCCGTGCGCAACCGGGTTATTGCTAATATTCCGGTTTTGAACGGGTTATTGGCTGCATGTAAACGTAGTCTATGTTACAATCCGAGAATGTCCTCCACCCAAAGACTCGCATTTAGATGACTCAAATAGACATGGCGGTGCCATCTAGTGGATGATGTAATTATGACAGGAGCAAAGCAGGAAGTGAGGTGACAAAGTGTAAGAGCTCTAACAAGCAAACAAAACAAACAAGCACAGGACTTTCACACAGGAGACAGGGGTTCGTTTCTTTCTTTACGGAGTGTCACATGTGTAACCTGAAGTGCAGTAACATCTGATTTTAACCAATACCAAGATCTTTTTCTGAAACCTAACCAAGTAGCTTTTGTGCCTTACCATAACCAAATGGCGACCGTTTCCCACGTTAACGACGTGTTTAAAACTGCAAACGTTATGTTCTCTGGTTTAGATATGAGGACGGAAAACGCTCTTGTGGGTTGTATTAGAGGGTATGGGAATAAACAACAGATATCGTTGGATGGCTGGAGGAGTTGTTGTGCATTCCCACGAGACTAAACAAGCTTGATTTCTCATTTGAAAAGGACACTTCATCATGTCACTGTTTACATGTCAGTCATGTACCATGCACAATAAACAGCAACTTATGATGTCATGCCTGCACCCACACTGCCATACTCCAATCATAACTCTCAGTAAATAGAGTTTTGAGAGAAGGCTTGACACACAGTTGGCATTCAGTGTTCACCTGTGCAAAGTAAAACACACAAATCAAAAAGTGATCATTCCTCTAAGCTCATGCTCTACATGTCTTTAGGAAACATGAGAGGTGGTGATTTATTTAGATCACTTTGCATGGCTCTTACAAAAGAAATGAAGACATTACCAGCCATGGGAATTTATTATCTTTAAATATAAATATGCTAGTCATTTGAAGTCGCATTTATCAGGCATGGATAATTCATTGCTTGATCATTCAACTCATTTCAGAAACGAATGACCTACGTCATAAGCAAATATAGTCTATTTTTCAAAACCACAATTACAGTAATTATGAGATGATTGCCTTTTCAGTGGAGCAGTACACAGTTATATAATCTTTGATTAGAAACAGCAAGGCTGGTAAAATATAAATCTCCACTCATTTAACTGCAAATCATGGCTAAATTAGACACGCTATTAATGTCAAATGTGTTTCGCTTTTGATTTTTAGGTGCCCGTGTACAGTAACCAGGCAGCAAATGGCTACAATACCACTGTGGACCAATCAGGCTTCAGGAAACACAGACATGTCACCATTGTGTAAGGATAGACAGAGGACCAAGAAGTCTGCAAACCTTTAGGGGTTTTGGAATGAACTTGCACTAGCACCTCAAAGCCTTCTGAACACTGGAGAAAGGACTGAATCTGCCCAGACCAAAGACTGACGTACTGCAGTAACGTCCAGGATGTATGCAGAGGAGACATGTTTTTCCTTCACCGCCTGTATGAATCTGTATTTGCAGGACATAAGCTGTAGAAATCATAGGAAATATATTAGAAAACACATTTATATTGCAAAATCCTCCTCAGTGCAACAAAAAATACTTGCTATATCATCACAGAGAAAGTGAGCACAATTAGGATTTAAACAGGTTGTTCTGGTTGTTCTCATATTTGATTAACAGGACAGAGGCTATATTTTTGTTCAGTGGCTATGGCAGCTTATACTAAGCCATGTATTTTTTTTATTGGCGGTGTTAATTCAAATTAAATATTCAAAAGCGACGATTTTAAACCTCCTTTGTTCTCCCACATCTGTGAATGTCCTAAAATGTAATCCTCCTTTAGGATGTGATAAAACAATGAATTAACCAATAAACCCTTTAACATACAGTGATATACTGTACATGCAAGTGTTTAAAAAAGTCACCATGAAGAAAATTTATTTATATGTATTTGTATAGTGTATGTATATGTAAATTGTTAGCCCGTCAGCAATGTTTTGTTTGTAATTTATTCTTTCTGCGCGGTATGTCTGCGCACACATGTATACATGTTGAAAATATAGGCCATTAAACTTTTACTTTTACCAACCCTTTAGCACATTTTTGTCACCCATAAACTGTCTGAATGTAAATATAACGTATGGTATTTCCTTGTCATCATCTTGCACTGGACACAGCAGCATTCTCCGAATTGTCTTTGTTCAAACCTATGAACTTGTCACCTAAGGAGCATTTCTTTCTTTCTCATGGATATAATTATACCGTCTGGTGAAATGGGAATGAATGCATGGATGCATTTACAGGGAGAAGAAAATAAAACTGAAGTAAATTTTTTGGATTTCCATTTTTTTGTCAGTTCTCTGCTTCACTTACATTCCAAGCAGGACCTTTATGACCCTACTGACAAATAAAGGAGAAAGGCTGAAATGTGTGTGTTGTCAGGGACTCATTACTGTAAGACAATTACAAAGTCTGCCTACTATCACCTTAAAGGTGCAGTAAGTGATGCTGCACAAAAGATTGTTGATGGCTGAACCAAAGATCCTCTATACTAAAGATAACGCATTTCACGCAGCGGCAATGGTATAAAACGGTACACACTTCCTGCCTCCTAAAGGGGCGTGGCCTCGTTTGAACGTGTAGTGGACACCATGTGGATAGCTGAAAAGTTATATTTAAATAATTTGTTTTTATGTTCTTTGGCTAACGTTAGATATTTACACAGCTAAAAGACATATTTAGCATCACAGAGATTAGTTTTGTTAGGGCGTTCACGAACGTTAGCTGGCGTTAGCTTCTCTGTGTTGCCAGATTTAAGTCCTGAGACAGAAACAGGTTTAAAACAAAGTTAATTTTCACCTGATGTGTCCATCTGAAAAATGCCATTTTAGTGTCAGAATGTTCAGGAGATCTGTGGTTTGTGAAGAATGGGTCCAATATATACTTTGCTGACTATGGGGCGAAAGAATCGCTCATAATCTGTCTTCACGTTCACTTCTCCCATTAGAATCAATACACTCAGGAACTGCCGCTAGTCTCCTAAAGAGGCGTGGCGAAGCCTACATGACACGGAGACAGGAAACTACTCTGAGTTGGGGCGTCTCGGTTCTCAACCGTCTATGTTTGAACTCAACTGCCATACTAATACAACCCCCCACCCCTTCAGAAGCTCTGCCCCCTAGGTTCACGGACAGATAACTACCGGCTGGCCGGCACATTCATCAATGGTCCATCATGGCTTTTTTACAACCATAGCTTAACCTCTACTTTCTCATCTTACACATCACACTCCACTATTATGGTGGCCATTTCAGTAGATGTACTCACTAACATTGTTGTTGAAACAATAAGCATGGAAACTAAATGCACACTTCCTGCATTACTGCATTACTTCAAATACTAAGGTACTCCTCTGGTAAACTAGTATTCACATGAAATAAAACAATAAAACATTGAGACCATTCAACAATAAAGCACAACAAACCCATATTGACAGCTGCCCCCCCCCAATCAGAAATTCAAAGTTAAGTGTGTCGGTGTGCAAAGCGCTGCAACAATCACAACAACGGATTGCTGTTGTGGCCAACAACTGGAAACTTTATACATTGTTCGTCTGCTATTTCATTACTAAATTCACTTCTGAGACTTTTTTTATGCGAGAAATCAACTATGTAGAGCTTCATTATATTCCAGCTCCATGTCAGTGATGATACTTTGGCAACAGGTGGTGTAATTAGCTATAGGGTTGCAGAAAGCAACTCCAAACTCGTGTTGCTGTCATGTTGCGATTTTTGTTGGGTCAGACCCATCTGCTAGCGATGGGGGGCCGAGACTGAGAGCTACATGGAAAAGTATGCACCAAACAAGCCACTTTGAAATTTTGCTGTTTTCATGAATACAAAAGTTGGGTGACCCTCCCCCCTATTACTAAAAAACTGAAATCAGAGAGAGAAAGACTTCTCTGTGAGAGTCACTTCAGCTCACAGATGCCTGAGAGCTCAGCTGGTAATACACTGCCTCACAGTCTTTTGCGTTTTCTTTCGATCAACCCTCAGAGGGCTTTTTCATACAGGTGTCTCTTATTGTGAAACAGCCCTCTGAGGGTTGACAAGCAGGTGAGCTGAAAACCTGTGAGGTGAAGGAACTCTCACAGACACTATCAGTGTTTCAACATGTTTCAGTGTGAACAGGTTTTAGTCTGTCAACTTAGTTTTTCTGCAGGCTGATGAAGCTACAGTTTCTGCAGCTTCAGTCTGATCTGTTTTGTCTCTCTGGTTCTTTGTGTTAACCAGCGCTGAAGATGGACCAGTGGTTAAGGACACCGACTGGGGACATTGATACGCGTGTTCGAACCCCGCCTGAGGTAAACCACACAGGAGTGACTGTAATGAATGAATGGATGTTTGTATGTGGTTCTAATTGTCTGTTCTAAAAACCAACAACTAAACATTTCACCCAACAAATTAAAATGTCAACCATCAACTAAAAATTTCAACCGTTGCGATCACAAAAGCCATTCGTCGAGAAATCACGTCGATTTCAACTTGCGAATTTGCGAATTTACAACATCATCATCCGAGGAGGAGGAAACGCGTAAGTCCAAGTGAGCCTAGGTGGTCGAGCTAGCTTGATGGGCATTTCTTAAAATATTTGGGACAGGGAGGTCCCTAGATAAATCTCAGCGTGTCACACAAGATGATTACAGTAATGGGAGAGTAAAGCAAAAAAACATATTTCTGCCTCACAGTCATGTTTATTTTTTTCTAGACTTCCTCTAATCTTTGTCTAAGTCTTGCTGAGAAGACGAGGAACCAAACACACTGCTGACCAGTGTTGGAATGTAACTGAAGTACATTTACTCAAGTACTGTACTTAAGTACAAATTTAAGATAATTGTAGTATACTTGAGTCTTTTCTTTTCATACCACTTTCTACTTTTCCTCTGGCTACATTTCAGAGAGAAATATTGTACTTTTTACTCCACTACATTCGTCTGACAGCTTTAGTTACTAGTTACTTTACACATTAAGACATTAAGACACAAAACACATGTAGTTTATAAAATACAATCTTTTATTATAAATGAAATTACCCAACAAAATAACGGCCTACAAGTCCAGCTGAGTTCTTGCTTGAATAAACAAACTAAGTTCTGTACTGAATAATTACGTATGAGAAGTAAATCATTACATTTCCAATTGAAGTTCTTGGAATATTTGATAAATAAAGACAATATGCTCTGTACGGAATAAAGTATTGATGAGAGTTAAATCATCAGATTTTATTCTTTATTCGTAGACTTTACAATATTCAAATAACATGATGCGTCACAAGCCAAAAAGGTTGGAAATCACCGGTGTAGAACCATAGAAATAAAACGGATAGAAATGCCATTGAACAGTTTGCCATGGTCATTTCATTGGTACACAACAAAACGGTGGATGGTTAGTTGTCATAGTGACAATATGCATCAGTGGGGCCATAATCTGTGTCTCAGCTCACTGGGAGGGGTGTTTGGTGTTTTAAGCCCCCAACGTCATCTTCCAGGCAGCGCTGCCTGGAAGGCACCAGGATTAGACAATGGTTAGGGTTAAGTTTTGGGTTAGGTGCCTTGAAGTCGATGGTCACAGCGCTGCCTTGAAGTCAACATTGGGGGCTTAAAACACCATCGAGCTCTGGGAGGAGAGCGGCCCGACACAGCTCGGGAGACATTCTCGGAGCTGCACAGAGTGAGGAGGAACAGTTAGACCTAGCAGCAACGGGTCAGCAGACCCAGACCAGCTCATTCTCTGTAACCAATGCAGCTTGAAAGCATGGCGGAACCAGCAAGCCAGCCAGGCGTGAACTTGCTAACTCTGCCGAACAACAAACAACACAGGACTTTCACCCCGGAGACCGGGTATCGTCTCCTGCATGTAGCGTTTCATTTCCCCGTTGTTTTTCTAAACCCAACCGTCCCGTTGTTGTTGTGCTTCCCCCAGAGATCGTGGATCATGTCCCGGCGTGTGACGTGTCCTTTCGCCGTTGTTTTCCTAAACCCAACCATCCTATTTTTGTTGCGCGTCCCCCAGAGACCGCGGATCGTGTCCCGGCGTGTGACGTGTCCTTTCCCCGTTCATCTTTTCCTAAACCCAACCTCTGTATAGATGGTTTCCGTTACGTGCTGACCACCACGAAATAAACAAGATAATCGTGTCCATCTACACGAATCAATAGAATAAAAATAACATGACCATTTCACGAACTGCCGTGAGACCGTGTTGTAATGTTACTGCTCCATTGCTCGTTTGTCCGTTACTGCTTAAGCTCTCCTCAGCGACTTTCCGGAAGTCAGCTTTTGCAGAAGTTTATACGTTACTATGGCAATGGCACACATAAAAATGGCTGCCTCTCTGACCGTTCTGCTACGTTGATTTGAATGGAAATGGCCTTTCTATCCATTTTATTTCTATGTGTTGAACACTGCAAGCATATCTATCATGGGAATGCATTCTATACTCAACTTTTTAATGCCATCAGTAGGTCAGATTCAGTCTGACCAGTCAGCATGGTTTCTGCGCTGCTAAGCCAGCTGAACTCAGATGACTTTTACGTAGCGAGGAAACAAATGAAGCTGGACTTGTTGGCCAAGATGCAACAGCAGGGTGCAAACTCACCCTAGCTGAGCTTTAGGATCAGATACAAGCCAGAAATGGCATTTCTTACTGTGGATCAATTATGTGATAACATGATGTTCTCTGTGTAATAGCAGAGTTTCACATTATCAGGCCTAGCTAATTAGGTATTTCATTTAATACCTAATTGGATTTAATGTGGTCTTTTTTTTCAAATAGCCACTGCAAGTCTGAGTGGAGATTTGAAGGTTCTGCCTCTTGGGTATAAGTTTGTGAATGAATGTTTCAGCCTACATAAGTTGTAGAAACCTTGAGGCTTATGTTTGTCAGCCAATCAGCAGATTCATGAGTTCCCTTAGTTCCTGAACTAAGAATTTCCCAAGGCTTACCAAGGGACATGAACAAATCTTTTCTTGGTGGTCCAAGAGTTCCTTGAATGGATCCTAAAAGATTTCCAGTGAAATGAGAATCAGTTTAATTTCAATATTATTTAATTCACGAGTAGTTTTCCAATTGTGTAAGGATGACAATAAAGACAACAGAAACAGCTCAATGGACTTTTTCAATGTGATATTGATTATTGAATATATTTTTGAAATTAGTTTACCATTGGTTTACATTTGATATAGTTCACTTGTTAGCAATGCCTATTTTAAACAAATACAGAGCAATTATAATATACAGTAAATTTAGAGTTGAATTTGCTGGCTACCTTGTGAATGTTAGGCACGCTCTTTTAGCTCCATTCTGGTCTCCACCAACTCCTGAGAAAATATACCTGGCTTTTCAGCTGCTACATACTCCACCTAAATCCTCCAACCTATATGACCACATAGGTCATTTGTTTACTCTAATACGACCCACAGGAGCGACAATAACCTAACCAACAAAACTACTTGGTTAGGTTTAGGAAAAGATCAGAACTTAAGTTACGTACGTAAGAATGTGACGTAGAACATCACAAACTTAATGTAGTTGCATACATAACTTAACTTATAAGTTAACATAAGTCAACATTGATTTTTAGTTCCACACAGGACATGAACAGTGGACTCCTGGGTGTAAGTCCTGTGTTTGTTTGACTGACCCATCCATCCATCCATCCATCCATCCATCCATCCATCCATCCATCCATCCATCCATCCATCCATCCATCCATCCATCCATCCATCCATCCCAACCTCCTCCATAGGTGTTCAGACTTTGTTACTCTTTTACGTCACCTTACTTCCTCTTTTGCTCCCGTCATAATTACTAGAGGATGCAGCTACTGTGAATGAGTCGTAATAAGCTGTCTGTACAAATGACCTATGTGGATGTTTTTGGGTGAGGACAGTCTTGCTCCACTATGAACTTACTAACTTTGTCTCTCTGCTATTTGGTGCTGAGCAGGTAGTGTGCAGTCAATTTATTAGCTATTTTTTTTTCAGAAAACGGCTGCCTGCTGCATCTAGAAACAATGCTGATGAAAAGATGAGAGTGAACCAAACAGTAAAGTTCCGTGCCAGAAAACCAACACAATGAGCTAAAATAGGCTGAAATGCTTCACATGGCAGAGGGGAACTGCATAGTTGGCAGATAACTCAGTTTTTATGAGCAACCCACGTAGGCATTCCATTTATTGTTAATATATAAAGATTGATTATAGCATGGGGGGATGGATGGATATTACAGCTTTAAGAAATAATACAGAATGGTATATTGGCCACTTTAACTGCTACACAGCAACACAGACTTTGACAAGTAGCAGAAAATGGATGGATGCAGGGTGACTACGTGTCTTGAGAAAGGTCCTTGTGACCGAAAACGTCGACCAATAAACCATTGCAGAGGACATGAAAGTGTTTGCAGGAATTGTCTTTTTTCTTTGGAAATGGATACATGGACTTACCATCATACAGTGTACAGTTCTGCAGGCATGTCCAATGTTTTGCATATCTGTGTCGGGACAAATGATGGGGATGATGCACACACAGTGGAGAGGTGAAATGCTGAGGATGTTTGCCTTGACGGGGAGTGACGCTCTACTCTTACAGCCTGCAGTAAGAACCCTTCACGTCTGGGAAACCCAACACTAAATCCGATTACCTGCTCTGTTTGTGTTGTTTCTAAATTGGAAATCGCATTAGTGCCAGCAAATGTCTTTTACATGGGATAACTGGCATGAACCTGAAAGATCCTCTCATATTTTACTATCTCTTTTAAGAGACTAACATTGTTTGATATTGATATTACTTCAGGTGGCTGGTCATGTATTCTGTGAGGTGGCTTCAGTCGGTCGCCTGTTTTGTAGCTTGAATTGTCGTGCATTAGTTATCGTACGATATCTTACAAACCCATTCATGAGAATGCGTTGTCTGCTGAATGTAAGTAACTCTCTTTTAGCTCTGTTCTGGTCTCCACCAACTCCTGAAAGATCCTCTTACATTTTATTAACTCTTATGAGAGACTAACATTGTTTGATATTACTTCAGGTAGCTGGTTGGGTTTTCTGTGAGGTGAAATCAGTAGTAGCTTATTTTGGCTTTTTTATGTCATTATTATTTCCAGTATTGCAATTTTATCATGCTTTCAACAAAAAAACAACTGCTCTCTTGGCTCTCATAAAGACTTACTTCAGCAGCAGGCTGGCAGTGGCTGAAAGAGAATAGAGCTGTGGTAATGGCTATTGATAAGCCATATATAGTGTGGCTTGTCAAGTCCTGTTGGCTTTCAGGGCCCTTCACTAAGCAGTTTTACCATTACATAAGAAATGTCTAGCAAATTAATCTCCCAAAGCAGACTTCAATCACCAAATTGGCTCTGTGCAGGGAGCCGGGATGGCATGACTGCCTCCTGCTGGCATAAGCCCCAGCCTGCTGGCATAAGCCACAGCCTGTCAGAACACACAATGCAAAGTGCTGCATGTGGACCAGACTGGCTTAAATTGTAAAATATTGCCTGCTACTGATGATTTTCTGTAAGCAAAAGGGGTTGCACCTTTAAAATCTGTGCCTCAGCTGTATACCATTTCTCTTGTCAAGACTTCTGTTCTTCCTTCATGCATGTTAGATTAACAATTTAATATTTTTAAAAGCATTCATCACTATATTCTTACATAGAAGAACTGTTTAGTGTTTTATTTTGTAGTATTTATGTAATAAATCACATTGGCTGCAATGATATTGAGGGAAATGGCAACACAAAAACAAAAGGTTGGTTGGTTGATTAACGTTGCTATGGAGATGTTTTTACTTTCTTAGACTGCCCAAGGATTTGTCTCAGGGACAGAGAATTGCAGGGTAGCATTGACGACATGTTAACAATAGTAATTCATCACTACATACTATAGTTACAACAGAAATGCAGTGTGGAGATTTCATTTGTTATATACAGTAATCAGGATTGACTGAAGTCAGCACAGATAAAAAGGAATATAAATCTGATACATGTATGTGTGTGTGTGTGTGTGTGTGTGTGTGTGTGTGTGTGTGTGTGTATGTGTTTGTGCCACAAACCATCTGCTATTCTTTTTTAAATACTTTTCTTCTTTTTTTTTATTCCAGGTGGAACTCACTGCATCATGCTGTGAGGTTATGGTGACTTATCATATTAGCAATGCAAATGGGACTGATTTAGACCTTAAAAAAAACTGCCATAACAAAGTTTTTTAAATTTTTTTTTTAAATATGCCTCTTCCAAGAAACAATACCAAAAATAGCAGGTCTGAAGGTCGCAGCTATTATCTATAAATGATTCAGGAGCATTATAAGAGCCAGAATGAAGCTGGGTGACAGACAGGGAGAAAGAGGGGGTACTTACCATGCATCTAGAAATGGATAACCCAGCAACTTAGTGTGCACAGAGAGAGCACAGCTGAGTGCTCACTTTGTCAGATTATCAATATTCTTCAGTACAGGGAGGCAGTATAGGTTTAGAGTTTAGAAACAGTTTGCATATTTGATTCTAAAAGCCAATAAGCTTATCAATGGTGGCAATTTACTCTCATGAAGGTAATTGAGCCCATTTTTGTAGTAACTGTGAGGATGATTTGAATAAACTTGCAGAACAGCATCTTCTCCCTCCGTGCTGTAACAATGCGTCCAACTTCCTGACAACAGAAACAGAAACAGTCTCACAGCTACTGCATGGTTTTGTTTGTTGTAATGAATACTGTTATTAAATTATGGCACTGTAATGACACCTCACTACAGGCCGGAGCCCTGACTCCCGTAGATCCCTGTCAGCCTTGTTTACATCATTATTTTGTATTCTTATCTACCGCAGCTCCTTTAATGACCGCATCCATCAATGTGCTGCAAATGAAAATGTGTCCAAACTGTTTAAAGGAGGAGTCCTGAGATTGCCTTTGATTATTGCCAGCAGCAATAATGACTCACTATGCACACAGATCTATATGTGTGTTTTCTATCATTTATAAATCGTGTTCATGATGCAGCAAAAATAGATATCTGCCTTGCTCCAGAACCACACTTTTTTGTCAATAACATACATAACAATAACATGTTACAATTGCAGTCCAATTATCAGGCTTATAGAGCGGATAACAAAAATCCTTATTCTGTGATATGATTGAATATTGCCAGTCCGTCCAGCACAAAAGATGCATTAAAGAGACTTGCCAGCCTCATTATTATTAATGCCACTCACAACCTGCAATAAATATTTTTCTTGGCCACTTGGGGGCAGCAGAAACAAGCTGTGAACACAACATCGACATATTGTCACCTTTTGTAAACTTGAATCTAAAGATACATTCTAGACTGTCTTTTTCTTTTTAACTCAAATCATGCATGGCTGATAGAACTTCAAAACCAATACACAAGACTTAGTAATATTATTGAAAGCTTAAAAGTTTCAGACTTCAGTTTGTCTTATGCATCTTTTACTTTATAGTGTCTGTTTCTCCTGTGTCATGTCTTGTTTGACTTCCTGCCTTGTGTGTTTTCCCGCCTCTGTGATTGTCTGCCCTGCCCTGATGTTTCTCACCTGTTCATCATTCTCATGTCACCTGTCCCTCGTTACATCCAACATGGAAAACTGTACAGCCAATTATATTTGTTGTTGTTTACCGAGCTCCAGGTCCGTATTCAGAATCTTTATCTGAATTCTCAGAGTTTTTATCATGTTTAGTCCTAAAATCAGACAAAGTACTTATTGTAGGTGACTTTAATATTCACATGGACGTTGACAACAACAGCCTTAGTATTGCTTTCAACTCACTATTAGATTCAATTGGTTTCAGTCAGAGTGTGCATAAGGCCACTCACTGTTTTAACCACACCCTCGACCTTGTGCTGGCATACGGCATCGAAATTGAAGCTTTAATAGTATTTCCGCAAGAATCGTTTATTATCAGACCATTTTTTAATAACTTTCGAATTCTTACTACCCGACTACATGAAATCAGATAAAAGCTTCTACACTAGATGCCTATCTGACAGTGCTATAGCTAAATTTAAGGAAGATATTCCAACAGCATTTAACTCAATGTCGTGCTTTAATATAACAGAGGACCTTTTTGTTAACTTCAGTCCCTCCCAAATTGATAATTTTGTAGACAGTGCTACGGCCTGCTTACGGGCGACTTTAGACTCTGTTGCTCCTCTCAAAAAGAAGACGAGGAAGCAAAGGAAACTAGCACCTTGGTATAACCTGAAAGTAAATGGCGTTCCACCAAACTGGAAGAATCTCGTTTAGATTGGCAAGACAGTCTGAAAACCTATAGGAAGGCCCTCAGAAATGCCAGATCAGACTATTACTCATCAATAATAGAAGAAAATAAGAACAACCCAAGGTTTCTTTTCAGCACTGTAGCCAGGCTGACAGACAGTTACAGCTCTACTGAGCCATCTATTCCTATAGCTCTGAGTAGTGACGACGTCATGAGCTTCTTTGATGATAAAATTATGACAATTACAGATAAAATTAATCACCTCTTGCCCTCAACTTCTAACAGTTCACCTTCAAACGCAGGACTGCTAGAAGGAACGACAAGACCTGACATATACTTAGACTGCTTTTACCCTATAAACCTTCAACAATTAATGTTAAAGGTCTCTTCAGCTAAGCCATCTACCTGTCTCTTAGACCCCATCCCAACGAGGTTACTTAAAGAAGCGCTACCACTGGTTAACATTTCATTATTAGATATGATTAATATGTCCTTATTAACAGGTTATGTACCGCAGTCATTTAAAGTAGCTTTGATAAAACCTATTCTGAAAAAACCCA
Source organism: Gymnocephalus cernua (assembly GCA_023631565.1). Taxonomy (NCBI): domain Eukaryota; kingdom Metazoa; phylum Chordata; class Actinopteri; order Perciformes; family Percidae; genus Gymnocephalus; species Gymnocephalus cernua. The sequence continues at coordinate 22,659,300 of CM042439.1, forward strand.
CCCTCGATCCTGAGGTCTTAGCCAACTATAGACCTATGTCTAATCTTCCCTTCGTCTCCAAAATCCTTGAGAAGGTAGTTGCTAATCAGTTATGTGATTTCCTACATAGCAATAGTTTATTTGAGGACTTTCAGTCAGGATTTAGAAAGCATCATAGCACAGAGACGGCACTGGTGAAAATTACTAACGACCTTTTAACTGCTTCAGACAAAGGACTTGTCTCCATACTTGTCTTACTAGATCTTAGTGCTGCCTTTGACACTATTGACCATACCATCCTGTTACAGAGACTGGAACACTTAGTTGGTATTAAAGGAATCGCACTGAGCTGGTTTAAGTCCTATTTCTCTGATCGATCTCAATTTGTTAATGTTAATGACAAATCCTCCAAGTACGCTAAAGTTAACCATGGCGTTCCACAAGGCTCAGTGCTTGGACCAATTCTATTCTCCTTATATATGCTTCCTCTAGGCAATATTATTAGGAAACACTCAATTAACTTTCACTGTTATGCAGATGACACCCAATTATACTTATCAATCAAACCAGATGAAATCAGTCAGTTAGCTAAACTTCAAGCATGTATTAAAGATATAAAAGCATGGATGACCTACAACTTTCTGATGCTAAACTCAAGCAAAACTGAGGTAATTGTGCTGGGATCTAAACAACTTCGAAACTTACTATCTAAAGATATAGCTACCTTGGATGGTATTGCCCTGGCCTCCAGCACTACTGTCAGAAATCTAGGAGTTATTTTTGACCAGGATATATCCTTTAATGCCCACTTAAAACAAACCTCAAGAACAGCCTATTTTCATCTTCGTAACATTGCCAAAATAAGGAACATCCTGACTCAGAACGATGTTGAAAAACTAGTCCATGCATTCGTTTCTTCCAGGCTGGACTATTGTAATTCCTTACTATCAGGAAGCTCAAACAAGTCACTTAAGACTCTCCAGCTGATCCAGAATACTGCAGCTTGTGTTCTGAAAAGAACTAAGAAAAGAGATCATATCACTCCTGTATTAGCTTCTCTGCATTGGCTCCCTGTAAAATTCAGGATTGAATTTAAAATCCTCCTCCTGACCTACAAAGCTCTAAATGGTCAAGCACCATCATATCTTGAAGAGCTCATAGTACCTTACTGTCCCACTAGAGCACTGCACTCCCAGAATGCAGAGTTACTTGTGGTCCCTAGAGTCTCTAAAAGTAGAATGGGGTCCAGAGCCTTTAGCTATCAGGCTCCTCTCCTGTGGAACCAGCTCCCAGTCTGGGTCCGGGAGGCAGATACTGTCACCACATTCAAGAGTAAACTTAAGACTCTCCTCTTTGATAAAGCTTATAGTTAGGGAGTGAGGAGTTGCAGCATCTGCCTAGCCCGGCCCTCCTGCTTCTCTGTCCCAGAAATGCTTGTTACTAACCTAGCTCTGGGGAGCTTGCTCCCCGGAGTCTTTCTGTTTCTTTTCACCCAGGATGAAATCCCGGGATTAGGATGGCACCAAAATCATGGTTCCAGCTGTTGCCGTGGTTCTGCTGAAATACCCTGCTATGCCGTGCTGCTCCCTGCGCTACTACAACCACTATTTCTAGCCACTGTTTATTAACTATACTGTCATGCACCCCAACGGCACGTCAGACACCACCTACCAAGAGCCTGGGTCTGTCCGAGGTTTCTTCCTAAAAGGGAGTTTTTCCTCGCCACTGTTGCACTGAGTGCTTGCTCTTGGGGGATTTGTTGGTTTTTTTGTAAATTATAGAGTGTGGTCTAGACCTACTCTATCTGTAAAGTGTCTTGAGATAACTCCTGTTATGATTTGATACTATAAATAAAATTGAATTGAATTGAATTGAATTACCCTCGTTACCTTGTGTATTTAATCCCAGAGCTTTCTTTGGCTCAATCCCAAAGTCCGGACTCACAGACTCACGGACTTTGGTGCACATTCTCGCAAAATTCGTAAGGGCTTAGGGTTGTCCAAATGTCGAATTTCAAAGGGCGTGAGGGTTTGAGTACACACTTACCAAGCCCTTTCCGTGAGTCTGCATCGATTCAGACTTCACCAAAGGGAATTACCCACAGTTCAAAGCGTTGTGACGTTTACCGTGGAGACCATAGGGAAATCCGGAAATTACAAAGGTAAACAACAGCACGACCACGGGAACGGAACGGACCTGTTGTCCAGATGTAAAACAAGAGTTTGTAAAAAATTGGAATCAGGCAGCCGTCTTCTGTGCCATGGCCGTGTGGAAAGCAACAAACTTAAAATGAAAATTCCCGGCAAGTGTCAGCAACATCTTTGTTATTAAACGTTGCCAAGGTAACATGTGATCTCGTGAAGTGCTGTCCCAATCCCATTTATACCTATCTGAGCCCATGTGGCCTCACAGACTCACTCACTTAGCACCTGAGATCAATTAAGTCTGTGAGTCTTTAGTCCTTAGTCCTCAGGGCTCACTTTGGGATTGGGCCTTTGTCTCTTGTGTGGTCATTGTCTTTACCCCCTGGTTAAACAAGCAGCATCTTTCACCTTTTGACCCTTTGTTATTTTTAAAAATATGGATTATAGCTGCTTTAAATATCCAGGTAACACTCAGTGATAAACTGAATCACAAAAAACACTTTCTTTATTACACTGCAATCCAACAGTGCATATGAATATGTTTGCAGTGCAAGACAATCTGTTAAAGGCAGTGGAAACTGGTCAGTTATCCTGGAGCCTCTCTCCTCTTTGAAGTCTTCCCACAAAATGCCCCTGACTAGCTTGAAATAGAATAACTTCTGCTAGAATGCAAAGCATCACCCTTTTTACATGCTTCAGACAAGCAATGAGTTCAAAGACTTAAAATCAACCAAAATAATATCACGCTTTCTTTGCCTTGGGAACTGCTTTGATGCTTTGAATGCACTCCCTGCATTTCTTCTACACACTGCTACAGCCTGCACTGCAACATCATACAGCACTCTGTCACGTTAATTAAACCTCAAGTTTACATTGGCTGAAGAAAAGAAAATAAAGCTCTTGTTAAATGTGTGAATGAAATATTAATTAGATATTAGAGTATAATGTGAGGGTTTTCTGTACGACATGGATCACATGAAAAACTGATAAATGGGCGTATAACTCGCACACACTATCCCATTCTGAGAAAGTTTTGACTGGTACTGCACAGTATATAACAAAGTTAGTTAAGGTAGCTGATATGATTCTGTGTCTATGGGCAAGCTAAATAAATCAATGCTCGGAGAGACTGGTGATCAATTAGGCCCCAAATATGGATCCTGAGGGACACCGGCTCTGCTGGATCTCTAAGCAGCTGAGCGCTCTGATTAAAATGTGACAGATTTAGAGTATGCCCACACTCAGCTTGATTAATGACTGTTCACAAACACACACATGCACAAGCGTGGAAAGATGTCCTCCACTAAATCAATAAAAGCACTTAAAGAGATCTGTATTTGGTTTTGGTAAGGGTGGGTGAAATATACTCTCACTATACTGTAGTTTTATACATCCCTTAAATGTATTTATCATATGAATGTAATTTCCCCTTGCAGGATCAATAAAGTAGGTCTTAATCCTATTTTATGGGTACAATAGGATACAACAGTGAATTTTGTTTGTGTAGATCCAGCGTGATATTGCTTATTTCTCTGTGCTATAGAACTCTAGGTGCCTTTAAAGAAATAAAAAGAGCATAGTGTTGCATTGGGGACATATTCTTTCATTATGATAAATATGGCCAATGTCGTTTATTCCGAAACAGCTCAGCATTTTTATTCTCTGGAGAGTAGAGAGTCCTCTGGAGAGGTCTTTAATTGAATTTACTGATAAGGATAAAAAGATAATACAGCACCGTGGACTGAGCTCTGCATTCTGACTTGGCCAATTCAGGACTTAAACAGCTGCTGTTCTGAAGCAACTCCTGTGATGCTTTAGCTTCCTGTTCAGGGTCATTGATGGAGAATCAATCTACTCAAAGTGGTAGTTCTTTTGCAGACTGCAGCAGGTTTTCCTTTCTATCTTGCAGTATTATTCACTCTCCCTCTACCAGGACAAGCCTTCCATCAGTGGTGGAAGAAGTATTCACATTGTTTACTTAAGTAAAAGTACTAATACCACACTGTAAAAATACTCTATTACAAGTAAAAGACCTGCATTGAAAATATTACTTAAGTAAAAGCATGTAAGTATCATCAGGAAAATGTACTCAAAGTATCAAAAGTAAGAGTACTCAATGCAGAAAAATCCTCACATTTGTAACATTATAGCCATGCTGTTTCCTTCTTCCTTGTGTCCGAATCTCCCACATGCCTTCTGACAAACACCTGGCCAGATGTCATGTGAGTTCTTTGCAACAGCCTTTAAGCTGCAGCTGATGAAGCACCCAGGCAACAGTCGTTATGCACAGCATCTCCCACCTCTTATTGTATCAGCCGTGGAACCCTCTAGCCAGTGCTGCAGTACTCCAGGTTGGTTTTGGTCTCGAGACCACTTTTAAAGGTCTTGTCTCGGAATCGGCAGCATTTTTACTCTGCCTCGTCTCGGTCTCAGATAAAGAGGACTCCAGATTTTAGTTCAGGACCGGTCAAGACCACAACTGCTGGGATATCACTAAATTGCCTGTGCATTGTCTAAATACTGTTTTGACATCATTACTGTGATTGGATATATAACTTCCTGCTTCAAATGCAACCAATAACTTGGCAAATCTTTTAATTAGAAATGTGTTCTGTTAACCCCCTCTCCCCGCCCCCTTAACATGCATTTCACCCCCGTAGTTTTGACAAACAAACAAAGGGAAACACCTACACATAAAATTCACCTCTGCAATCCCTTGTGATTATTTTATCAAGGCATTTCTCATGATACACTCATGGCAATAAAAGTGTTGAATGAAGAAGAATTTTAGTTGGTTTTCTGCGGGTGTTTTTCATGGGTATGTTAATCTTTCAGATCAATTTGGAGAGTGCCTATGGTTACCATTTTTCACATTGTATCGTTGCATACAGTGTGGAACTGGTCTTGGTCTTGACTTGGTCTCGCCCTGCCTCGGTCTTAGTCTTGACTCGGTATCGCCCTGCCATGGTCTTAGTTTTGACTCGGTCTCGCCCTGCTGTGGTCTTAGTCTTGACTTCGCTCACCCTGCCTCTGTCTTAATCTTGACTCGGTCTTGCCCTGCCTCGGTCTTAATCTTGACTCGGTCTCGCCCTGCCTCGGTCTTAATCTTGACTCGGTCTCGCCCTGCCTCGGTCTTAATCTTGACTCGGTCTCGCCCTGCCGTGGTCTTAATCTTGACTCGGTCTCGCCCTGCCTCGGTCTTAATCTTGACTCGGTCTCGCCCTGCCGTGGTCTTAATCTTGACTCGGTCTCACCCTGCCTCGGTCTTAATCTTGACTCGGTCTCGCCCTGCCGTGGTCTTAGTCTTGACTCTGTCTCGCCCTGCCTCAGGTCTTAGTCTTGACTCAGTCTCACCCTGCTGTGGTCTTAGTCTTGACTCAGTCTCGCCCTGCCTCGGTCTTAGTCTTGACTCTGTCTCGCCCTGCCTCAGGTCTTAGTCTTGACTCAGTCTCACCCTGCTGTGGTCTTAGTCTTGACTCTGTCTCGCCCTGCCTCAGGTCTTAGTCTTGACTCGGTCTCACCCTGCTGTGGTCTTAGTCTTGACTCAGTCTCGCCCTGCCTTGGTCTTAGTCTTGACTCAGTCTCAACCCCTCAAAGTCTTGGTCTTGTCTATGTCTCAATACACTCCGGTCTTGGTGATGACTTGGTCTCGGTTTAGGTGGTCTTAGTCTATATCAACGACGTTTCATTTCCAGGATTGCTCTGTTGCCGCTGGAAATTCCGTTGGATACCCCTTATTTTGGCCGGATGTCCATTTCCTTCCTCTTTGTTTGTGCTGGCATTCTAAACTCCGATGGATTTATGAGGACTGTGGTTCACTGCTCCTCAGATCTCTGCAGAGTTAGGGTTAGGGAGTGCTGTGTGGAGTAGCCAGACCTTCCTCTGCAACGCTATGGAGGAAGGTCTGGCAATGGGAGACTAAGGTGGTCTTGACTACATCACAAAAATTGTATAGACCTTACTGTTCTTATATCTTTCCGCATCACCTTACAGACATGGCAATTATTTGTTTGGAATGTCTCTTTGTTTTTATGATTAGCTGTGCCAGAGATGATTGAATTCTAAAAATCCTAAATATATCCATTGTGATTCATAGAACTAAAAGAAGTCCAGGGGAGGGTGAATACCTTTTAAAGACATGTAGTCAGTTAGTGTGGGGGATGCCTGCATGCAGATGTCCAGAAACAGTAACATCTGACTCATTCTGTGGGCTATTGTAGGCTATATAAGATTAAAAAAGAAACATTTTTAATGTGTTTGTTCTTAAATATATGTGCAGACTGTTCAGAGTATTTGTTCATATGAATGCAGTCATTATTCAACGGGGAATGTAGATATTTCATTATTGTGCTTGAATTTAATCAGCCCTTATATCCAGTGGTGGAAGAAGTATCCAAATCCTTTACTTAAGTAAAATTACTAATACCACAGTGTAAATACTCTGTTACAAGTCAAAGTCCTGCTTTGAAAATGGCATTTAAGTAAAGGCATCAGGAAATGTAGGCTACTTAAAGTAGCCTTTTAAAAGTAAAAGTACTCGATGCAGAAAATCTTTTTAGAACATTTTAGAAAATAGAAATGATCCAAACAGTTCTGTTTTTAATGGTCTAATCGTTTCAGTTGTTAATTAATAATAAAACATCAGATTTTATAAACTACATGTGTTTTGTGTGCAAACATCTTAATCTGTAAAGTAACTAGTAACAAAAGCCGTCAGATCAATGTAGTGGAGTAAAAAGTACAATATTTCTCTCTGAAATGTAGTAGGGTAGATGTAGAAAGTGGCATGAAATGAAAAGCCTAAAGTACGTCGAATTTGTACTTGTACTAGGACATTATTTGAGTAAATGTACTTAGTTACATTCCACCACTGCTTATATCCCTCTGACAACACAAACGGGAAACAAGCCAAACACATGGCAGATTATTGAAATATAAATCCTGGTCTACATTGTAGAGCTATGAGCTGGAGACAAGGAGCCCTGTGCCGATTGGTCTGATGGGAGTGTGGAGAGGAGAGCGGCGCTATAAAAGCAGAGTGAGAGCAGAGGCTCGGAGAGAGAGAGGACTGTAGCCTTCCTTCAGTCACAGCACAGATATACACACAGCGCAGCCATGAGTGAGGTACGTGCTTCTTTGTACTCTGCTTCATGTTCTCCTTCAGCAACTCTGATATTTCAGCACTTATTTCTTAACGCTGCGCTTTGTTCAACAACCTGAACTTCTGATAACTTGATTTTGCATACCTGTATAGAGTCGTGAAATGTAATGTTTCCTGCTTAAACGAGTTACAGTTAATTTAATAATAAAAATCGCATTTTCTGCAAAATTGAACCTAACAGTTACCCACTGTGCACAAGTCAGCCTACTCCTTCTGTGTTTCTGTGATGGTGACTGATGTGCAGTTGCACTGCTGACTGGCCAGCATACATTAAGGACTGTGGGAGGCAGAAAATATGAGCGCTTCAAATGACAAACAGTCAGGGTGTGTGACAGTCCATGATAATATGAAATACAAACTACATCCCTGTTGGTAAATATGGTTTAACGTAGCTTTAAGTCTGACATTTCAAACTAAAGCTCAATCCAGCATGAACACATGCCGGATGAAGTAGAGACAGTATTGACCTACACGGTTAATCTAAGCATAATTTCATGGGGCTGATCCATTACAACTTCTGTGTGGACTTCAGATAAGGGGGGTGGGGGTGGGGGTTCTGATAATGTCAGAGTGGGGATTAGAAAGGACCCCCGCAAGACTCTTCTCTGGAAGATGATTCACTGGCAACAAGAAAATCCTGTAGTCACTGAATTATTCAAGGTTTGCTGCTAACCCAGAGTAGAGCTGGCCGATATGGACAAAATCAAATATCACAGTATTTTTGACCAAATACTTCAGTGTCGATATTGCCCAATATTATCCAATAATGGGGATACAGTGATTAAGTGGGAAAAGGCAAAATAATGAGACAGCTAGAACAGTCTGGTAAATTCAGAAAATTACATCACTTTACTGTAATGCAGCCTTTAAAAACAGGAAAAGAAAACACTTGTGATATGAAAAATTCAAGACGATATCTAGCCTCATATAGGCTATCGATGCCGATATAATATCGATATACTGCCCAGCCCTGACCCAGAGACTAAAACCTTCTCACAGTGTGCACGGGGGAGCGCTGGCTCCAATAAGACCTTATCACGAGTTGGCTCACCCCAAGGAACTGGACTGACTGAAAGCACACAACTCATAGTCTGTATACCTTTATCCTGCTGTACATGTTGGATGGTGTCTAGTCTCACATTGCCAGACCTATCTGCACAGCTCCGTGGAGTAAGGTCTGGCTACCAAAGATACATTGTGGGATGGGAAAAAAAAAACTTTGCATTTCTTTAAACCAATCACAATCATTTTGGGCGGCGCTAAGCTCTGGACGCAGAGATGTTGGCTCTGTAGAATAGTCTCGGGAAGGAACATGTTTTGGTGGAACATTTGCACCCCTCGAAAACGCCACATGAAGTTAACTTTTCACACAATACAGTAACGTGAGCTATTTAAATTAGCTGGATACATGGTTAAACCTCATTAGCTCTTACCATTGTATCGCCGTGTGTCACATATTCTTTGTAAATCTTTACAATCATTTGCCGAAAGAACCAAGCAGGCCTGACTTGTTGCACAATACAAAGTTTCTTCAAAACTTGCCATTTTCAGCGAAGGTTGTTGTTTCACAAAGAGAACAGAGTTTGAGACAGCAACACACGGAGAGAAGAAGGTGAGGGATGTGCCGGATGTCACGTAATTATTCTGGCCATGTACTTCCGTTGATCCAGACTAGATGGTGTCCAGTCCTGGTAGTATGTACTGTATTCCTCAGTTGGACCTTTATTCTAGTTCCAGTAAAACCTGCTGAGACATTCCTCAATAATATGAAATAAAGTAAAACAAGTTGTAATTGTTTGTTTGCGTGTAAACTGCTATGAACACCAGCTGCCACTCCAATCCTCATGAATCTTTTAATGCAGACTTTTTGTACACTGTCACACACACACACACTACTGTCATGTTGTTGACTTCTCTCCTCCCCTCTGGTGTACTGCTGTACAGAGTGGATCTTATAAATAAGACATTACACACAGGAAAACTCAGGGAATTCAGTTGCATCTCATGTCTGTGATGGATTCAAATGCCTATACTGTAATAGAACCAAGACGAGAGGACGTTGCTCTGAATGAATAATTAAATAAAAAATCAATGGCAAGCTCCGTCTGCCTCCACGCTCCACTGCTCTGGCTTACCTTTATTCTGCTCAGACTCACACAACATTTTTATGGTTCCTTTGTGCTCATCAGGATAAATTCTTATTAGATCATTATGACGTCCCCCCTGTCCAGGTTGGAGCATTTTCTAGACAGAAGAGAGAACTCTTGCTTAATTACCACTCCCTGCCTGTCTTCAAAGCCTGAGGGATTATTTAGTCTCTTTGTCACATAAAAATATAATAATACATTGGATTTATGTAGCGCTATTCGAAGTCCTCAAAGACACTTTACATAGGATACAAATAAAAACAAGTATTAAACCCTTTAATAAAGACAATAAGAGTAAAATTGCAAGATAGATAAAAACACAAGGTGGGTTTTGAGGGCCTTTCTTTGAAAGCTCACAGTGTGTTTAAATATTGGATGGCTTTACCTCTTTGAAACCATCTAAAAAGAATAAATCTAGTCGCTATCACTCTTTTGGTGGAACTGCTAACAACTCATAGAAATGTAACAAAGTGGCCCCCAATTAAACGTTGCTTTTTTGTAAGGGGCCACAAGGATTAGGGCTGTCCTTGACTTAAGAAATTCTACTAACTAACACTCAAATGATTTTGGCGACTGAATGATCAGTTGATTCAATCGACTGATCTGTAGTGTCACTACAAAGAATCATGAAAAAATTATAGCAGCGTGTTTCTCTTGAACATTGCTAACATCATGTCAGGCAAGTAGAGACTGTATATTATCTATAAAAGCCCACAGCCATGTTTCACTGTAACTGTATTACAACAACCCACTCAACACAAACTGCTTCACAGCCAGGGAGATCAAATATTAGAAATCACACACAACACGTATAGTTGCTTTACTACAAATCAATATTATTGCCAAATGAATTGTTTTATTGTGCTGGGATAATGAGGCTGTAACCTCATCCTAGTCTGTGTTGGTACTGCTGCAGCTGATTTTTTTTGTTTGTTTTTTAGCTGTGTCCATAAACATCAAGTGATTTGAGGCTCCTGTGGTGAAAGTAGCTTAAATGGGTGGTCTGTCGCCATGGTGATGAACACTTCTACATTCTCAGACTGCACTATCTAGCAAATTATGACAAGACTGACATTAACAACACTTTGGAGTTGTGCGCTCAATTTCAGCACAGACAGTCTCACGTAGGCTGCGTTTCTGCCATTTCACATATTACCTATTTGTGTAGATAGTTCTCAAAATCATTGCCATCTAATGCTGATTGTGATATACAGTAACGTATAATATTATGATAATCATCATGTGCTCTTCTGATGAGACTGTCCTCCCCCGATAAATGCCCACATAATTAATTTTTTCAAGCAGCTATTACGACTTATATTTACATTTCTAGTGGTGGCGCCCTCTAGTGACCGTAGTAATCATGACAGGAGCAAAGCAGGACGTAAGGTATCAAAGTAGAAAGGAGGCAGGTTGGGGTGGTGGATGGATCAAACAGACACAAGCGTTTCTGTCCTGTTTGAAAAAAAAGTAAACGCCAAGTTTTTTTTTTTTTTTTACTTTACCGAACAACGGAACTACTTCACGTTACGTGCGTAACCAGAACAGGGTTTTTCCTGGCTCAGAATGGGCCTTTGGGGGGGCAACTACACAAGACCGTAAGCATGATCAGTCTGCGTACAGTAAAGTGGAGAAAAAGTTACCTTATTTGACTGAAATCTAAGCATTTACCTGTTATTTCTGACAATTTGATGAATTAAAAAATGATATCATGCTTCAGTAAATAAAACCCCAATTAACAAAACTGGTTAAAATAAATCACCGGGAGAGTCCGGTACAGGCCGACTCTGGACGATAAAATTAGCGCTCATATTCAAGTTTAATGTTCTCCTTGTTCAACAGTTGTTTGGTAAATTGCTCTTAAACCCTTTTAGAAAGAATTTGAATTGCTGTTTTTAATCTCAAGTCTTATCATTTTGGCACTTGTGATTTTCCTTTGGGGCTGGCTAAAACCTCTTTGGGGGGGGCGCCAAAAATTCCTCTATGCAGGAAAAACCCTGCAGAAGTGAGAAGTGAAGTCTAATTTTAACCCAAACCACGATATTTTTCTTACTTACTTACTTAACTTAACTAAGTAGATTTGGTGCCTAAACATAACCAAACTGCGACCGTTTGACGTTAACAACGTGTTTATAACTGCTACTGTTCCTGTCTGTGGTTTAGATATGAGGACGGAAAGCGCTCTAATGGGTCATATAAAAGGTTGGAATAAACAACCTATATTGTTGTATGGTTTGGAGGACTAGCGGAAGCCTGAATCTGAGATAAATTGTGTTATTTTGACTTTTAAATAGCAAACAAACATCCTTTTCAACCCATGTGATGTGAATATTCCAGTGTAACACAGTGTCATTAGTGCCTGCTGTTGAACTGTTTGGCTCGCAGGAGGATCTGGAGACTTACTCCTCTTTTTAAGCCTCAGGTTGTTCAACAAAACTTTAATTAGATGGCACTCAGTGGAGAGGCTCCAGCCAACTGTGTGTGTGTGTGCGGTGGCCAAGATATGTCAGTTCCACTTTTCTGATTTTCAGGGAACGATAATGACTACTTCCGTACCCCATTACCAGTTAGTTTCACACCAAAATTATATCTGTCTTGATCACCTGCAAAACAACTAAATCAGTTAGTTACATATTGAATCATCAACTCTGTTCTGTCCCTGAAGATTCTTTGGCCATCAGTGAGAGCACTGGGCTGTGAGGAAGTCACTGTCGGTCAGTCGTAGTCAAATCGCCTTGGTAACATGGTTGGTGAACAGCAGTGCAGCCTGTAGGGTACCCTGGAAATCCAGAGTTCTCGCGAGAGCACAGTTTGAATTAGCTCAGCGAGTCACTCTGGCATTGAGTAATGATGCTCATTAACTTTGTCCTTGTAGCCGAGCCGCACCAATCACGTCGGTGTATCTGATAGAGGCGAGTTTAACAGATGACGACAGTTTAATCTACCAGTTAGCTCCGCTGGTAGCCAAGCGTATGGGGCTCTGGATACATCACCCCGTGTATTGTTGTGATTGGTCGTAGTGTTATCCAATTGCGTGCAGTGAGATTTTCAAATGCACGCTTGGTGCCGCCCCTCGAGTTGGGCCGTTTTCATTACTCAGTGCCAGAACCTTAATCTTTTGCATTTGGGTCTGGATTTCCAGCAGTGCCGATCCTGACCTCCCTGGGGCCCTAAGCAACATTCTGCTAAGGGGCCCTCTACCTGACCCGTGATGCCGTGAGCTATGTAAACCATTTGCCATTGCCACACAGTCACACCTGACACTTCAGTGCTCCCAATACAGTCCTCCCTCCTTTAAACAAAAGAGTCAAAGAATAAGTACAACAATATGAATGAGGTTCAAACAAACAATATTTATTGAATAGAGTATTTTCTATAATATTAAGATAGCAAGTTAATATTATTAAATAAGTGAATATTAACGTAAACATAAATAAGAAGAAAATAATAAATTATAATCCTGAACTTTGGCTTTTGGGATTAACTTTGGTTCTCTCTACAGCCTGGGCATTTTCAGCATCAGTATGGGCACCACCAGACTATTTGGACTGTCTAGAATAAACTGAGAAGAATATCACATAGTTAGTTACACTACTCGTTACATGTTACAAATGTGTAAACATTTGAATATTTGAATTAAAATCTTACCATCAAAATATTCCTTTTCTGCACTTTCTTGTAATATTTAAATAGTGAACTAGTGATGCAGATATCAATAATCCCTGTGAGTGATATCAAGAATTAATTTTTGATATCAAAAATAGACATTGGTAGATAAAAAATAACTAAGGGGCCCTACTAGTAAAAATAATCAAGAATTCACATTGCAAATAGTAAAAAATCGAATTCTTGATATCAAAAATGCATAAACTGTGAATGAATAAAAGCTAAAATGGCTTGCCATAGCATGTTAAAGTTTTTATTTATTTTTTATTATGCATGTTGAAGCAATTCTTGATTTATGGTTATTATTTACTGAGGGATGTGCATCCATATTGACCAGTATGTCCAGCTAATCAACATTTTAAATTCAATATAGCCTATAAATCAATATCAAATTGTCAAAACATTGCTTTCCATCTTGCATAATTAGTGCAGTTGTTTAGAGTTTTTAACTACACATTGTCTGAGACTAGATAATCAGTGTCTTAAAAGTATGTATAATGTGTACTTTGATGAGGAGTGCCATCATTCACGCCCATATATTGTAGCCTACAGTCTGTCTGGTCTTCACATATATTTCTGCTTGAAAAATGCGTGTTTCATTTCGTGCACGCGCCTAACGCATGATAACACACCCGACACGGTTATCTTTTCCGAGCTGCAGTAAACAAACACCGTTGCACTTTGTCGTTTATCAAACGTAATAAATAAATGTATTTTACTCTCACGTTTGTCAGGCACAAAGTCACAAAACACAGCAAGAAGTGACTGGCGTTAGCAGCTAGACACCATGCTAGACACAGACCAAGAGATGCACTGCCTGCCTGCCCAGCTAGGTTAGCAAGACCGAAAAAAACACAATAGAAATGCACATAAACATAACTTTGCTGACATCAAACTTGGAGAGGAGAAAACACAAGTTTACCTGATTGTTGTTCCCGCAATTCACTTTGATGGTGTTTTTTTTCCCTCTTTTCGTGACCAGAAGGATAGTTTCGCTTCATTTTGTCATGGATGTTGTAAACATTAATTGACGCGCTATGACGTTAGGGGGAGGCGGGGCCTCGAGTAATTTGCGGGGCCCTACGCAGCTTGCGTAGTGAGCGTATAGGGCGGATCGGCTCTGATTTCCAGGCTACCTGTAGGGGCCACTAGCAGGGCTTTAAGACTCTCGTTGAGACTCTCATTGAGTGTTCTGACTGACACAAGTTTAGAATGGTGACTTTACATTCACTCAGTAATTAATTAACTCATTCATCAAAGGCTTGTCATGCATTTGGGTTAAGAGTCTCATCTTAGATTAGCTGGAAATATTTCCTCAATTTCTAGTTATCTGCATAAAATCTGTTTGAAAATGTAATTATTGAGGATTTCTGCTTTAATACTTCCATAGGCGACCTGTCCTTCAATCAATACATCAACATTTAAGTCTCTTGACATTTGGTCTCTTGTGTTCACCTACACCGTACATTAATTACAGTGAAAGGGGTGGCTATGGTGGACACTTGGCAAAGCCATTTGTTTCATCATCCAAAGTGGACAAGACTAGGACTATTGAATTAATGAGATAAGAGTGTTAAAAGTTGCTGATCATGGTAAAAAAATGGACAGCAAGCTGAGATGGGGAAACGTGGTCGGGGATGGATTTCTTTAAAACTCCCTTTTGTTGATTTAAAACCAATAAAGCGATTGCGATCCGGATAAAAGTGGTGATTAGAAAGAAAAAGCCTCTGCAACTCTGGAGCAAATATTCAAATATCAAATAAGGGTGTTGATTTAATGTGAATCTTTTCTCACTTGTTGACCTGAAAAACACATTTTAGTCTTCAATTCTCTGTGATTTGTGGTGAGGCATGTAGACTGACCCTAATCCCGCTTTAAACAATGAACAGAGATTACATTGAAATAATCTGTAATCCACCTAAACTGTCAGCAGGCTTTGGTGGTGCCTTTACTCGCTGTAACCCAGCCTCCGGGGTAATCCTGGTTTCTGGCTTTGCAGAGAGAAAACGAGAAGTGAGAAGTGGGATGTGAATGGTCAACACAAGAGAAGAATAGAGCAGATTACAGAGACCTAAATTACCAAAACGGGATCAGTGCTATAGTAGCATCATCAGCTTTTGCGTAGAACCTCACAAGCTGTTAAAATGTCACACATCATTTCTCAGGGGAATTGCATATAATCTCACAGAGGGAGACTGGTTAACATTCACTGAATGCCTTCTAATACACTTGAGACCACCTTGATTTAATCTGCAATACTACATTACACCTTAAAGGAATACTAAGAAAACATTTACTGTAGTGATGAAAACATACATTATATCCATAAAATCCCTTGCATATTATTGACTTTCTTATAGAATTTTAGGGTACTATGTACTTTCTTGGTTGCCTATAACAGTCTGTGGACTGATTTCAATCGCAGATTGCAAAGCACACCTGACTAGGAGCCGGTTCAGCAAAATCTCCCCCTCCCCCCCTTATCTGTGCATACTTCCACTGTGCTCTTCATTTTTATTCTTTTATGTTGATCTACTCCAGCAATGTGCCACAGCAAACCTGCAGACTCTCTTAGCTTAAAATTCTCATCTGTGGTACCTTAGATAAATTAAGCATAACCGTAGCGATAGTGGATAGCAAGGGTAAATCAAAGAATTGCAATGCAACTATTGAAGGTCATACGTTGCAAGCTGAGTCGATGCGAAACAAAACATGGTCCATCAATGTTGTAGTGATGAGAGTTTGTAGAAAAGTACTGTAGGCCTGTTTCAGCAACCCGCCAATGGCAGCTGATGTCATTTATTTTATTCGGCAACATAGGGTTTTTACTCCCATTTGGCGAGTGGCAGGTGCTAATTTCGGACCCTGGGCGCAACTATGTCATGGCAGGCATATTGCTCAGGACCCAAGGAAGCTCAGTATTGAGTGTGAAGTAGTTTGGATGAGCGGTTCTTGAGAAAGCTGCCAGCAGCAGTACCACAGAACAAGCAATCGTCCCATTCCGAACAGGCACGTTTTGTCTTGGTAAACTCGTAGCTGGCTGCTAAAGCACTGTGCAAAGGCCAAGAGAAGCTTTGACGTGTTACCATCATCTTATGTCCTCATGCTGAAACCCTTATGTAATCACCTCTAATCTGACAGATAACCATTTTATCATAAACTCTATAGTATATGAGCATTACCACAATATTTAAAAATTTGCCATTTTTCCGTGCTAGAGGCAGGGTGTAAGGATGCCAATAACAATGTTTGACCATTTTTCTACCGCAAAGCTGTCTTCAAGATTAATACTACCAATTAAATTGAAGTCTGCTGTGTAACTGACTGACAGCATGAGATAAAGATGAGAAGGAAGTCAGCCAGCTTTCATTTTCTAGCTTTTCTATCTGAAACAACAGCCTTGATGCATGAGAAGAGGACACTGTCACATACACATCATCTTAAATCAGTTTTTTTTTCTGTTTTTTACCGGGAACACAGTTTTAAGGTGGACAGACATTTTACAATACTACACCAACTACACCAACCAACATTTCACTTATTTTCCCTAAACGCTGGTGATGAATTGGAATTTGCTTTCTTTATTTTTCTGTATTATTGACATTGCCGTAGCAGATGAAATAATAATCTGCTTTGTTGATGGCACTTAATGAGCTGACTGAATCTTCTGGAGTTCATTAGGGAGCTGTTTTGCCTGAGCAATGGTGCAAAGTGTTGACAGATGCTACTTTGCTGGAATATCATTATTGATGCATTCATGTAATTTATGATTTTAATGTTGTCAAGGAAGGGCTCATTTTAACTACTTAATATACTGTTAAGTAGTATTATTCATAAGAATGCATATTATTTTTGAAAACAGATCCTATGTTTGACATGTTAAACCTTGACTTGAACAGTAACTAGTAACTACAGCTGTCAGATAAATAATCACGATTTCCTTCTGAAATGTAGTGTAGAAGTATAGCAGTAGAAGTATAAAGTAGCGGAAAATGGAAATGCTCAAGCAGTTACTAGTAGCTCAAGGAGGACACGGAGGATTAAAAAACATGATGGACTCTTCAGAAGAGGTAGTCTTGCAATGCCAGACCTTCCTCCACAGCGCTGTGGAGGAGGGTCTGGCATTTCTTTAAACCAATTGCAATCGTCTTGGGCGTCGGACGCAATAACTGTCCCTCTGCAAAATAGCCTTGGGAGGGAACTTGTGAACAAAAGTTGTTTTAGTCGTGCAACAGGAAACTCAGATTGGACAGATAGTCTAGCTAGCTGTCTGGATTTACCCTGCAGAGATCTGAGGAGCAGTTAACCAGAGTCCTCAGAAATCCACCGCAGTTTAGAATGCAAAACAAAGAACAAAGAAACAAAGAAATCGGAAGGTAACAGACATCTGGCCGAATATGAGGGACATCCGGCGGAATTTCCGACAGCACCGGAGCAGTCCCGGAAATGAAACGCCGTCGATGTAGACTACAGAAGAGGTAATTATATTTATATATTTTTATGTCCTCTTCATCTCCAAAGCTGAACGTTGCTGTTTTTCTTTCTCAGCGGTGACGTAAAACGCATCACTCGAGCTGCTGCGCGCTAAAGTCGCCAGACGGCACCAGTTTCTGAACATGGCCATACTGAGAAATACAGAGAGAGTTGTGTGGAGCTGACAGTCTTAATTAGCTTTGTAGCAACTCATTTGGCAATGGCTTGAATGTAACGGACGCTCATTAATATAAAATAGTTATGCACTATAGCTTTAAAGAAAGGCAAGTTGCTGTTCATCTCCAAAAGCTGTTGTTTAACAGTTCCTTAACATAAAACTGAGTTTGAGCACAGTGTATAGTCCACCGTCGTTCAGTAAATCATTCCTCAGCGGTGTCACACTTCCACGCTGCCCGTTGCTCGCAGGCTGATGATGGGGAAGCTGCTAAGGAGTCGTAGGGGTGCTGGGATGAGCTGTCTGTGACCTAGTTTTGCTGTCTCCTCGTTAAATTGTTAATAGATCCTGAGTGCAGCATGGAGTCTCTCTGAGGAGCCCGAGCTGCCATAAGAACCAAAAATACCCCCCCACACACACACACATGCAGGGTAGGTAATTTATTTATTTCACCAATTTCCTCCATGTCCACGCCAACCCTTCATGTCAGCGGGAGTGTTTTATAAACACGTGAACATCACATAAAGAGCGGTGATGGAAATGGCACTGATACAACTCATCCTGGCTCTGTGCAAATTTGAGCCTTTGCTGATTGCTGATTCTGGAAAGCAATCCGACAGCTGTATATAATTAATTTGTATGGATGCACTCTGCATCAATAGCAGTCCAATTATCACTGTTACTGTTCTAAATCAGTAAACTGAAAAAAATGAAAAATGTAACAAACTCAACTATTAAATGCAATAGCCTACCCAAAAACATGTCCTCTATTTCAATGTATTTCAATCTACAACATCACTGAGGATCATTTTAAAGAATGGATACCCAAGATAATGCACTGTAGGACACGGCGCAGCATACGGCCCCTAACCTTTTTTGATCCATATAACCTGTGAGCAGGGCCACGCGCAGAATTTTCCGCAGATTTTAAACAAATTAATAAAAAAACAAAAACAAAAAAACAACTCAGAATGTTAACACATCTCCACCACAAGCAGAAAAACAGTCTGCTAAATTCCGCAGACTGTCATTGTGGATCACCTCTGAAAACGGTAAAAATATCCGCAGATATTGAAGCTTGAAGGGCTGATAGTGATATTTTGTACACTGAGCATACTCTATCTGAGCGCGGTACACTGCTGCCATGAGACAGACATAATTAAAAAAACATTCCTGGGTTTTGATTCAGTAGCTCAAGGAAAAACAAAATAACATTTTCGAGTGTTTATCAAGCTTTGTAAACTGTTAGTCAAGTCAAGCATGGCAGACAGAGCCATATGCGACACATACACTGTACAGCAGGACATCATCATTAGCAATGTAATTGCTGGAGACCTCCGTCTCCAGCATATGGGACTGAGAGCAGGCGAACACTGCGCTTCCTCCTCGGGGACTCTGACGGCACGGCATCGCTGCACACGCTGTACACCAGCCAGCAGCACTTTGTTAGCTTCACTTTAGCTCGCCACATTATTGGCACTGAAGGCATGTGAGACCCGTGATCTTCGTCCAGCTTCCTAATGAGAAGCTGTGCTGTTTGGCGGGGCTGGAAGAGTGTCTGTTGCTTTGGGATTTGTGCAGCAGAAATGAGCATAATAGCAAAACTATTACAGTCAATGCAAATAGTAAACTGTAGCCTGTGAGAACTACTCTACATTTTTTTTGCTTGCTTTCAATGCTTTCATTACCTCAAACATCCTTTAACCCTGTGTGAACCCAGCAGGCTGCTACTGGCTGTAACAAAGCCTAGATTAAAAATATTTAGGTCCAAAGTCCAAATGTAGATTAAAAATAGTCCTCTGCCGTCAATGCTGAGAGTTCACAGTAACCTGCTTGAGAGGCTTAGCCGGGCCAAATCTCATCTGTCAGATCACCATTTAAAACGCTGATTTGGGACTTGCCTCTAATCATAGGTTCACCTACTTTCAAAATTCTTCATGCTTTTTACTTCCAAACTGCTGTTGATTTGGTCTGCTTTTAAAATCTTGCGTAAAGCATTTTACAAAGCATTCCTAAGTGTGGTATTTTTGACAGTGCTACAAACTTTCTTCTTCTTTAGTTATTCTAATTATATACCACAATAAAGCTCCTGTGGCACCTGCTCCTTTGCCAGTGATAATGGCCGAGGTGTGATCCTTTAAATGAGACAGATATGTGATGAAGTCCAGGTCACAGCTGACAGGTGTGAGGTTAATGAAAAGTGGACGACCACAGACAGAGAGAGGTGTTCAGATGTGCTCCAATGACAGCTGATGCTCTCACTCATCATTTTGATGGAAATTCTCTAATGTATGAAGCCCATTCCTCTAATGACACATTTTAGAAGATTTGTACGATTTTAATGCGAGGGGAATTGCAAATTCACAATTGGAGGAGGAATACAAGGTAGAAATTCATAAATTAGACCTCAATCATTGCTCTCTAGCGATCAAGTGTGCCTTTATATAATAGAAGAGGTTAGCTAGTCATCCCAGTTCATATTTGGGTTTTATACCGCTGTAGTAAACCAGTTTAATTCAGCCAACGTGCAACACCAATTATGAAACTACCACTCACCGGAGAGCCGCAGCCAAAACTGTAATTAGTTGGTTTCCATCGAAAAAAACAACCTGGCACCGATCCTAGCTAACAGGTCATAAACTGGGCACTGGTCAGTAACAAGTAGCACTGAAAGCACCATCCAGATAAGTACAAAACAGCAATGATGGTTATTTTGATGGTTATTGACGGCAGAAACGTTGTTGGTATCTAAACCAACGCGCCTCGTGCAAATAAACACAAATGATCCTGTGGTCAAACTTATGTGAGTAACGCAAGGCTAAAATCTGCTTTGCATTTGGTGTAGTCTCGCAATGCCAGACCTATGTCCACAGCGCTGCGGAAGAAGGTCCACCCAACATCTTGGACGGCACCAAGCC
Source organism: Gymnocephalus cernua (assembly GCA_023631565.1). Lineage (NCBI taxonomy): Eukaryota > Metazoa > Chordata > Actinopteri > Perciformes > Percidae > Gymnocephalus > Gymnocephalus cernua. The sequence continues at coordinate 22,679,963 of CM042439.1, forward strand.
CTGGACGCCACAGTGGTGCCTCTGCAAAATAGCCTTGGAAAGGAACTTGTTTTGGTGGAACAAGTGCACATGTGTAGGGAGGCGAGCTCTGGAATTAAAATGGCTGTGTGTGATGATAATTTTACTCAAAAAAAAGATAAATATGATTTGAATGTCGGTCTCGGAGGATATTTCCTGTTTTGCCTTCAGGTTTAGTGAATTAACCCCTTACCGGCCCTTTACATTTTTAATTTTTTAAATGCACTTTGACCCAGAAGAGGAAGTCAGCCATTTTAGTTTTTAATGCAGCCACATTTTTGCTGAGTGGACTCAAATCCCATCTGCTGCAATCCTTTTGGTTTATGCCTTCTAAAGCATTCTCTGTAAGTACGTAGCACAGACCATAAAACAATATCTGGATGTTATTTTTGTGATTAATATTTTATAAAGCCTAATTTCTGTAAATTAGTCAATTGTAAGCTAAACCCCATTTATGTTAGCAAGTTATCAGTTTAACCACATGCCATGTATACTGTGTCACAAACTGGGCCGCACGGCCATGACAAAAAATAAGGAGATGCACTCAGTAAAGCCAATTAACTAATAATGTATTAGTTTAAATCATAAAGCAAAAATAAACTTAAACTAACAGTGGGATGTGTAATCATACTTAAATCACCATACCACTGATGCACAATAGCTACTGTGTGTGGAGTTTATACTATAGTGTATACTTTGATTGTGCATCTTGCTTATTGTGTATTTTTGTTTGTGTTCTACAGTTTCACTCTTATTCATACTGTATATGACGGTGACGCCAAATAAATCACCAGGAGCTTGGACACTATATCCTGACTCCCGTATTCATTTGAATGGAGTTTGGCTTACTGCTGAATTTTACACACACACACACACACACACACACACACACACACACACACACACACACACACACACACACACACACACACACACACACACACACACACACACACACACACACACACACACACACACACACACACAAGGAGAGCAGCATATTTCCAGAATCGACCGGAGTTTAGAGTGCACAAAGAAAGCGGAAGGTGAGGGACATCTGGCCGAAAATGAGGGACATCCGGCGGAATTTACGACAGGACAGTGACTATCCCGTGAATGACACGTCAACGATATAGACTACGTTTGGTGTGAACACAGCATTAAACACATTACTGTTCAAATGGCCACGACTTCCAGTGCTGATTCTGATTCATTCAGTCTGCTGCTAGCCCAAGATGTTATGTTCAGTTCAGTACAAACCTCGGTCTTTATAAGCACTGTTTACAAGGTTAACCATTAGCATCAGAGTTATCCGATTTTGATTGTTTCTGTGGCTTTCAGCGTGTTTAAATAGACTTTTAACGAGGAGGCAGGCAGCACTGTGGCCTTAGAAAAGTTACATAATCTTTCAGTAAAACAGAAAGTTGGCAATGTGTGACGTGTATTTATTCTCAGTGAGATCTTTATTATTTCATGAAGAACGTATGAAGAAAAACCTTCCTGCCATGGAGGAAACATGACGCTTTTGCTTTGTCAGTTGTCAGTTTGTCAGGACTTTAGGTTTAGAGGCTGTGCTGTGCTTTATTTCAGGAAACATCATTCAGCTGTGATATCCTACAGTGTAACTGATTTGAACTCACACACAAAAAAAGGCAAACATCAGCACTGCTGCACCCGCTCAACTACTGTTTTCTCTTTTACCGTTCAAAACTCCTATTGAGGTTTTGAGTCCTTTTGTTATGTAAATATGCTGCTGGCAAACAGAGCGACAATACCTCCTCAACTGCTAGAAGTGAGCAAGTGATGGGAATCGAGCAGTGCCAAGCTTGAGCAAAGACCGAGATGGGCCATGGCAAACATCTCATTTGAAATTCACTCACTGCTTCAGAAAATCCTCGTATGAATTTTTATGCAAATGCTCCTTTCTTCTCGCTGTTCCCTCCATGTTTATCAGGCACATGAAAGCAAAGCATATGCTGAAATAAGTCAGATAAAACCTCCACTGGAAAGGAACGCTTGAGTAGAAAAGGGAATAGTGCGGGAAAAAAGTGCTAATGTGTGCAGAGTTATCCCATTGCACATTAGGACCGGAGAAGTTATGTAAGCTCTGACTGTATCCAGGCAGAAAGAGAAAAAAAGGAGAGTCTGAGAGAGAGAGGGGGGTGGAGATTGTAATTGATGATCTAAGTGCTGTATAGAGAAGAAAGGAAGAAAAGACGAGCAGCAAAGGATTCACTTCCTCAGTGTTTGTATGATCATATCATCACTTTATTGTTGCCTTCCAGTCACAACTTTTGAGGTTTGAAGTAACAGTGTGGCATGACTGATACAGACTCTGTTAAAGACAAAAATAATCGTACTCTGGATACTTTTATCACAACCCAGCAAACCACCGACAGAAATAGCACAACACCTCCTCTTGGCGCGATCAGGGAGATTTTTTTAGACCTCTCAAGAAGTCTACAAATATTTTGCAGCTGAATACGGAAGAAGTCTAAATGTTTGAACTTTGTTTAGCTCCTCATGCAGTTTGTTGGTGGGTCTACACTACAGCTATGGTCCATCTCCGTATAGTTAATAGTTGGGATAGTTAAAGCTAAAGGCTAAAGCAAGAGAGAGAAAACAAGATGACCAAATAATAGATGTGAAAAAGAAAATGGAGTCCAAGGACAGCAACGAGCATCACAAAGTTGCGAGCTGCAGCTGTTTTTTTGATTTCAGCTCATAGTGTATTTGTCTTCATTTCTCGACAATGTGCTGCATCTTTCAACTGCACACCGTGACAATCACTCAAACACTGTTGCCCTGCTCCCTGACTCTTGCGTCCTGGTGGGTGGAGGTGTGATGTATGGCGCCATCACTGTGGCACCGCTCCTGCCCCGCTCAATACCTGAGCAGAGAGTGCGTGAGCGTGGTGCTGCGAATCCCAGCGGCATTGACTCACTTTGAGTTCTGCGTGTAAACAGAAAAGACAGATGGCCACGCTGACAAACAAGTTCCTCTTCCGCTGGCTCTCGTGATGGCACACAGGGACATAGGAGGAAGGTGTTGAGTTTCTTTTGGCAGTTTTATTTTGTTTTGTTCCCGCTTGACTCGCATACATAAACACTGCTTTGGCATTTGAAGTTCATTGAAGGCACCGGTTTAATAATACGGTTTGGGGCAGATGAATTGGCGAAATATAATGTGCTCTAAATCAAATCACACCCACAACACTTACCTGTATGAATTATGGTCTTACATTGATAACACAGGGGTCTTGGTAAAAGATAACAGGATGTTACGTAAATAATTGGAACATGTTAAAATCTAAATGATGCATCTGCAGCAAACCTTCTCGCACACACACGGTAGTGGAAGCTGAGTGCATCTTGTAATGTTTTAGAGCAGCACCAGCCTGTCAGGGAAGAACAGTCAGAAGCTGTTAGAGCCGGCAGAGTGAACGTGCCTTTCCAGCAGAAACATCCACGTCTCATTCCAGCTCCCCTCATACAGAGTCTGCTCTGTATGGGAGCTGTCCTGCAATATGTTCAGTGTGACTGGCTTAAGTGTGATGATAACTTTAGGATGTTCTCTTTGTTGGCAACATAAGGCCGGCGACAGACTGGATGCATGGCGTGAGCGTGGCGTTTCTGTTGCGTGTCAGCTGCGTGGATTTTTCTATGTCTTACACACCAGAGATGTGTCTGACGCTGCGCTGCTGTACACATGTATGTTTCCCATTGATTTACAGCACTCAAGCAGTATACTTCAAAACATAATAAACATACTAATTTGATTACAGCAATGACAACGTCGACAGTATTGACGGCCAAGTAGGCTACAGTATTGACAGGTGCGACATTTGAAAATCGATAATAAAACAAAATATTTTACATTTATATCTGCATTTATGTCAAAACCTAGAGACTTTCAAACATTAAAATGTAATTGATTAATATGTATTTGTGTCAAAATGACATATAAACATATTTTCCTATTCTATTTTGCCTATTTTTCCTATTCTGTTTTGCCTGGCTCAAGCCGCGCGTGAGATGTGCGTGTCACACAGGCAGTTTGCAAGCTCTAACCTGTTAACATGGGAGGCGAAATAAAAATAGACAAGCCACGCAGCTGACACGCTCACGCCACACATCCAGTCTGTGGCCGGCCTAAGACGTGTTAAACCTTTGTTATCAACAAAGATCTTGGAATATAAATGTTTAACTTGTACTGCAAATAATCAGTTAGTAGAATAAATAGAAATTAACAAAATCTAAAAGGGAGAAAGTTTGTAATATTCCACTTTTGACACAGGGTGTTCTTTTGTCTTCATTAAAATAAAATTGATGATTATGTTTTTCTCTATTTGCTTTGCAGAGACAAGCATCTGGAGCAATGACTGGAAACAGCAAACCATCTGCTGGCCAAGGTATTTCATCATTCAGTCTGAAAAGTACAGCCATGCAGAAATACAGAATGCTACTAATGTGCTCTTGTTTGAATGAAAAGCACGAACTAGAATGGACAGCTCAATTATATCAATATTAGTATAGGTCAAATCAAAACTTTAATTCAACAGTTCCTCTGATTGTAACTTGATTTGAATAACATAGTTCATTAAGGAAATAGATTTAAATATAGACCCTAATCAACAAGTAAATGTAAACGTGACCTGGAGTGTTTTATGTATTATTAGTATAATTAAAAAAAAGTAAAAAATGTGTAAAGTTAAAATGCATGCATTTGTTAACAGAAAGAGTCTGCCAGGGGTCAATCCTCAAATCACATTTATTGTATTAATTCACGTGATCTTTAATCAGTCAGCTATGATTGTAGTTTTCATCTGTTTGCAGATGACACAATTATGTATACATCATTCAGACCTGGTTTCATGCCAAAAAGCTTCCTCTTAATGAGAAGACGTTTGAGTCTAAACCACTGTCTATCTGTCCCGACATAAACTGGTATGAAGAAGAAAAAACACTGCTCTAAGTCTTCCATTGGTTTAATAATTTACCTTCACAATCCACAACATATTTTGGATTATTCAAAACTAACCTTTTCTTATCTGAAATTAGATTTCTCTTGCTTATACTGTTTACATTTGTAATTATGAATTCATGTCATGCAAATTATTTTGTAATTGCTCTTTTTTTTTCTTTTTTTGTTACTGTGTTTTGTGTGCAGTGTGCACCTCCTAATAGTTGATAAGATGCCATCAGAACACTGTTGAAAAAGAGATGATGCATCTCAAGGAGCTTATCCTGCAAACAATACAGTTGTTCAGTTGGTTCAAACAGTATACATATCACATTGTTCTAACATGTCTTAATATCCCCAAATGTATTGCATTGCATATTACGAGCTGAGAGACTTTGACAGAGAAGTTGATTTGAATATCTCTGTGTACATAAGAAACATCATATACCACAGGGGTTATGCCGATAGAAAGGTTTCCTTCTACCATGGTAACAATTCACAGGACAGAATGTGCGCATACTGGGCCATGGTATTGTTGGCATAATAATGTAATCCAACTCCCTTAGACTATAAACTGAAAAATTGGGCTTCCGGTACTTGGCAGGATCCTTTAAAAATTCATAAATGGTGTTAAATGCAGAACTGTCATCCTGTCAAAATGTAAGTATGCAAGAACAAAAGCCTGTTTCCAATTAATCTCAGAGCAGGGAATCATGTTTTTTCATGACCTCAGCTCAGGTGAGACGCATGTAAATTAGTCTGACATTTCCTCTCTGGCTTGCAGAATTAACAGATGTTAACTGTGCTTTGGAAAAAAAAAAGCTGTATGTTGTATGTCATGAATGTACATTTAGCAGGTTGTGTTGTGTTACCGGTTTTCCAAGTTTGAACGATGCAAGCAGATACCGTGTATCTTTTAAGTGCTTTTTGCAGTCTGCACAAAATTAGGTTTCATGGTGGAATATGATACAATACACTGAGGAATCACTGAATGTAATCTCCTCCACTCCTTGAAGTCAACCTTCTCCTAACACAATGGATGCGGCAGGTTAATAGCAGCCCATTCCCCGCTAAATGGCTCCACAGACCCATTCTGCACATAAAGCAGCCCTATGTACCTGGAGACCACATGTCACCCCTGTTCTCTGTCTGTGGCTGCTGATAACACTGTTAAGACACCGTGTTGAAATGGATTTCTGTCCCAACTTCTCGGATGATGAAGTGTATTGCAGCTCAGGCTCAGTCCACAGGGGAACATCCGGCAGTGATCGGGAGGGATTTTAGGCAGCTTAATTGAATTTGATAGAGGCGTGAATTTCATTCATTTGACATTTTCACACTTTGAACCTCTTTCCTATGTTTTTGGTTTAGGAAAGTTACTGAACTCCAATTCACTCGAACAAAAGTACAGTTTAGAAAAGCTATTTTTTTTCTACAATTCTCAACACATTATCACTATATAATACTAAACATCACAGGCCCAATAAAATATAAGAGAGAGGGCAAAAAAAGAGGAGGTCATACAAAAATGTATCCCTTGTTAGTAAAGATGTAAATAAAAAACACATGTATACATTTTACACACATGTAAACATATTAAACATACATACCATACTATTGTGTACAGGCAAATCCACAGAAGTGTCAGGACCCCTCCAGTGTAGTAGCTACGCCCTTCCCTTTTTGGATCAGCTCACTGGGCCAACGATTTATCAGAGGCGTCCATACAGCCATATAGCTGTTGCCATTCATTTCCTTTTAATTTGGAACTGAGCCTTTTAAATTTCTCTCTACCATTGTGTTACAGTAGGAGTTTTTTCATAGAAGAGTATGTCTTTCATGCTAAAAAAAGAAGGATGTCCAGCTTAGATCTACGTGGGTCCAAAGTTTCCTCTGAAGATGCAGGCCCAGTAAAATTACAAACATTGTGCTTCAAAATGAAACTGTAATGCTTTAGATTACAACTCACTATTTGTCTAATATGTGTGTAATTATTTGTGTGCTCCTGCTGTACCATGGTAACCCCGGGTACCTAATGGTAGGGGTAACACATTTGTGTTTTGAAGGGACCTAGAAATAACTGCTGGGAACAATCCTAATGTTTTGTTCTCTAGCAGCAAAAATACGTACACTACTGTATTTGTACTTCTTTTAAAAAATGTAATTTTGAAAAGTAAATTTTATTAAATTTAAAAGTACAAATAACTAATTTCATTTAATTACAATTCCAACACTGTTAACCCATTTCTCTAATTTTCCTGTAACAGTATTACTGTACCCTGTAATCATGTGACAGGTGCTAAAAAACACACTTTAATTTAAATACCACTTAAACACAATGTTTTCCTTCATTCCCTAACCTCTTATCATCTTCCCTTGTACTTACATATCTGTCTCTGAATGGGGACCTGGTAAGAAGTGTATTGATACCCCAAATATCTAGACTGTAATTTTAAGGCTAAAATCTAATAAAAAACAGTACTAATCTCCTGGCTATGCATGGCCAGAGCGTAATTATATTTATATCAACTCTAAAAACAAATAATGCATGTAAGTTCCAGCTGTCAATTTACACTTCATACACAAATCATATCTACTAGGATACATTTTGTTCATGAGAGGTTCTGTGTTGCCCATGTAATATCCTGTATTTTATCTCTTTGAATTTATTAAAAAGAGAAAGAGAACGGGAGTCCCAGTAACATTTTTCAAGTCTTTTCATTGAAAGATGTTTCTTTTCTTGTTAGCTGTCATGACCTGTTGGGATTGACTGAAAGGGTATCCTGTCTGTATGGAAATACATAACTTAGCCTTTTTTCTGTAGACAGCTGCTCACAGTTTGAAGGGAATACATTTTTCTTTTCCATTGTTTGTTGTAATATATTGGAGTCTAACGTGTGGTTCAGTACAGGGGTAGTCTCGCTTTGCCAGACCTTCCTCCACAGGTTGTTTTAGTCGTGCAACAGAAAACTCAGATTGGACAGATAGTCTAGCTAGCTGTCTGGATTTACCCTGATCTGAAAACTTTATTTATACACAAAAAAGGAACCAAAAAGCGAGGCAAGCTCTCACCTTTGACATTTCTTTTGAGACAATTATGTAGTTGAGATGTGAGTATAGGATTTATCCTGTTGATAACATGTAAAGTTCCCATAGTCCTCATAAATCCACCGGAGTTTAATATTCCAACACAAAGAAAGCGGAAGGTTCCGGACATCCGGCCGAAAAGAGGGACATCCAGCAGAATTTCCGTGGCAACGGAGCAATCCCGGAAGTGAAACGTTGTGGATATAGACTAGTACAGGGGTATCGGACTGGGGCTGGAAAGAGGGGCCCAAAAAGATGCTAGAATGAATAGAGCATGCCTTTCTACAGGACTCAGAATTTAGTGCTACGCCCCTGGTTAAGTATCCATAGTCATTGCTTGACTTCACAGGTCACCCTTTTGTGGTTTAGGTGCTCAGTATCCTTTAGACCGGGCCTTCATCAATCATTGTCCTTATACTCTTAGGTTGCTTTAAGTCTCACAGGAACCAATTTGAACGTGACCTTTCCCAAACCTCTAATGGAAATAATACCATCATTCATTGTGGCAATTTGATTCATTCATGCAGCAGCAAAACACATTACTGGAACTGTGATGTGCAGACTTATAAAGTCCTACGCTCTCTGTGGATTAAAGGACATTGACCCCTGTGGAGCAAGTGTCATTGTGTGTGCGTGTGCGTGTGTGTGTGTGTGTGTGTGTGTGTGTGTGACAGAGAGGTTTGTGTGGCTTCTGCAATCATGAAATATTAATTTGTTTTCATTGCCTTGTGTCATCCAAGGTCAACAAAAGGTTCCATCTAAACGTAAGTGTGCCGTTTGGAAAAAAATCTTTGTTAATGCTAGAGCACAGCATGACAGCACAGTCATGCACGGAGCACTGTACTGCATGACAACTGGGTTGCTTGAATAAACAACTGACTGTGTCACATGTCATAAAATTGAAGCTTTTCACTTGTTTTAATCTGCATTTTGGGTGTTTGAGCAGTCAGCACTGACTTGGCTGGCTTCAGTCTTCACTCACTATTTACTTCAGCACCGACGATGTGGTTTTGCTGTATCTGATGTCTTTGTGAGATACCTTTGAATCAGCAGCGTATATTGTTCTTCTCATTTCTACGAGGCATGTCTTGTTCTCTTCACAGGAGGATGGTATACACTATCAATAATAGAGAGCTTTTTTTGGATTTACCCCCATCATTTAGTGTGTTGTATAGTTGTTTGTGTATGTAATAGATGTATAAAGTACAAAAAACTAATTTCACTCCAAATTGAGTTTTCTCTCCCACAGATAGCACTTTTTCTCAACTGCCTGAAAAGCTTTGCCCACATTCCTGTTTGAAATTCCTCAATTAGTGAGGTCATTGATTGAGAAAGCCAGCCCAGTTTTTCATATGTGCTGCCCATAGGTGCTGCCTGAGCAAGCACAGCCTGCCTAGTGGCTTGTTTGAATTTGGTTGACCAGTCACAACAGAGTGGGCCAGCTGACCAATCAGAGCAGACTGGGCTTTTCAGGACGGTGGGTCAAGAGCTCAGAGTGTTTCAGTTAGAGGAGCTGCAGCAATGGGCAGTATGAGAAACATAATATGATTTTTGACCATCAAAGCATGCATATATACCATGTATAGCATGTATACCCCAAGAGTACAAATATGGTACTGAGAAGGAGAATAATAGGGGCTCTTAAAGAAAGAAGTTTGACTATTAGTCAGCTGCTATTTATAAATGGAGGATAAGTGTTTGTCTTCTGTCATAAAAGACCATAGTGTTCTCTATTAGACTGCGGAGAGCCGTTAGCCTTGTTTATCGATGTGTGGGCTTCTGGACTTTTATTAAATGTCAGACATCTCCAAAGACATTTAAGTCTGATATGAATGTGCTCACTCTTTAAAGGTGCCCTGCCACACGTATTTCATTAATTTGTGGTAATGTCTGAAGTTCTATCATGGACTCTGTAACATTTTTTGTGGAAAAAATGCCTTGGTTACCTTGTTTCAAGCCATTCTAGCGTGGTATAGAAAGCCTGCAGGAAGACCCAGCTCAATTTGTGCCAGTTCTCATTAATATTCAATGACCTAAGCTCTAAACAGCTAGCCAATGAGAGCCTGGCTGTCAGCATCCTTTACCCAGCTCAACTGGGGAAGCTCATGAATAGTAATGAGCTCAGGCAACATGATGTCAGACTGACAAGCTTTTGGAATTGGCCTGATTTCTCCGCTTATTTCTTTTCAGTGGCTGGAGCTGACAGAGGAGGTAGCAGTTCATTTTCATATTCACCACATAACACAAACACATATGGACCTAACAGATTTAAAAAAATACAAGTAAAAACAGTTTTGTGTGGCAGGGCACCTTTAAAAACTGCAACAGAGAAAAAACTGCCAGTAAAACGTATTTCCTCGGCATGTTTTATGACTCCATTTTTTTGTTCAGTGATTTTTATGTGAAATAATTGTTCTTTTCTAGGCTTCCCTTCCCAGAGTTTACCCTCTGTTTAGTTAGGCAGAGGGTTTTCTGAGTTTTAGTGTCAAATACTTGTCTAAACTCAACAATATATATAGACATAAAAGAACTGTGTGCTTTGTGCTGCACTTTAGCCGAGGCGGGGATGTGCATTTGCCCAGTTAGTCTTTATCCTTGCAGTCTCTTCTCTGGTAAACCAAAAAGAATACTGTTTGAATATGGGTTAAATTAATTTAACGGAGTGTCTATTTGCACCCCCGGTACGAATAGCCTCGGCCACACAGCTGAGCTACTTACACCCTGTGATGTAACAACAAAAACACGTTGCTCGCGTGGACCGAAATCATGGCTGACGTTCATCTTCCTTGACAGCAGAAACTGGCATATTAAGAAAGTTTTGTCTCTTAAGTTTATAACAATTGAATTTCTAGCGGAAAATGGATACTACAGTTGTGCTTTGTGTCTGCAGTGAAAGCATACAACTGTTACTGTGTTAGTTAGTAGGATACCTACTTTTTGTATACAGTATGGTTACCTAGCAACCGAGGCTTGAAGACACCATGTAGTGAACAGTCATCTTCCACTCCACAAGAACTGCTAGGTGAGTGGTTAGAGCACTGAGCTGTGGTCTGGGGGTCCTGGGTCCTATTCTTCGGTGAGGGCATCTTGGTTTTTTCATTTTGGATTGGATAATTTGTACACCATTGCGCAAGTCAGAGTGGTGGGGGAATACTCATGAATATTCATTATGGGACTCATCCCTGAATGGCTAGTACTCGTAGCCTGCTCTGGTTGGGTTGGTTAGGTTAGTGGGATTGGTTATGGTTAGGGTAACCATATTGGACACTGCAACGATAATATTCCAAAAAGGTGTAATACATGAGTCGTATGGATAACTGTGTGTAAATATATGCCAATGTAAATGCACAGGGGTGCAAATATCATACATTGATATTTGTACAAGACGGGGTATTAATAGAACACATTGCTGTGTGCACCGGGGTACGAATAGCATTCATTTCTAATTGCACCGGGGTACAAATAGCATACACTGCTAATTGTACCAGGGGTGCAAATAGCCTCACCCTTAATTTAAAAACAGCCAAAAAGTAATTTAACTACTTGAATCATTATGCAAATGTGAATGTACGTAGTTGAACTAGCAGCAATTTACTCTAGCTAATGCATGGATGGATGGATGGATGGATGGAGTCTGAATTAGAGGCTTAGGACTCTCAGTCCTGGAGATTCATAAAGCTGCTGACACACATCAATCCCGCCATCTTCTCTCCCCCCCCTCCTGTCCACAGATGAGAAGAACAAGAACAACCTCCCTGAGGACTTTGACATCGACATGGACAACCCGGAGACGGAGAAGGCTGCCGTCGCCATCCAGTCGCAGTTCAGGAAATTCCAGAAAAAGAAGCAGGATGTGAAGTCATAGAGCGGGCCCTGTCAGCTGCCTCGTCACTTGATGTGGGCCTGGTCTTGCATGTCATCAAACTGCACCGTCATGAACTGAAAAGGAAGGGTGGGGGTAGGGGGCGGGGTGGTCTGGAGCTAAATAGTATCTTTGTGAAAGTCTGTGTGTAATTACTAACTTATAAATTATATATACAAAAAGAATACATTATCAAATTATGGGTGTTGTATTTAAATCTGTCCTATCATTTAGCTGTTTCTGTTTTTTACTTCAATGACACTTGTGTAGCTGCAGTAGAGCTTAAAATTGTAATAGTTTTTTTCTTATGCCACAATCAGTGTATTATACCCATGTTAAGTTAACAGCAAACTAAAAGAAGTCTTCTCATAAATTGTCAAAAACTGATTATCTTTAATTCAGGGGGAATATAAAGCCACATGCATTGCTGTGATTGCTTGGGTCATGATTTCATTGACAGTCTCAGCAAGGCGTCATAATCAAACGATGCTGCAGCTCTACTGCAGCTCCGTTAATGGCATTTCCCTCTGGCTGGGTAAAATGATCCCACACAGTTGCCAGTGCTTTTACGCCGTATGACTGATGCTTTTAAAATCATATCAATGTCTAATTTGTATTGGGATGCCGGAGGTCTCCCCTCCATCACCTCTGTTCACCTGATGACATGAACCTCTCTGAGCTGTCAGCTTTCTAGAGACTGTAGATGTTGTGCTTGTGATTTGATTCCAATTGTGACTCTCTCCTTGTTCTTGTTCCAACGTGACTTTAACAATCTCGGTTCAGTTGGCTCACACTTGTTAACTGTACAAGCACACACACTTATGCATGCAAGCTTACACACACGCACACGCGCACACGCACACGCACACACACACACACACACACACACACACACACACACACACACACACACACACACACACACACACACACACACACACACACACACAGACAAACAAACATTGTAAAGGAGTGCAAGTTGATTTACTTTCTACTAAATTGTTCCAGTTAGTGGATGTGACTGAAATGAGTCATATTGTCCATTACACTGTACACAGTATGTGCAGCATGTGAAGTACATCGTAATAAAATGGATTTATTAACGTCTATTACGATCGTGTTTTTTAAGTCAAACAAAAGGTTGCATACGTATTTTGGATTATTTAACTGAACTGGCCTTGAACTTGCAATGAACTCTATCTTCTGTTTTCTAAAATGAAATCAAATAATTAAATGAATGGATGAAACACAGACCTGGTACATATTTTTGGTGATATTCCATTCCAGAACACTATTCCACGGGGCTTCCAGGCCGATTGCTGTGTCTGAGTTGCCTCAACTTGATATTGTAGGTTGAAGATACAGAAGGTGGTGAAAACACTGCAGCAGGCCCTGTGATAAATGTTGGCTTGACAAAAAAGTCAATGGTATAGTATGGTGAAAAAAGTGATAGTATAGTATGTCGAAAAGGTCATAGAATTGCATGTCGAAAAAAGTGATGAAAATGTCATAGTATAGCATATCGAAAAAGTGATGAAATAGTTATAGTATAGTATGTCGAAAAAACGTTATAGTACAAAAAAAGCATGTAAAAGACAGTCTGAAAGAAAATGTATATTTCACACAATAAAGGTTGAGAGAAAACTGGGAATTGAACAAGGGGTCGTAGCATGTACTGCCAACTCAGGTGTCGCCATGCTATCTTCTAAGCCACCATGCCAGTAAATAATTTGAGTTGAAATCAGTCATACCATATATCAAAAGTGATAAAAAGTCACAATATAGTATGTAGAAAAAATTAATAATACAGTATGTCGAAAACAGTCATAGTATAGTATGTCGAAAAACATTATAGTATAGCATGTTGAAAAAATTATACAATAGTCATAGTATAGTATGTCGAAAAAAAGTGATGAAACAGACATAGTGTAGTATGTCGAAAAAAGTGATGAAATAGTCATAATATGGTCGAAAAAAGTTATAGTATAATATGTCGAAAAAGTGATAAAATATTCATAGGATAGCATGTCGAAAAAAGTGAGAAAATAGTCGAAAAAAGTGATAAAACAGTCATAGTATAGTATGTCGAAAAAAGTTACAGCATATTTCACACAAAAGAAGCTGAGAGAAAACTGAACTAGGGTCAAAGAATATACCACTAGCTTGGATGTAACCATGCTAACCTCTAAACCACCATGCCAGTAATTGATGTCAGTTGAATATGTATAGTATGTCGAAAAAAGTGATAAAATAGTCATAGTATAGTATGTCAAAAACAGTAATAAAATATTTATAGTATAGTATGTCGAAAACAGTTATAGTATAGTGTGTCGAAAAAAGTGTTGAAATAGTTATAGTATAGTATGTCAAAAAGGATAAAAAAGTCATAGTATAGCATGTTGAAAAAGTGATAAAATAGTAATAGTATAGTATGTCAAAACAGTGATAAAATAGTCATAGTATAGCATGTCGAAAAAAGTAATAAAACAGTCATAGTGTAGTATATCGAAAAAAGTTACAGCATATTTCACACAAAAAAAAGCTGAGAGAAAACTGAGGATTGAACACAGAGTGAGAGCATATACTGCCAACTTGGGTGTAGCTATGTTAACCACTAAGCCACCATACCAGTAAATGATGTAAGTTGAAAACAGTCATACCATAGTATGTCACAAAGGCTAAAAACTCACAATATATTATGTTGAAAAGAGTCATAGTATAGTATGTCGAAAAAAGTGTTGAAATAGTCATAGTATAGTATGTCGAAAAAGTGATAAAACAGACATACTATACTATGTCAAAAAAAGTGCTAAAATAGTCAAGTTTGTCAAAAGAACTGTTAAAAAAGTCACAATATAGAATGTCTAAAGAAATCATACTATAGCATGCCTAAAAAGAATTTAAAAAAATGTAATATTATGGTAAAAGTCCTAGTATGGTATGTCTAAGAAAGTGATCAGAAGTACCTTGAAAAAGTGATAAAATAATCAGAGTATAGTATGTCGAAAGAAATCATACTATAGTATGTCAAAAAGGGACAAAAAGAAGTTATACTATAGTATGTTGAAAAAAGTAATACAAAAAAATCATATTATAGCATGTCAAATAAAGTGTGAAAGCACATGCAAATTCCACACAAAAACGGCACAGGCCTGGACTGGGGATTAAACCAGGGGTCAGAGCACTGCCTACTTACTGGGGTTAGTTTTTTTGATAAAAAAGCTTAATATTTAAAAAATTACAATTAGCAAAAGAAAAGTTTAATAATAGCCATGATGTCATTAAGGAGCTTAACATTGTAATATTTGAATGTTTTTTGTAGCTGCATGTATGCAGAAGTTAGAGCCGACCAAAGAAAGTTGAAGAACAAAGAATCGGATAACGCTTGGTTACGTTGTAACCTTGGTTCTCTGAGTGAAGAGACTATCTCTCCAGCTGTAGGCCACTCTGAGATGTTCCGATCAAACTATCAGTGAGTCCACGCCAGCACAGGTGCTTTATAGGGCGTGGCCGGGCAAGCCGGTGTGGCTTAAAGAAGCATCCACGTACCTGACCTCAGGGGGATCATCCTTCTACATGTGGAATACGTAATGGTGGAGAGATAGTCTCGATATGACAGAGAACCATACTGTGAATGCTGCTGAATCGGAATTCACACAATGAATGGATTTGAGAGGAGAAAAGATCTCTTTGAATCCAACAAATTCAACACAAACAGTGTCAGCTGCAAACTGTTGCTCCAGTTCTGCAGTGGGACATACATCAATGTTCATTACTTTACATTTTCAGAATCATTTCCCCAGTGACAGCTTCACATTTCTCAGGCTGATCAGAGGGAAGAATGCAGTGTTCCTGAACATAATTTGGATATGGATATGACACATGCCTTTGGTGTGGGAGATCCAGGTTTGATTCCCGCTGCGATGCATCAACCAATGTGTCCCTGAGCAAGACACTTAACCCCTAGTTGCTCCAGAGGTGTGTGCCCTCTGATATATATAGCAATTGTAAGTCGCTTTGGATAAAAGCGTCAGCTGAAATGACATGTAATAATAATAATTTATGACAACAGTTATTAACCGCCAAGTGTGGCGGCAAGTAAATCTGTAACCACACTTAATTTGTTATTGACTTCAGAGGTGGATGGCAGACATAGTTGTCATGCTGAGTAATGCACCCTCCTGCTGAAGCCCCTGTCTCCTGATCTAAGACCATGGAAGCAATCAAACAGGCAAGACATGTGAGGCGCAGGCAGAAGCCTCAGGGTGGCAGGGTGGACAGTCATCAATTAATATACCAGTTTAGGAAGGAAGTTCTTTAGAATGCTCAAAATGATATGACTACACAGTGGCGATTTTAGGGTCTGTTGTGTCCCTAGGCAGGTATTCCTAGGGGGCCCCTCAAAACCAGAGTTCGTCACCATTATGTTCTAAACTCTACAAATGCTGCTTACACATTTCGCTCCATTGAAATGAGACCCAGTCCTGAAAGTCTCTCCAGGGACAGGAGCTGGACGGACCCGCACTCCAAGCTGGACTCTCCAGTTCCACTAGCTAGGTAACTCACAAAAAACGTGAAAGAATAAACGCCATTAGTCTAACGTTAGTGCTCGCTAGCTACAGTTATTTAATTGTCTCCCCCATAGTTAAGGTTAAATGACAGCATTCAGACAGTTACTGTTACACAGCTTCATCTTCATTATCTCCTCCTTACTCATCCTCATTTTTCTTTTTTTCACTCCGAGAAGGATAACTCCTCTATCATGCTTTGACGGCAATGACATGGGGCCCCTTTAGGTGTCATTGCAAATTGTCATTTGTTTGTTTAACAGGGAGGGGGGTTGCATTCACTGTGGTTGCCACATTTTGAGACATTGCTGTGGAGTAAAGTTTGTCAGCCATCGGGGGCCCCCAAACGGCCTGGGGCCCCAAGCAGTTGCCTGGCTTGCCTGTTGACAAGCTGCGGCTCCATGACTACACATTATACATGTATGGTTATCTTTAGAATGCATCCTGATAAACTATTGGTGTCATTTCTAGAAGTGGTGACATTTAAATGTACACAGACTTTATGACAGGAGACATTTACCCTCAGAGACCGATGGATTTATCAAACTATAATGTTTAGCACATTATATAATGACATAACTCTGAGATTGCCATAAACATCAAAGGTCGGTGAGTAAGTGTTTGAAGGGGTCACAGTTTGTGGATATGTAATGTCAGACTAGCTAGATTTTTATAGACCAGCAGGTGGAGCAGGGACATGTCATAGCGCTGTCTTTTTAATTAGTTATTCATACATTATTTTGTCACTTTTCCAGAGTGAACACAGACAGAGATTAGTGTGAATTTGGGGCACAGCTCCAGTTTATAGCTACACACCATATTTCACAACACGTCCCTAGCTGCGTCGCATTCTGTTTTCTGAATATTTATTGGTAGATTTCTCAGCCCGTGTTGTCCAAACTTGCTCAGTTATTCATTCATTTCCCTGATCTGCTTCGCCTGGGTTAAGCCGGTTGGAGCTTATCCCAACATGCACTGGTAAAAAAAATGATTTGTAGGGGGACTCCCACCTACAAAATGTCCCAGAAATGTAGACCGCATCACCCTGTCGTGTTTCTAAAATGTGTTTTCTTTGAATTTGTTAACTTTAGAAAGCCTGATTCATTTAAAGATGAATATTTTGAAAAGATTTTGGATGAAAGTGAATGGAAGAGCATGGATTAGTGAGCAACATACCTGTTTACAACACTGCCACCTGCAGGCATGGAAGCTACAGAATCACAGAAGATGATCTGACTGGCCAACATGAAACATTTCTCTTTGCTGAGACATTGCTGACTACCTTTAGGACGTCTCACTGCTGTCATAATGACAATAAGGCGAGGGTCCGAGGTCTCCGCGAGCCAAACAGCCAGAGAGCAGAGCCCCGGCATGCTCTCAATCCGTCTGCTTCATCTCCACACCACCATCAGTCACTCATGTCAAACCCGTGGAGAACACTTTGGGGAACAGCCTTTTTATTAATCAAATTTGAACTTTGTGTTAGTTTCTCTTTATTCCAGTGCCACCGTGGTGAACACTCATGTTAAAAATAAAAAGTGACATTTTTTTTTTCCCGTTAAAATGTATAATCATAATGAAGACAGTTAATCATAGGAACTAATCATAGAAACTGACATAATGACCTCACAGCATTTTGGATCAAACTCCTCTCCCTTCAGGCTAACTCAAAGAAACAGAAAGAACAGAAATGAGCCAGGGTAGACAGGAACAAAAAACAGATTCTTACGTATATCCACATTTTTTTTTTTTTTTTTTTTGATATTTCCCATAGACATTATAGGTTTGGTTTGAAGGGGGGATTCTGCTGGATTGTCTCACATTTTGTTTTCCCTGTAGAGGAGCATCACTGCAATGCAGCAACAGTAAATCTACTGAGGAGAGTGAGAGCCCTGAAGACTCTACCTAGTGCACTGAGAGTAAGGGGATCTATCTGGACACACTTGAGTCGGGGTGTTGTGAAGTGCAAACCATTAGTTCTCTTAACCCTCCCTATTCTAGCTAACATCATTTACCACCCTGGCAAACAAGCAGTGGTAAACTACACCTGAATACATAGCTGGATTGTGTCCGGCCCTGTAAGTATACTCACAACATAGTTATTTTTCATCATTACAGTACAGTATAGAGCAATAGTTTTCATATACTTTTCATATCTTTTTTCATATTGCACCATCAGAGAATGGGACACAGAGAAAGATCAACAGAGACTCCATTTCCTAATTAAAACGAGATATGTGCAAACATGACTAAGGACTTTATTAACCAAATCAATTCTTCCCTGTAATATCCACAAATAAAAGTGATTTCTCTTTTCATATATATATTTATAGTAATAAGAATAATAAATCTTCACATTGGATCATTTCATAGTGTGACAAAATGCTCGACTGGGCTGTCCAGCCGCGATCGTAATCCTCATTGTCTTTTTAATTGGTCAGTCATCATGCATCCATAGGAAATAGATTTTTTTTTTCTTCAAAAAAAGTAACAATTTGAGAGCAGCTGAAAAGTTTGGACTGGTGTCAATTGCTTTCATTCCAAGATTTCTCCCGAGTGTCATTCAGTGTTTCAGAAGGATATTCCATAGGAAAAAAATGACTCCAAATCGTCATCTTCCACTCCAGAAAAAAAAAAAAAAAAAAAAGAGAAGATGTCCGGGTTCTTATGAAAACATTGCAGTAATGGTGAGAATAGATCATTTGGTATTCGATAATTAATGATCATTAATAGCTGACAACTAACAATTAATAATCACTGATTAATTATAAAGAATTAACAATAATCAAGAATAAATAATGCTCCCTCGTTACTCAATTAGTTTGGCAAAAACTGCGGCTGGAGCCGTTTCCGATGAGTGAATCTTTTTCTCAAGTGAAACAAATGAAAAGAAAAGAAATACAAAGAAGAGATCAAAGAAAGCTCTAAAATAAATTAAAGGAGATTAGTAAAAGTGACCCCCGCCCTTGGAGAGGTGGGGGCTGTATATACAGAACTACGTGGTGAAAGTCAGTTTACTGCACTTGAGTGGTAAGTCCAGTGTTAGAGTGAGTTTCTAGTCCCGCCCCAGGTGCCCCTGCTGTTATACCAGCGTGTAGGACTTTGCGTAGGGGTTGCTGCTCTGTTTGAGGTGTCCTCGCGAGTCCAGCAGGGACTCCTGGGAGGTGCTGAGCTTGGCGGCCTGGGCTAGCTCCGAGCCCTCTCTGTGCGGGAGCGTGGCTGCGGAGCCAGGCTGCCACTGGGCCACTGGGTCCCTGCTGGCCTGAGGGGCTTCTGTGGGTGTTGGGGGCGCCATGCGAGAGGGCCGCTTCAGCGAGCGACTCTTCTGGGGCTCCAGACAGGCCTGACCCATGGCCGCTCTCTCCCCACTAGCTGTCCCCCGGGATGAGCCCGAGCAGGACATGCCTCGGTTTAACAGGAAGTCCATGCGCAGGTATGGAGGAAGGTGAACCAACTCGCCCCCTGCAGGACAACACACACAGATCACAGTTAGGTTCAGGAGATAACACATGCGCACATTACTGCCCGACATCACCTCAACTCTCCCATGTATTTTATTTACTAACTTCAATCTTAAATGTACGGGCTGTCGTTGATTTGCCAAAAGTTTGTATTTAAGCCGACCCTAGGGGTTCTTATCAAGATCGCCTAATCAATCATCATAATAAGTGGATGTCTGTAGCTTTTGCTGTTGCCAAAAAGCTGATTTTTTTTTTGTAAATGGAGAGACAGCAGTGCTTTACACATTCAGGACTGGACAGATGCACTGTTGAAAATAGCTAAACTTGAAAATGTAATCTTCATGTATATAGGCTCTCCAGATGATCTATAATTTAAGTAAGTTATCAAATTAAAGGGTTATTTTTCAATGAAACATGTAGTCAGTTCTTTCCATAAGTTATGCCATTTTCATTTTTTTCAATCTTAAATGTAACATTTTCAAATAGCATCAAACAGCAGTTAAATCAAGTCGCTGTAACAGGCTAACATTCCACTTGGAGCTGACTCAATGGCTGTGTCCGGAATGAGTCACTATTCACGTTTTATTACGCTATTACTCTATCTGTGCAGCCATTTTTTCTATAGTGTCCGAATTGTAATTCACATTTGTGCAATACATTTCCTACATATTATACTCTGAAGAATATGCTGGATCTGCTTCACTGAGTCGATGCTGTACCGAAAATGATTTGTTAGCATCTCTATGAAGTGTGGCTCATTTAGGTGTCAAAGCTCAATAATACATGTCGGTAAAAAAACAACAAAGTATACTTTCTCCTTCCGTTTTTTCACAGCAGCCGGTTTCCTCCCTCCCTGAGATTTGCAAGATTTGAAGTGACTACCGGTACTCATGAATCTTTAGTCAGTGGTGTGAATTATGAATAATTTAATATTTCCGGATGTCCTATCGTATTTAACTTGGACTGAATTGTTGATGTAATGCTTCCCCAGCTTCTCTCTTAAAGACTGTAAGCGTATTTTAACTGAGACAATCATCAACTTCAATGCACTTCAACTGGGTTCACTGTCGGCATTAGAGTCACAGTTAATGGTTGGATATTAATATTAAACAGGAAGTTGAAGTTTAGGCATTAGTGTAATCAGCACCATAATGAGGCCATTTGTAATAAAAGATTAGCATGCGGTCGGGGGTTCAGGCCCAGACCGTTCTGTGGCCTCACCCGGTCTGTGGGCCTTGGGCACGGCCATGTTCATGACCCGGCTGACGTCCTGAGGCTTGGGCGGGGAGGCAGTGAAGCGGCAGATGCCTGACTCGGACGGTGTGCTGGAGGTCAGGCTGTCGGTGTAGTCGTTGGTGCCGGCCGTCATCTGCTCAGAGGAAGTGTCAGAGATGAAGCACTCCGTGATGGTGAATTTGGCGTGGCGCAGCTGCTCCTCCATCTTGGCGTGCTCGTAGGCTCTGGCGAGCTCCTCGTAGGTGGAGGACGCGCTCTCCGTCGACACCATGCTGCTCCGTGCTCGGTCTGGACATGGGCCGGGGTTAGTGGAGGGATTAGTGTCATGAGTTAGTGTGTAACTTTAGCTGTGTTCAAAACCGCTCCCTTATCATGGAAAACGTTCCCTATATAGTATGTTTGCCATTTTGTAGTGGTGTTCAAATTCTCAGCGGACAATTTCATTCACTATATAGTCCACTATAAAATACCCACAATGCACGGTTAATTTGAGGGTACATACATATACCTATATAATATGGACCCAGTCACTCCGCTGTTTTTGACGGAGACAAGAGAAGTCTATTACCAGCACTTTTCCGGTGATAGCCGAGCGTTACTGCGCAGCTGCAAACTGAGCTTCCCGACGTAGATGTGACGTGACCAATGTGTCTGAATGTTGTAAGTCTTCTGGTAGCTGTGCCAAGAGAAATCTCAATCATTCCCAATCTTGCAGAGACAGAGAGCATAGGTATATGTAAGGAGATAACATAGGCACAGGCTAATTATTGCTAACTACAATGCTAGTTAAAATTAGTAATTAAACTAAACAGCTAATGTACGTCGAAACTGCCTGCGAGCTTCTCCTGTACTATACGGTAATTCCTCTACTATGCGACAGTAAGTCGCGTGGTTATTATGACACAATCGTTAACCTATTTTTATAAAAACGTCTGCTACAGAGCCATAACGTGAGGTACAAGGTAATGGAGCCTTTTATACATTGTCATGTTTCTTTAGAAATAAACGATGGACAAATGAAGTCTTTAAACGCTTCAGATGTAAAGTTATTGGCTGTCAAAGTGACGCCAAAATGAATGGCAGTCAATGGAATGCTAACGGGGGGTGATAGCTTATTAGCATCAAAATGGCACCATAGGAGGCTTCACTCTGAGGAGAGAAGCCTGGCCCCTTGGGTACATACGACCTACCCTACATTTTACTCCTGTATACCACAATGCAACACGGTAGTGTTTTCCCGGAGGAGAAGAAGAAGCAGAAAGACTCACGAAAATGTCAGTGTTTTCGTCCGAAATCTCGTTTGGTCATTCCATATATAGTTAACTATTTAATAAACACCATATAGTGAATAGTGAATGAGGGAACAGTTTAGAACACAGCTCTTGTTAAAGGTCAGACAGCTGAAACTGATTTGTTGTTAGAGATGAAGGGTACTGTTACACTGCTGAAGCTTTAGGCGATTTAAAGCATCTGTGTCCACATGTTTTGCTTACCTGTGTCCTGAGATGGGCTGACGCTGTAGCTGTCACTTTCTTTGTCGACAGAGCCTGCAACTCTGGGGGTGGGCAGCCTCCAGTCAGTGCTGAGAGTGTGGGAGGAGACCGGGGGGTGTGGGCGGTTCAGGGTCCACTGGCTGGCGTAGCGGTTGCGAGCGGCTGGGCCGGCTTTGGCTGTGCGGCGGGCTGTAGGGTCTGAGAACGAGGAGGAGAACGCGGGGTGTTTATGGCAGGGAATAGAATGGAATAGATGTTTATTGCCATTTGCACAGGTACAGGGTACAAGTACACTGGAATTTTTGTGTGTGTTTGGATGTGGATTTTAAAACGCCCCCCTTTGAAGGCATGTTTCAACATCACACAGACTTCCCGATAAGAAAATACAATAAAAATATAAAGCTATATACAGATTAAAAAAAAGAAATAAAATATAAAGTGTGATGGCTCCTAAAAGAACAATATAAAGAGAAAACAGCTGTAACATACAAATATATATCTATATATATATATCCTAAGATTTTTCGAAGTGTTATTGCACACAGAAAAAACATTATTATGAAGGACATGACTAATGCACTGGTCATAATAGCAATGGTATGTCCCTTCTTCTAATATCAGTTGCCACCAAAATGTAAGATATGCAGCAATGTGCCAGCAAAGGCAGGGAAGATAGAGAAGACTGAAAGCTAGTGAACAATGCAGGATATAAAATAAAACTCTTATGAGGAAGGAAATTGTTTTTGAAATGTTTGTTTACAAGAAAACTCCACAGGGCACCTTTAATTACATGATCCCCAAGGGTGTATATTACAGTGGGAAGAGTATGAGTGACTCCAGTTGCCAGAATTAGCTCGCAGGCTTCGTTTCATTTCATACCCAAGCAATAAGCTTACCAGATGTAAACAAAAGGCACATCAAAGGTGGAAAAATACAAAATAACTAAAGGAAAAAGTGCTTGGACAATGAACATATCTGAGAGAACAACAGGCACGAACTAAACCACATGTATGTAAACAATAATGTAGAGCGAGCTTGTCATTATTGTGGATTAGAACCCCGACAGGGTGATGCAGGACTCACGACGCGAAGCGCAGGGCCCTTGAATCAGCCTGAAGGGGTTCAAATTCGCAGTAATGACTCTCCAGCTGTGAGTGAGCTAAACATGGAGCTTACTAAAGCTCTGTCAGCACTGATGCCATTAGCGCCGTTAGCGCTCCCTGTTTGCTCCACCCTCTCTCTCTCCCTTTGTGATCCGCTGATCAGCTGCATGATCTGAAAACTTATTTTATTGATTGTCTGCCAGAGTCTATGATCAGAACTCCATCCATGGCAACGGTCTGTTATACTTAGCAACGGTCTGTTGTACGGAAATACAACCGTGGAATGCCGTGATTGACCAATCTGAATCTAGCCGTGTAAATAATATATTTTATGTGTTATGAA
Source organism: Gymnocephalus cernua (assembly GCA_023631565.1). Taxonomy (NCBI): domain Eukaryota; kingdom Metazoa; phylum Chordata; class Actinopteri; order Perciformes; family Percidae; genus Gymnocephalus; species Gymnocephalus cernua. The sequence continues at coordinate 22,704,096 of CM042439.1, forward strand.
GTTTAAAAAAAAAAAAAAACGTCCGTACTGGACTTACTGGTTCCTGGTCTGGCATCAGACACATCTACCAGTGGCCCGGTGGCCTGGGACAGGGACTGGTAGTGGACTGTGTGGGTGACCGTGGACGACTTCTGTTTCTGAGTCTCCCCAAAGTCGTTGTCAGTCAGTAACACAGTGGACCTGTCGTCTGTGGGACAGCAACAAAAACAAGGTCAGCACCACAACAACCAGGTTCATTTGCTGTATGCATTACTGTGAAAAAACAACAAGTACAGTGTCTCATATGGCCGCAGCACACACACTGGTGAGCTTACCAACAGTTTCCATGGTGTCTCTCTCCTCGATCAGGAGCTGGGCTCTGGGGATGTCGATGTGCATGCGGAGCGTCTGTTGCTGTTTGTTAATTGGCTCTGCTGGACGTGTGTTTTTACTGGAGAGCACAAAACCAAAAAATACAAATTGTCAGAAACTCCTGTCGCAATTAATCAAAGTGCTGTGTGCATGCTGAGATGGTTGGCGCCCATTCTAACCTCATGAGCATCTCAGCCAAACTTTTTGCATCTGAAAAACAAACAGAAAAAAGAACATCATTTTACTTAACACGAGAGAATAGAGGCTAAAATCTGCCGCGTTACGGTAGATGACCACTCTCGTCTCACCTCGGAGCCTCTTGAGCCTCTGCTCCCTCCTCCTCCTCCTCAGCACCAGCAACCCGATGAAGATCACAACAATGCCCACCAACACGCAGGAAATGGTCACCATCATCTTCAAACCTTCGCCGCCCCCAGAGTTCTCCTCACTCACATTGGGCGCCTTCACCAAAGGTGCGATGGTACCTGTGCAGAAGTCGTAAGACGTGTTATGACAGATACTGGTGCTTTAAGACTTCATTGACATGGAACAGAACACTTGTCAGTATTGTTGTAGGAATCCCAACAACAAGACCATTTCATGTGTGCCATTAAATAATAGCTGCTGATCATATTGTGTAAAAGTTGATCATCAGTAGCTTACAGCACTTGATCTTTTGATGGGCAGTAATGCTGGTTTCCATTCTGCCAAACCGTACTTAAATGCAAATTAACTAATCCTTCATAAAGAAATGCTCAGCCGGATTATTCTCTCCAGCTCCAGTATGTTAGTAAAGGAGGAAGTAGAGCAGTTGGTCTTGAGAACTGGTAATGGCAGAATACCTCTGAACTTCTGGGTTGAAATATGAGCTGGCAGCATCCGACTACATCTACACTATTACGTTTTCATTTTTAAGTGGCGTTTTGAGACAAACACAATCTCCGTCCACACGAGAGTTTTAATTCCAGTAGAAGAACTAATCTCCGTCCATATCACATGACCATTGGCACACAGTGGGCATGTGTGCTGGCGTAAACAGGAAGCAGATTGTCTGACGTAACACTACAGTTGAAAATCATGGATGTATAAGTTGAAAGTGCAGAAAATAATTTGAAGAAAACACAATAGTGGAAAGTAAGAGCAGGGATTTATTAGCTTGGACCGACGACGAGTTGGAACTGTTACTGAAAGGTATGTAGCCTTTTTAACAGATAAAACATGCATCGTCGTTTTCAAAGGTCCTCGGTTTGTCCCGTCCAGACTACAACGCAACCCCGGAGTTTTCAAACCACAGTGTTTCTAAATGTCTCCGTTTTAGGGGCTTGTAAATGCCGGAGTCGTGTGGACGCGAGGCGTAAACGAAGCAGAAGATACTTGTTTTAAAGTCAAAATGTAGTAGAGCAGATGTAGCCGGTATCTCAAAGGAGATCATACAACTTTTCATTCAGTAGGCTTGTGATGGAGGCTTCACAAGCGGCAACACACAAAGAAGCTACAGCCACTGGAGTCTGCATGAAATGCGTTTTTTATTGCCCAATTCATCAAGGGAGCCTCAATCCCCTCCAGCACTGCTATTAAAAAAAAAAGAAGTGATTTATTCAGCTTTGCCTCAAACTACTTCTGTTAGCCAGACTCAGTATGCTGCAGTTACTGGAAACATAGGCGTTTTATCCCAGACTCTGTATTCATCCAACCGTCAGAGTGTCAGTGTTCCCATTATACTAGCTCTGGAGCAGCCGGTGAATCACACAGGTACACTTCCCTGCCACATTCTGCCAGCCATGACAGATATTTCAGTGACTTTGTTCCCTGCAAAGAAATGAGTTGGAAACGGTATGGCCCCCTTGTTATCGTGTCAACTTACTGCCATCGTAGCTGAGTGTTGCAAACTTGACTCTCTTCTCAGCGTAGCCGGCGCTGTTGTAGACTTTCATCTGCAGCTCGTACCAGGTGGCCTCCTGCAGGTCGTACAGGATGTAGCTCTTGGTGAGGGAGGTGCGCTGTGCCGTGGTCCACGTGGGCGAGTCCACGGGCCGATACTCCAAGGTGAAGGAGGTGATGGGGCACCCGCCGTTATTCCAGCCATTCAGGTTAAGCTTGACCCGAGTGGCGTTGATGCCCGTGAACAGCTCCTGCTCTTTAGCATACTGAGGTTCTGTGGAGAGAGGGGACGCCTCAGTGTGTTAAGATAAGAGAGGAAGAATGAAAAAAAACCTGCAAAACCAGGTCACATGTGCTTATTGGTAAAAATGTAACTTGTAACAATTGAAGAAGAAAAAAAACAAAGTAATTAAAATTATTTTTATTATCAATTAAGCTGATGATTATTTCCTCAATTAATCATTTGGTCTAACAAAATGTCAAAACAAATGCCCATCTCAGTCGAAGGTGAAGTCTTCAAATAATTGTTTTTGTCTGACCAACAATCTAAAACCCCTTTGAGTATCATACAAGACTAAGAAAACGAGCAACGTTTCACATTTGGACCCAAAACTGGCCTTTTACTTGAAAAATGGCTTTAACAATGAATTGATTATCAGTGTAGTTGCCTAATAATCTGATGATGATTCATTTCATTAATCATTTCAGCTCTAATAAAAACTTACCTCAAAATTGGTTGAAAATGTAAATGTGATGCAACATGTTACTTTAACATGTATCACTACATTTTGCAGTGTCCTGTTCATTTAATAATCAATTACATTATTAGGAAAGAAGATAGCAATATGTGTCTAAATAAATTACTTTCATTTGATATTATTTATATTCATAATTAATTCTCACAACAGGTGTTTTTCTTGCCATTTATAAGGATGTTATATCATGTTTCAAACAATGAGTATACTATGCTGTATTGATCACATGACTACACGCTTACTAAGAAAAAAATCTAAATCAATTGCATTGTCAAATGTTTGCTTCCACTAGATATATAAATCCTCCACTTGTAAGGATAATAAAATAGTGTGATGGCTTTGTGACTTTAGTTAAAAAAAAAATCACTGAAAATATAAATGATCACCTCTAATATTATGTTCCTCTCAAAAGTCAACTTGTTTGTCTATACCTTTCCCATGGGTCTTTGCTTCGATGATCTCACTGATGCGTCCTGGCCCCACTGCATTCTGGGCTGTGAGTGTGAACTTGTACCAGGTTCCACACTTGAGGTTCTCCAGCCGATAGGAGCGCTCACTGGGACTGATGGGAAAGTTACCCCACTGCTCGCTGTTATCCTCAGAGTACTGCAGAATGTAGCCTGGAAAAGAACACGTGGGGAAATGAATGTTAAGGAACAGGAAAAACAACAGCAACAGGAACAAAAACATTGAAAAAGAAAAACAGGGTTTTGTCTGTCTGACCTCTTATGGAGCTGCCTCCGTTGTCTCCAGGGATCCAGGAGAGGGTGATCGAGGTGGTGGTTGTCTTGGTCACTGTGAGGCGAGGCTGGTCAGGTGGAACTGAAGGAAAAAGGCCCAGAAATTAGTGATTGTAAGGGCGAGTCTTAGGAGAAAATAAAAAACGTGTAGAACTAAAATGTTCACTTGCATCCCACAAAGAGTGTGTAAATGCATTACCAGCAATCCACAGGTGCAGCAGGCTCATAACATCACCTGCGTGTAGGTGTTATACATTCTGATGGGCACTAGTTTAGTAATCTTGGAGAGTCTCATTAAAATAACTGTCCGTTAAGTCACTATCTATCGCCAAATAAGGTAACACAATGTTTATTGAGCCTATGTAACTATGGTCCACTGATGAAAGCCCTTGTATTTACAGTATGACGAACTGGGTGTCTGTGTCTCGAGAAAAATCACGCGTAAACGGTTACTATGGCCGAACAAACAAAGAAAGGAGGATGACTACAGACTGTTCGGATCTCTGCTGATGTGTAAGTGTGTTTATGTTGTTTGTTTAATAAATAAAAAAAGAAATTGATCACAAAAAAACAGAGATCTTGGAGATTGTAGGGGTTGGTACAAAAAGATTTTTTTTCACATGCCGTTTGCTTACCTTGAACCTGCAGGTTCAGGACGGTTTTGTCCGATCCAAAGCTGTTACTGGCCACACAAGTGTAGTTCCCAGAATCCTCTGCTTTCACCGTGCGAATAACAAGGCTGCCGTTACCGTGGACGCTGCGCCGGCTGTCGATCACAACAGGCGCTGGGGTTCCGTTGCTGAAACGTAGATGTTGTCAGTGTCACACGGTAACTTTGAAGAGACAAACTGAACTACTGTTGGAGACCGTATACACATGTAGCCATCTACCACGGCACCTACAGCAACACCTTTTACTGAACTCACATCTCCTTCAGCCACTTGATGGTTGGGGATGGATCACCCACTGCTTTACAAGGCAGCACAATGTCCCTCATCCAGGGAGTCGTTACTGTCCTGTTAAAGGTCAGGATCCGAGCCGGAGCTGTAAAAAACAAAAACACACACACACACACACACACACACACACACACACACACACACACACACACACACACACACACACACACACACACACACACACACACACACACACACACACACACACGCTTCATCAGCACACAGGGGATATGCAGCAACAAACAGAAAGAGTTTCTTTCATATCGTTGTCCTTTCATTTACTCTATAACCCTTTGGCTCACTGACCCTTTCACATATGCACTGCAACCCTGAAATAATCTAGACATTGCCCGGCAGAGCTGTATGTGAGAACGCAAATGTCTGAATCAGTTGGGCCGGACATTACAAACCCTTTACCCTGCCAACTCCCTAGTACAAAGCCTGTTGAGCCCATGTGTGAAAACAGCAGGTCATTGTCCGGGGATTCACAGCGAGCGAGTGGGGGCGGGTTGAGGGTCATTTCTATCATTCGGCGGTGCGAAACCGGAAGGAAACAAACATCTGAGGGTGAAGATAAAGAGTCATTTACACTAAGACCGCAACTACAATGTCTAACTGGAGAGACAACAACGTTCGGGAACTTCTGTCGGTAAGGGTCAACAGCAGACATATTCAAGGAACGGCAAGAGACTGGCTTGTTTATGACCAGCGCCACCCCTCATCGGAGTATTTCCATTAAGTGAGAACAAGTCTGACACGGACAATCTCCTGTCACCTTGTCAAGAGTTCTTACGAGGAAACAGGGATACAGGCTCCGGTACAACAGTCTGATGGTGTTTCTCTCTCCATCTAAGCAGTGGAGCATCCATCACCTGCCGTAGACCTCAGACAGGTCGTGATAGGAGCTGTGGGTCCTGAGTCCAGACACCATGGGGTCTATCAGCATATACAATCAGCTTATCAGCTCTCAGCAAGCATGGAAAGTGTCGACAGGGCCAAACACAGAGCTATTTACATTCAGCTGATGCTCCCCTACCTGTCTTCCTATAAGGAGATACTGGGAATAAGATCATGTTTTTCATGAAGTTAGTTGTAACAAGAGGGTAAAGCAGTGTAGTCCCCACCAAGGAATCTTGTTTGAATTTGAACTTACTGTGCTGCAGTGACTTTTAAAAATGTTATTAAAAGTAAAAAAAAAAATAGACCAACTGTAATATCGGCAACACTTTAATTTAAGGTATCTACATAAGAGTGACGTGACACTGTCATGAACACCTGACACTGTAATGGCACAGTCATGACACATGAACTCTAACCCTAACTTGTCATAAACATTTATGACTTGTTTATAATGTTTATGGCACGTTCATGACAGTGTCATGTCACTCTTATGTAGATACCTTCAAGTAAAGTGTAACCGTAATATCTTTACACTGTACGCTGTGATTTCCTTCCTCATTGCTATTATAGCACTTGTGTTTCAAACTGAGAGTCCAAAAGGAGTCCTAAAACTATGCATCCCATTTTGCACATTATAGTCCCATCAGGCACGTAGACTGGGGCACCGTTTGCCTCTTATTCAGACATAAACCTTTAGGAGTTTACTTCTCACTTTATTTACCAGTGAATCAGGCAATCTGCCTATAGATCAAATGTGGAACGCAGACTGTACAGTGCAAGTATTTCATCTTTATTCGGCACTTCAAACTGCACCAAAGATCAGCTCCACCTACCCTCTGCCATGGGTTTGACAGTGATGATTTCACTGGCGTTTCCACGGCCTGCAGCGGTGACGGCCACCACCCAGATACTGTACTGACGGTTCCTGCTCAGGTTGGGGATGCGGTAGAAGAACACATCCGGGGCCGCTTCAAACTCACTGCTCACCTGGCCGAGGGAAGACATTCAGGAACGTCATTCATTTCATCATGTTTTCCATCAACATTAAATGCTGACTTAACGTTAAAGGATAAGCCTGGTGACATTCTATATTTCTCTTATTGTCAACACATCCCATAAACACATCAAAACCAACAACACACGTCTCCTACTAACAAATATTGTGTGTGTGTGTGTGTATCCAAAGCCTGGTATATCTTTTTTTTAAAAACTATAAATGAGCTATGTAGTTCTATTATCAGTGAATCGTACATAGCCTTTCCATCCATGATTTAAATATTGGTTATAGCTGCTTTAAGTTGCTTTTTAACCATTGTGTGATCAAAAACTAATGTCCACCTATCAGAGGAAAATGATTTAGCCTCGGAGCTGAGAGCCACAGACAGGGTAGGGAAATCAGAAAGCACTGAGAGACAGACTAACACATTGTTGATTTGGTCCTTTCATAGGATTTGTTGACAATAAGAAAAGTATAGAATAATGCCAGCCTGCCAAATGCTAACTTGTTCATAGATTTACAGGAACTTTGATTATGGCAAAGTACTGAATGTCTAATTCTAATTTTTTATTAAACGTTCATACCGTGGGGTGTGGGTTGGAGCAGAAAACGGTGTATTTCCTGATGATGCCGTTCACTTTGAGAGGAGGAAGCCAGGACACAAACACCACTGAGTTTGATGCAGCTGCTGCCTTCACACCCGCCGGAGGCCCAGGAACTAAAAGGAAAAGATCATCTAGTTGATATATTTTTCCACATTAAGCTAATGTTATTCCTCGGAAGATTTTTACCCTGCTTCTTACACTGATTATAAAGCAAGATAACAGATGGCAAAATGTCATAATCCGCAGGACTTCCTGCTACATGTAAGTTAGTTACAGCTCTCCACTTAATAAGCATGTTAAAGACCCTACTGCTCCCTAGCCTCTTTTTTTTTTTTTTACCACAGGGGTTCATTCACAATTTGGCAAAGCTGCCATTTCTCCATTTAATGTTAAGAACAGACATCCTGTAATTCCTTGAGGCCCTACAGCAGCGAGTCAAACTCAAGTCCGAGCATCTCTTTGAAACAGCTTGACCGCTGCCCTTGTGATTTGATTTGGAGTGGTGACTTCATCTTCCTACCGTCCTCCTTGGTGCGAGTGTAGATCTGTTCACTGCGAACACCGTCTCCAGCTCTGGTGAAGGCCAACACCTGGATGCTGTAGTTGGTGTACTTCTCCAGTCCATCCAGCTCCAGAGAAGGCTTCGAGGTTGTCACATTCCTGATCTCTCCGAGCTCTGATGGACAAAAAGAACAGGACAGGAGAGATATTTTTTTATTTTTTTTTGGTAAAGTAACATTTAGTGAGGACACCGCAGGTCAACGGCCTTAAGCAGCCTACTCGCTGGGCTCAAACAATTCCAGAACGTTCCTGCGCTGCGCTTTGCCTCTTTGCTCTGCGCCCTACCTCGCGGTTTTGTTGTAGATCATGTATAGGCAGCGTCAGCCAATGCAGGTTTCTCATTACAAATAAAGCCAGTGATATGACAAGCTGCCACTGGTCCAAACGTGTGACTAATGTATTATACAGCAGGTCACATTCATAAAAGTAGATGTCAGGTCCAAGGGTGTCATAGCCCAGCGCCAGCCTTGGATATAATGTCATATTCAATCACAAAGTCTAAACAACCCCAGTACCAAGGTCTGCTGTGGTGGCAGGCCTCCACTGGCAACCTGCTACCCTCAGCTACTGGGGTTTGAATTATTGATGTCTCTCTGTGTCACTCCCTGTCCATTACTCTTCTTAACAATGTCTCTTCTCCCTTTTCTTTCTCTCTTTTCACTTCTCTCCAGAGATATATGAGCCCAGCTGCATCTCTTCTTGGAATTTTCACAATAAACCTTCACAGAGATTATTCCAAGTGGCAAAGAAAAAGAAGAATTTCAACCAGAAGTGAACACAATACCAACTGAGCTGTAAACTGTTATCACGGCTCTTGTTGAGTTCTGTGGCGCTCAGTAGCATTATGTTGATTTGAGACAAAACAACATGTAATATTTTATTGGTCTTTCTTTTGACTTTGCAAAACAGAGTCAGTAGCCTGTATGTGTGGCAGTCCATTCAGATGGGATTATTCTGTTACTGTCTAAAATCAACCACTGTGACACTGAGCTGATTCCAACAACACTGGTGCCATAGATATCTATCACTAGTGCACCGATACAACCGGCACCACCGTTTGTTAGAAAGGGCTTGTATCTCCCTCTGCTGGTCAGTCGCATTACATACATCCTCTCATACTGATGAACTGCTCTGTGATTGACTGGTATAGAGATAGAATAGTAAATAGAACAGTTTGATTGCAAAAGACACATGTTAAGTGTGAAGTGTTGAACGTCATGGTATGGTTGCACACAATACCAGCATTTATAAATAATAAAACTGACATTTAACTTTTAGTGATCTCCCACAGAGCTACGGACTGTTACCATGCAAACTAGTCGTGGCTGTCAAGTCTGGAGCGTTCATGTTGCATAGGCAGGCCAACATGAAGTGACAGTGCAGGGGTCAAAGGTAATCATGCTGTCACAACCAATCCCACTGACACAACCCCGACATGTGACAGTGGCATGGCAGGCTGTCTGACTTCCACAGGGCCAGGCAGACTTTTGGCCAGCACTCAATTCAATTCAGTTTATTTATGAGTGGAGGTTAGTCAGATACCCAGAATACACTTGGGTAACTGTAATCTATAGCTTACTCATTAGCATCAATAACTATCCTTATTACTTTATTCATTATATAAACTCAGCACTACACAGTGTTTAGCTCATAACCTTTGCATTCAGCAGGGATTACTGGATTGACTCAAGACTATATATCAGCAGTGAGCAAAGGAAGTAAACAAATCGGATGCAGTTCAAGTATTTATTGTATGTTTCCGTTTGACCCAATTGACACACCAAGGTCCCTCTCTCTAGTCTCCTCTGTGTGGGAATCTGCAGCAGTTTTTTCTACATTTATTAGTAATAAAAATTGCTAGTCAAAAAACATTTCGGGGCGACCTCTATCTCATCGAGTAGAGTGTGTCCCCCATTTGGGCTGAGTCCCTTGGCAGCGGCCTGGGTTCGAATCCAACCAGTGGCCCCTTGCTGCGTGTCGTCCACTCTCTCTACCCCCTTTCCTATCTACACTATCTAAAAACAAAATGCACTCCCAAAATAATATTTAAAAAAGAAAACCATTGCCATTTAAACCATTCTGACCATAATATGAGCACTTTAAAGGGGCCCTGTGATGTTTACAGTACATTCAGTGTAAGTCAGCAATACGCATTGTGTGTATCCTTGAGGTCTAACAAATGTGTTGAATGCATTCCACTCATAGAAAAACAGCTCCATAGCACTACTAAAGGTCTAAAACTCCACAGGGAATAATAATATATATGATATAAATGCGTACCTCCATCAGGCAGGTTGGCCCAGTAGATGACCCTGAAGCCCAGCAGGTTGCCGTTCAGAGCGTCTTTGGGAGGGGTCAGCCAGGACAGAGAGATGACCTCCGGAGATGTGGCTGTGGCCTGGACGTTCTCCGGAGGACGACTGGGCACTGAGGGGAAAGAAGCAGGAGGCAGACTATAAAAACAGTGGACTCACAGTAGAAACTCTAGGACTGACAACATGTGGCAGCACCCTGCGGTCTCCACTAGGCTGTGATATAACCACACAAATCTCTCCAAAATGTAACCATGCTGCCTGCTTCTTTCAGAACAGGACATGCACAGTGTTGTGTTGGCATCACCTGTTAGGAATAGTGACAGACTGGCTGTTTTTCGGCAGTTTGCAGATTATCTGTATCTGTGTTTTATTTGCCTGATAACCGATACGGTTAATTAACAAGTGTTCTACTTTGGCTCGGCTACAGCTCCGTGTCTGTCCCTCTGCTCCGGTTTCACTCACCACTGAGTCTGACTTAATGTCCTACACTATCTGACTCTCTCTTACTGGGTGTTATGTTGAAGGTTTCTCATTTATTAAATACTTGCTTAAGGCAGTTAAACAAAGTGTTGGGTTGGATCCAAAATCTTAATTTTGACTGCATATCGGATCCAAATATCTGTATCGGTTTTATTAACTACTAATAACCAGTATCAGTATTGGCCTTAAAAAAACAGTATCTGTCAATGCCTAGACAGGACACAGTTATCATCAATCCAAATATACTGATCACATCTATTATCTTTGAATACTCTGTTGGTTTTTGCTTACTGTTTCCTTTTATGTCTTTTTATTATGTTGTATCAGACTTTCTTTACTTTAATGTTTTCTTGTTATTTTTTTAGATTTATTCAGAATATTCCGTCTACCGTCACACTTCGGTCTGAGTTTGGTATTGTACTCCTTTCTTACCGTCTTCCAGCGTGGTAGCAGCCACCTCGGTGGACGAGGGCCCTGTCCCAGCGCTGTTGCTGGCTTGAACCACGACTCCATACTGGGTGAACTTCTTCAGGTTGTCCAGCACCAGGCTTTCTGCATTGTCCCCTGTGGTCTCCACGCTGATCACACTGAACTGGTAGTTTCCTCCGGAGCTGTACTCCCTGAAGCCCACCTGGTAGCCTCGGATGGCTCCATTCTGAAGGTGCTTCTTGGGCGCCTGACAAAGGAACGACACGGCTTATTTGAGACAATGAGGCAAACATCTGTGCCCTTTTTTTATTTGAGTGCAAAAGAATCACATTTTACGAGACAAATGAAATGAGTCAGCGACTGATGAATAAAATAGCACCCTCAGGTCAAGCACAATTTTGGTGGATAAAGAAAACTCTCTGTTCAGTCCCCTACGAACTTATGAATATATTACATTACGTTCTGACGCCACACATAATGTACAAATGCGGTATGGTTTTAGCTTGCAGACATTCACCTTGATATACTGTATATACTGTAGACCCCCCACTCCCAAGAACAAGGCCCTCTTTTTTTTCTCGTTTGTTTCCCACACGCATATATCAAGAACTGAGAAACCCCCAAGGTCTTATAACCATTCTGTCCAGACAGCTTGGAGCCACTCTCACGTCAAAGAGTGCAAAAAGACCCCTTTGAGTTATCAAACATACATTTATAGTGATTCAGCAATTTACATATACACGTCACTAATTTTCTACCACAGAGACTAAAGAGAGAATGTTTCAAATGACACCAATTTGCCAACAACTCTTATAATATGCTGTTTGTGCTCTTCCTCTGAGTGCCTTGTATAGTCCATGTTAGCTACTCTCTTTTGGTTTTTTCTCTCATGCACCTGACAGCATATTGAATTAATGCGATCACATCTCAAAACACAGCCAACACAATCCTCTTCTCCAGCTGCATGGCTGAGGGAAAATGTGCACCTTTTTTCCTGTTACGTCACGGCTTCCAGAATGAGAGAGTGTGATTACAAGTCATCATTTTAGGCATATGTTTAGATGCATTCTGGTGCCACATGTGAAATGAATACGCCTTCTTTGGATCTACACACAATTTGAATAAGACCAAAGGCCAAAATGACTCTACACAAGATGGAAATAATAACTTGGGAGGTCACCGAAAACCGATAAAAGCAACAAATACTGTATATACACCCTCATTTATTCAGTAACAGCCAACCAAAGAATCCAGCTTCAGTAGCAGGTTAAATGTTGAGTTCAAAGACTCATTGACTTCGAGGAGAGAACAGTGTTGGATTTCTTTGGGGATTTAAAACAGCAATCTGTTAGCCACCAGTCTGTCAGACCTCAGTGCTGTCATCCCTGATTGTACCTATCTGGACACAGCTACATACTCACCTCATGCAAATATGCACACATTTTTAACACACAGCGTCGGATTAACTTACCCGCCAAGTGACTCGGATGCTCTGAGAGGAGAGGGCTTCCAGCTGCACTTCCTGGGGTGGTCCATCAGGAGCTGAGATCAGATCGCCCAACATGTGCATATTATTATTAAGATAAGAAAGATGGAGAAAAACTTCATTGTCTGTCATGAGTGACAACATTTTGTCTTTGACAGGGCAGGCTCAAATGACATAAAATACATAGAACATAAAAGATACATATACAAACAGTGTAAAAAAAACATTGACAGTACAAGAGTGTAGAAATGCAAAACAGTGCAAAAAGAAGCATGGATGTAGCTGTTGGATATAGTGTCTACGTATGACTGTTTAACGTGGAATCTAAAACTGTACACATCCAACAACTGTCTCAACTATTTTTTTAGAAAGGCTGTTGCAAACAACATTTTTCTTCCCAAAAGCCCACGAAACAAATGTCCAGAAGTGATGAGTGTGGATATAGCTATTATAACAAATGTGATGCTTGTATTTATAGGTGTCTGCTGAGGGTGAGGAGAAGGGCTCTGTGGGGGGGGGGGGGGGGGGGGGGGGTGGCAGATTGGGGAGATGAAGGGATAGAGGGTGTGATTTGCAGATGGGGTCCAGCCTCAGTCTATTGACCGTGGTGTGACATTTACTACTGAGGCCGCTAATTGAAAAATTCAGCTTTTAGCGCGGAGTCAGCGTGTGTTCAATAATGCAACAGAGCCAATGGGCTGATGCCGGGCTGTTAATGAATTGACTCAGTTGGCCCTTTGCCTCCTTTTGCCTCTCGTCTTTCACTCTCCACCCTCACTCCTGTGTTTTTGTTACTCTGATTTGTTGTCATAGTAACAAATTAAAAATGACTTTTCTTACTGAAACTGTATATGATTTATGTACATGAAAATACGAGTGAAATTTGTTGTTTAGTTCTGTATATATAATGTAATTTGCAATAATTCTGAGTCGGTAAATAACGTTGATAAAGTGTTGTATTTTTAATCTACTGAGTATGTGCACTGTTTGTTGGAAAACAATGACCTACTTATTTCGTTACATATGTGCCTGCCCATTGTGTCAATGACTATAAAATTGAATTGAATTAAATTGAATTCAGAATACAACACTGGCTCATCCCTCTCACCTGCTTCGTCAGTGGTGATGGTGAGCTCGTTGCTGGCCTCGCTCTTGCCGATCAGGTTCTTGGCGAACATGCGGATGTTGTAGGTGGAGGAGGGGTGCAGGTCGATGATGGTGGCCTGGTTGAGCTGAGGGGACACATCTTTGGTCTTCTGAGCAGTATCCCAGGAGGCTGTAGAGGGGACAGGGCAAGGTTTATTGGGGTTGCTAAAGTCAGGGGAGAGGTCAAAGCTAAGTGCATTAGGACAGGCTATGTTAAATCATAGCGCTGAGACAAAGTGAATGCAGGGATAATCAAACAAAACACATGATTCGCTACACATTTGAACCTACACTTTGTGTCTCATTGTCAGATCATACCATCTAATCTTCAATATACATTTCTTTTCTTGTACCTGATTTGTTCTTGCTTTCAATATCGAAGCCTGTGATTGGGCTGTTGCCATCAAAACCCATAGTCCAACGCAGTGCAATGGTCCTGTCTTTCACTTCTCTGATCTCCACCTCTGGGGGGTCCGGGGGCTCTACAAGGCACAACGTTAACCAACACTTTGTTTTGCTTTTTAGTGTTACTGAACTTTTTTGAAGACACAACTTGCACGTCCAAAAATTCCTCTGTGCAGGTGCGTTGGAAAGTAAAAACCACCTTGGAAACAAAGGAACAAATCTTAATGAAGGTCCAGAGGGACCGAAACGTAATTCTTTTGTAAATAAACATGATTCTATAGCAAGAGGAGAGTGCGGGATTTGTTCCTTTGTTTCCAAGTTAGTGTTACTGAACTTAAAATAGCAGGTCAAAATATGCCATTATCTGCAATTGTTGCTAAGACTGACAAGCTCCGTTACAGCCTTTTTTTTTTCTTTGAACAGTTGAAGCAGGTGAAGTTTTACCTTGCACTGTGAGCTGTATGATGCCTCTGTCTTCGCCAAAGGAGTTGATGGCATGGCACGAGAAGAAGCCGGAGTCCTCCCTCACTGTGGGCATGATCTGATGGATGCACAGGAATCAGATGAGTTTCAATACAAAATACTATGCAGGTGGCTGTCCACTGGTCACTGGTAGTGATATTGATGTCATCAAATGAATGCTAACATCTGATATCTTTAATTTAACGCAGAGGTTTTCTCTCCAGTTATGGTTCCCACAGCGTTTGACTTGTGATCCAGTACAATGAAGCACTGGTGGGAGCCCTCATCACACTTCATGGCCTTAGTGTAGATATGAGTGGTCTCTCAAAGGTTTGTTTTTAAGGCCATTAATGGCCTGGCCCGGGTGTATTTGGCCGATATTTTAACCCTTCGTGAGCACAACAGGTCATTTATCATCCACTCAACTTATTTTGGAAGTCCAGAGGTCGCGGGACAAACGGTGGGCTGATCTGCCCCAAGACTTTAGCACTATTACAGACGTAGCTCTTTTGAAATCTAACCTCAACACTTATTTACTGAGAATGTTTTTTAATACATTAGTAGTGATGGGACATATTTTTCTTTCTTCCTCCTGCTTTTATGTAACCTTTTCTGATTTAACTGTATGTTGTGTTTTATTCTTTTTTGATTTTACTGTATGTTATGTTTTTATTCTTGGTCCTTGATGTAAGTAACTTTGAATACCTGCTGGTTGCTGTTAGGGCTCTATAAATAAATGCTGACTGATTGATTGACAGGCCTGAAGAGGTGAAAGTATCCCATATTTAACAAGAAAAAAGTAAAAAAGTTGAGGAAAGTCAGAATAAATTAAGAGAACACATTTGCGTGCTGTGGCTTTATATACAAAATAAATATCAACAGTTGGATTTTACACTTCAAAGTGGCACAGCCTCCTACCTGCAGGGTGGAGATGACTTCATCCCCCACCTCCTTGACAGAAACCACATAGCGGCTGGTCTCGGGGTTGATGATGCGTTCCTCCTTCTCCCAGCGTACCATGATTGGCTTCTCACCGTGGGCCGTGCAACTCATCTTCTTCTCTTCTCCCTGCGTGGCCAGCGTGGTGTTGGGGTAGGATGTGATCATGGCAGGGACTGGTGCAGAAATAAGGTAGAGAAAAAGAGAGGACAATATCTTGTTACATTTGTTTTCTAAATGAACCACATTGGTACTTAAGTTACGACGGATAGATGTATTGTTCAAAGAAACAACACGAGCAAAGGACTTTCTCCAACTCAAATAACCTTTGATTAAGCCAGCAGCTACGGAGCCCCAAAGTGGTCGATATTAAATAATTAAATAAGACATTATAAAATAAATAATCATATAAATAAATAGTCAAATATATAAACCAATGAAATGAAATGAAATAATTGAAGACATTATTAAAACTTAAATCATTACTATGTTTTTACTTACTATTTGTTTTCAAATTTAATTAAGCATTTTTATTTAACAATGCACTTTTTCAAAAGTCTGCTTTTATTTAACAATTATATTTGTCCCGTTTCCTGACACTCTTATTTCACAATGTTCTTTTCATGACACTGGAGTTGTCATCAGTCCCCGCCCCCTCAACTTTCAGCCAATCACAAGCCCCTGGCCTCTTTTTGTGAGCTCAACAACAATCTAGCTTCAGAGGAAGCCAAACAACCTTTTTTAGAGCATGCTAGTTAGCTGGCAGTTGCTAAAGGTGCAGAGAGAATATGATTGGCTGAAAGGTGAGCGGGTAGTGACTGGTGAGAACTTCACTGTCATGAAAAGTGACATCATGAAATAAAAGTGTTATTGGGAACAATAAAATACAAAGAAGCTTTTGAGAAAAGGATTTTTGACAACTAGAGTGTCTACAAGGAAACAAACATGGACACCAACACTACTCCAATTATTTAGCATCAGAATCACGAATGTACTGGTTCTTTGACATACGTACATTATTAACCTTAGAGGTGCATTAGGTAAGACTTATAAAACTAACTTTCTGTCATATTTGCTGAAACTGACCCTATGTTCCAGTAGAACCACATGAAGCAGGTAATTAAACAAAATCTGGCTCCTCTGGCACCACCTACAGCATGTAGCGTGATTTGCAAAAACCCACCGCTCCCTGTTCAGATGCACCAATCAGGGCCGGGGGAGGGGGTGTCTAACCCTGTCAATCACTGCTCATGCACACACATTCATTCTCCCTTGTGGGTGGAAGGGCGTAGGAGACCGTTTTGGGCTTTAGCGGAAAGGGGGGAGGGACTGAGAAGTTGTCGATGTTCAATTTTTTTGTCTAAGTCCTGGATCTTCACAATCCTACCTACGGCACCTTTAAGGAACATGATGTGGTCCTGTCTATGTCGCCTAACCGTGTCAGTTCAGCTATTTATCTCACTAAGTAAAAACGTACCAACTGTCTTTTGTAAAATGAAAAGAAAACATTTTGGCACGTTTAATATCAACTGCGTGGAAATAAAACTTGCTTACATTAGATACACAAATAATTCCCAGCATTGTTAGTATACTAAAACTGAACGTACAGCTTCCCTTTAAAGTATCTTGCATCTGAGAGTCCTAAATGGTACAGCGATGCTCTAACAACACTCTGAAGACAGCACACTAAACGCACACTAACAACATACATGGCTCATTACACCCACAGCAGAGTGTATAACAACCCTCTGCCCCCAGATGCTCACACACACACACACTCACACCCATGTACACACACAAACACAAACACACAAAGCGTGACTCCAGTGATGTGATGGGAAGTGTCAGGCAAGAGGTTGCAAACATTTAAGCCTCATCTCTTATTCACTCTGCAGCCATTTGGGGCTCGGCGGTGAAAAAGAACGCTGATTTATTTTGCATGAAAAATATGAATTTTTATGTGAGACACATTTGGAAAAGTGAGAGGGAAAAAAAACATTTAAACGTTATCGTTTTAGTGCACAGATACTTTCATTTTGCAGTGTAAGTGGCTCAGAGGTGGCGCACTCCCGGCAGAGCGGGACACTGCGCTCGCCTCGGTGACAAAATGCAAGGACGGTGAGAAGATCAAGACAGCTCCGTCCGTTAGGTGTGTGTGAGCGAGGATCAATGTACTGTAAGCTTTAAAGACATTTCAGCATCCTGGATCTGGAGGAGAAATACATTAAAGCTAAAACACATGTGTGTAGACAGCACAGTTTTGCAGTTCCCCTTAATTTTTGTTACAGCACAAAATATACTGTTATTGATATGCTGATACAACGGGTAAACATTTAAATAAAATAATGCACTGGTTCAAAAATCACAAAACCTAATACTAAAAATATGATTTAGCGTTTAAAATGAAAATATTTAGAAATAGGTAGTGTGATATTTGATGTTTTCTGCTCTATTAAAAAAGTCATATTTGGAAAAAATGACACCTCAAAGGGGCAAATCTGAGCATGAGCTGCTGGTGATGTAGAAATGCGAACCAACTGGAGTAGACCAATCATCAGAGGTTTGTGTGGGGGGGATTGAGGGGGTTGCTTTTGATCTCACAGCCAATCAGAGCAGGGGTTGACAGCCAGTCAGGCCCGAATACAGCTCTTCAGTTGGGAGAGAGGCAATAGATAAAACAAAAAGATTATATGTATATTCTTTTATATTTTATATGTGTATTGATTGAAATGCAACACAATCATATGATGTCTGTAGATTCAATCCACATCTGAGAGCGTTGGTACATTTAAGGATGCAAAAAAAAGCATATATGTATTTTCAAGTTCACTAGAAAAAGCTGTGATAACAAAATATGATTAAGAGGTTTTAGAGGGGACAGACTAATTCATAAATAAGATCATTTTTATTCAACTAATGAGGGAAAACATGTATTTAATGTTGCACTATTAATCATCATCACTGTTCATTTATTTTTCTGAATCAGTTACTGACATCAGCATATAGAAAATCAATTTGCAGATTTGTATATTATTGTATGTGATCCTCTGACTACTGAAGTCACATTTTTTATGTTTTAATGTGTAGCAGCTCTGTAGTTTATACGTTGAATGTGGAAGAAGGCAGAGACACACAAGCAAACAACAACTGGAGTGTCTATGCAACATGAAGAGGGCTCAGAGGTGAGGCACATGGGGTCTGTACGCCCGGGTCTCCGTGTGTTAAAACACACATCAGCTCGTGTCTATGTAAATGCATGTGTGTACAAACGTGTGTGTGTGTGTGTGTGTGTGTGTTTGTGTGTGCAAGCAGCCCAGCTGAGCCAGCCCTGAGGCACAATTTGTGGCCCTGTAATTGTCATGTTGATGTATTTCTTTAATATCCAGTGGAATTACGGGAACAGGACTACGGGGAGGAGCGACGAGAGAAAAAGAAAGAAAGAGAGGAGGTGAAGGAGGAAAAAGTGAGTCTCCTGTTTCATTAGGCATCAACTCCCCTGGTATCTAATTCAGCCTTGAACACAACACATGGGGCAAAGCACACAGCACACATACATACATGAACTGCCTGTGAAGGGTGATTTCATCATCCATCCTGTCTTATATCAATCACTTTAAATCATCATTCATCACTCAACACATCTTACCTCTGAAATCTTTGTTTATATGTCTCGCTGGATTTCAGTTTTAGTAATAACTTGCTGCATGCACTTAAATCAAGGTTTACAGGACATACTGGCTAGGGCTCATGTCATTCTGTGTTTCCAGAAGCCCAATAAGACGACCTCAAATGTCTTGTGTTGTCCACAACTCAAAGCTCAAAGATATTCAGCTGTTACAGAGAAATGAAGAAACAAGAACAGATTCCCATCTAACAAGCTGGAATCAGTGTGTTTTTTTTTTGATATACTTCTTTTCAGAAAAAAAGTTTTAAAGCGATTAATCGCTTATCAAAATAGATGGTGATTAATTTAATAGTTGACAACTAATCGATTTTACTGACATGCTCAAATGAAACTGAGCACTTTAATAGACTAAATGGCGCTCACTGTCTTTGACACACACACACACACACACACACACACACACACACACACACACACACACACACACACACACACACACACACACACACACACACACACACACACACACACACACACACAGCTCCTCTTTAGAAACCAATACAATGTGATGTGTTTATGAGAAAGAGGGGAGGATGAATGTCAGTGTGTTGCAGTCCTAAACATCCTAACATTATTCCTTGAAATCCGGTGCAGTATGTGTAGCTTACATTAGTAAAAAAAAAAAAAGAAAGGAAAAGAAAACATGAGCATTGCAGCTTTCAGAAAGCCAAAGAATAACAAGCAGAGTGCGTAGTGTATGTTTCCCTCACAGCACAAAGTGTCTTTTATGTGGAGGTGAGGAGAGCCCTGTTCCTCCACAGCAACCCAGAGGGCAGTGATGATACGCTTAAGCCTGCAGGGGATTGTGGGGGATAGGCTGGCTGCTGATAGGCTACTCCCGTGAGACAAAAGCGCCCCCCCCCCCCCACACACACACCTCCTTCTCCCAGGCTCCCTTTCACCTGGCCAGGTTGCCATGCCAACCAGCATCGGACAGTCTCTCTCTCTCTCTCTCTCTCTCTCTCTCTCTCTCTCTCTCCTCTTAGAGAAAAGGGCCATTTCTAGTAGCCAGGAATAGAACATGGACCTGCCATTGATTTTCACAGGAGTATGATGATGATTACACAATCACGCCCTGAATGTCGCAATGCAGGGCCAAAAGAAAGATACAAAAAGAAAATCTTTCTAGTGTCTCTAACTGGTGGTGCCAGTGATGTGGAAAACAGAATTAGCCAAGTGGAGGAGGAGTCAGGAGGAGAATAATAATATCACATAGTTATAGCAGAATGGCTACAGTACGTCAGTGTGGGGCTATCCATCGATGATCAAAGAGAAAGGAAGCAGTGAGACCCTCTCAGAGGTTCAATGAGATGTGATGAATTTTCAGAGGCATCATTTGAGCCAGCTTAATTGTTATTAACAAAAAAAAAGGAAAGGACTGAAACATCATGCTCCATAATAAAAATAAGCAAAAAGAAAAAGGTTGATGATGATGATGATGATGATCATTCGGTCTACAACTGAGGTCATGAGCTTTCTGATGTTTGCAATGCACTAAACTGTATGAGTTGATGTGATGTCCTTTTCTCTGGGCTGTATCTGAACTGGGATTGTCGTGTCCAATATATCATTTTCAAGTGCTGAAAATGTTTAAACCTACATTGTGTAATTTTTTGAGTTGATTCTTAGCAAAAAAAAAAACTTTGTTCTTTCACAAATATGTGCTCATTTATGTGTAATTACTTCAATCATTTAGAATCATTCAGAATACATGAGAGTGACTTGCTCGAATGACGGCAGCCATGTTGCGCCTCCATCTTTAAAACACATTAGCCTAAGAGGGACATACCTCCGCATTTCGCCCTCTTACACCTAGTGGCACCGTGACGAATGCCAGGGGGAGATTACTCGCCAGGGAAGCGAAAACGAGAATTAAAACGACAACGTGACAGGCAAAGCAACGGGACCAAAGTTAATATTGGAGTGGCTAGAACAGCTTCGTGTAAACAATGGAGAGAGCTAATTTCAGGTTTGGCCACCGTAAGAGTTCAAATGCGCTTGGAATGGGAAGGACTAGAAAGTCATATTCAGTTGGTTGTCATAAACAATTTCACCGCTAGATGGGAGAAATTCTTACACAGTGTAGCTTTAATTAAAAAAAAAACCCTCTGGTGTGCTTTCTTCTCTCCAGATGAGTATCACCCATGTTGAGAGCACTGGGATGCCAGTATACATTCCCCTCCACACTGTGTCACTGGCTGCCCGGTGTAAGCCACAGGGCATCCCGGCTCCACGGAGCCACGAGGGCCAGACAAGAGAAGACGAGCTGAGATGTGTATAGCTCCCTGCCCTGGAGGTACACTGGAAGTTTGCTGGGGAGGGACGGCAGGGGGGAGGGGAGGGAGCTCTTTGGCGATAGCGCAAAGATGACTGGTTCACTGGCCGCCTGCAATGTACTGAAATAATTCCCTTAGCTGCACAATTGGCTTGGACATGGAGCATGAACCGATGCATGCTTGCAGACTGGGTGAGCTTCTGTGCGGGGGTCGGGAGGGAGGGAGGCAGGGATGCAGATGAGTAAATAAGATGAAAGAAAAAGAGATCAGAGGAAGAGGGGACTTCCTTATGGTTGTCTGAAGGACGTTGTGCTTGGGAGACTGCTCAGTGACCACAGGAACATTTAGCTCTTCTCTTCAGTGAAGCCTCATTAAGTGCTCTGGCCTCATCACTGTGTCTGCCAACATTATGATGTCTAATAGGCTTGATTGGTCTTAATTGGCTCTGATAAACAGTGAGTGGCTGTTGACTGAGCCTGATAGCATCCGCTGTGGACTGGTAATGAATTGACTGAATTGCTTCTGTTTTGAAGGTAGGGATGCATGACTGGATATTGCATAAAAAAAATAATTTGTTTGAGCCTCCACCTGCAACCAATGTCACGACTGAACCAAAAGTGATTACAAGGGAAGTAACGACTCGTTTCAGGATTCAATACGATTCACGATTTTAAGTTCATGATCCGATTTTCTCACGATTTCTTTAACAGAATGAGCTGCTGACAAATGACTAAAACACATTCCTTTATTTATATAAACTGGGAAAAACAACTGATGTGTCCTTTAATCAAAAGTGCAACTGAAATTGTATTTTATCTTAAATAACAAAAAAAATCTATACAAAATAATTAAAACTCCCACATCAAAATAACTAAATACATAGAAAAAGAATCTCTTCAAATAAATATGTAGGGAAATCTAAAGTAGATTACACCCTAGACCGTTTAAAACTTGCATCGCGATTCATTTTTTATCTCAACCGGTTGTAACCTTTACACATTTATATAAATTTTTAACCGATTCACGATGCATGGTTGCATCCCTACGTACACACGTTTTATCCTGGGGCAGTGAGTGCAAGCAATTTCTACTGGCTGTTTGGCGGTGTTCATGCAGGATGATGCATGGTGTATTATGACGAGACATTAGCCTATGCACAGACACTCATAACAATGAAAGTGCCAAGCTAGGACATCACAATAGCTGCAATTCATTTCCCGGGCGGTCCACCACAATAGCCTGGCAGAGCGGGATCTATCTAAGCATTAGCCCATTACTCTTTAGTAATGGCTGCACTGTATCTGCGCCTTTACATTGTGTCTTTGCATTAATGTGTACACTGCTTTGTCTGTTTCTGTGTGTGCTAATGAGCTTGTTTGCTCACCTGTGTCACATGGATGACCCTGGCCCGCATATTCCCCATGCATGTGTCTGTACTCTACATCTCAGAGTCTATTGATTTTCCACTGTTTGTTTACAGCTACATCAAGCCACACTTGGACAGCCAATGATACACGGCGAAGATCATACTATCCATCACATGAGTACTTCAGCCTGCGTCAGCTTGTGTGCCTCCCTAATTGGCTCCTAAGCCTCTTAAGTAGCTGCCGCTGCTCAAGTGGTGTAGGCTGGCCTGGATAAAGAACATAAAAACAGGACAGAGTGTACAGAGCATCACAGTGTCCAACATTACCGAGCATTACCGCCTCGGACGTTAGAGTGCACTGCAGAGGCTCAGCACTGTATCCATTATGCACATGGAGAGGCAGGCGCACACCACGCACACGCGCGCACACGCGCGCACACATGCGCGCACACATGCGCTTAAAATCGATTGATCACTTCTCATGTAATCCAACTTCTTAACATGAAATGATGAAATTTGCTCAGATGTTTTAGTCCTCTGTACGGCCGGATACAGTTACCACATACAGTCCTCTGTACATTGAACACACACACACACGCACACACACACACACACACACACACACACACACACACACACACACACACACACACACACACACACACACACACACACACACACACACACAGGATAGGGGAGATAGGATGAGGTGTGGCTCCCCTGGCGCTCATGGAGATTTGGGTTACTACAGAGAGCAAAGAGACACAAATCAGGACAGCACAACTATCACAACAACAGCCTGACTCTTTAGAGCATGTACCTGAGGGACTACTGACACACACGCACTCACGCACTCACAAATTTCGCAGTGCATTTATTTTTCCAGGCTCATGTGTCAAACAGGAATCTGGTTGATATGGAAGTCCATACCAGCAGTGAAACTAGTTCCTATAAAAGGTGTTTTTCTTAAAAATGAGAATGCAGATGCAGTTGCCTCCACTGGGTGACCAAAGGTGGAGAGCTTTTAAGACTGTGCAACCTTTGCATGTGCCAAGTACTGTTTGCCCTTTTAGAGTAAATGTGGCTTGTTTGGTCTGACCAAAAGAGAATGATAAA
This sequence comes from Gymnocephalus cernua, assembly GCA_023631565.1. Taxonomy (NCBI): domain Eukaryota; kingdom Metazoa; phylum Chordata; class Actinopteri; order Perciformes; family Percidae; genus Gymnocephalus; species Gymnocephalus cernua. Next base: position 22,727,950 of record CM042439.1, read on the forward strand.
ACACAGAGAAAAGCAATAAATCCTCACATACAAATCCTCAAATACATAAATGTCTTATGTCCAAGTTTTGGAGGCTGCAGCCTGCTCTGTAGGCTAATTTTTGCTAATAATTCTGAGCATGTTACAAAGACATTCTTGCCATAAAGAGCCTCTGTACTTGTTCTGTGGTTTAGCACTTTGCAGCCGTATTATTATTTATTTTCTTTGTCAAATCAACAATGAAATACTACCTCTGAGTGTTCATTCAGCGCTCCGACAGCGTGTCAATTTTACGGGAAATCTGACACTCTGATCAGTCTGCAGACCACATACGATGATCTTTTAGAATTTTGTAAAATGAAAAAAGGAGGACATGAATTCAATCTACACTCAGCTTTATTATGTTTTTAATGCAATTACGAATTGGAATTAAGAGGGCTTGAAGAGTGAAAACCTCGTTCTCCCCAGTAAGGATTTACAACAACTTCAGAGCACGGAGAACTTATCATCAGTGGGTATCAAAAGGATAACAAAAAAACTTCAAATGGATATCTTCAAGGATATTGAATTGTAAATCACACTTGAATGACATAAGGGACTGCGCTGCGAGTCGGTGCCTCTGTGTTTGGGTGCGTGTCTGTTTGTCTGTGAGGCAGCGTGATAGGCTGGAGTCAGACACGAGGGGTCGTGGAGGAGTGGTAGCTTATTTGGCTGTGGCTGGCAGACAGAGAGACACTCAGCAGGGAGTACTCTGCTCTGGCTTGATAAGCGCCACGGGGGCATAAGCCTCATCTAGCAGTGACTGATCAAAATGAGAACCCAGCCACAGCGACTGGCTGGAGATCACACTCACGCATGCAAATCCACAATCACGTGCACAAGCAGAAACTCGCACAGAACTGTGTATTTTTGTGGAGCTAAGATATACATTATTTGTGACATGGTTGTTAGTCACATAATAATAAGTATGTGGACTGTCAAATCCCTGTTTTTACTGGAGCTTTTTTTTTTTTTCTCTTTTTGAGAGGCTATGGTGAATTAAATCATGCAGTAGACTCTCATCGTTTATTCTTTCAACCTGAAGAGGGCAGTATTCCTATTGGGAAAAAAAGGGTAATATTATGATAAAAACACTGAGCAGTAAGCAAACAGTGACATGTCTGAGAATTGCATGAATTCAAAGGAACTCTGCAAAAGAAAGTACTTAGTTTCTGTCTCACGTACGTAACGATTGTGTTTGTACAGGAGCTATCGCAATAATATTACCTGAACAGTCATTTGTTGGTCCTGGTGATGGGATCTGTAATTAGTTGAAACTTGAAGAAAAAAAAGCAAATCCATAGCTGTGCTTTATGTATGTGTGAGCGTGATGGGTGTTTGATAACGTCATGGAGATTCAGAACAAGCACAAAGGGAAGGACATGTATACATTGTAAGCAAGGGTTTGAAAGAAGAAGACATGGATAACCCATTCAAGCCCCTTTTTCCCATCCCTCAGCCTTCTTTTCCACATGGCAGCTCCTGCTTGCATGCAGAATTCAAGGCTTAATGGAGGGGAGCTAAGTCCCTGGCCACACAGCGAATACATGCTGTACTTTCTCCAAGAGATGCGGTGGCGGTGGCCGCGTGTTGCTTTCGTGGGATTCATTCAGGCACAAAGCACGGAGCAGGCGCCGTGGCGGCATCTTGCTGGCGGCCTGACTGTCACAGACAAAGCCGACTGCAGTTCAACTCACTTAACCTTTGTGCTTCAGTGTTCACTTTTTTACTTTAATGTTACCAGCAGCACTTGCGCTGGGTATCGCCAATGATCTCCCAAATTGATTCGATTCCGATTCACAAGGTCCAGATTCGATTACATTTCAGAGTCGATAAGATGTCAATTAGGTTAGGGAAATTTCAGTTACAACGGCGAATTTGCTTGGATATAAAAGAGATTCTCAGAGAACTTATGCTGTAAATTGTACAAGCAAGAAGCAACACTCAAATTTATTTACCAGGTTAATGTTTACATTAAGAATTGACCCCCCAAAAGTTTATAAAATATAAGGTACTTTTCCATTATGAAAAGACATACTGTATATTAAAAGATCAAATTCTGGTATTTATAAATCAATATCACATCACTCAAACAAAGATCAGTTTAAATTGGATAATTGATTATTTTAACGCAGCCCTAAGCAGCATTAAAGATAACTTTTTTTTGTTGGCATTGTAGGCCTTTACTTGTGACAGGACAGGTCAGACATGAAAGGGGAGAGAGAGGGGGAATGACACGCAGCAAAGGTCCACAGGTCAGAATCGAACCTGCGGCCTCTGCGTCGAGGACCGAGCCTCTGTATATGGGCGCGCGCTCTACTAGGGGAGCTACCCAGACACCCCTAAGCAGCATTAAGCATGGAAAAGGACAGTTGACTAGATAAAACCAGGTGTGACTAATAATTACTTGTGGAAAGCTGACTATAAGAGAGTAAACTGCATACTGTCAACAGCCTAAATACAGAGATAACCTGTCTGCAGCACCTTAGATGGCCATTTTAATCTTACATGCCTATCGCTTTAGGTGGCGTTTTCTCATTAGACTTACTTTTGACGTTGAGATACATGGACTTGCTGACATCAGCTCCAACGTCGTTGCTGACTCTACACAGGTAGAAGCCACTGTCTTCTTCCAGCACGTGCTTGATGAACAGAGAGCCGTTGACCAGCACCTCGATCCGAAAGCCTGAGTTGAGGACGATGGGTTTGAACTGAGGGACGCCGGCACCTGTCAGAGAGCACAGAGTGACTGTTGATCAGACTTAGACCAAAATACAGGAAAACATACACTGGCTAGTTAATACTTTACTCCCTTTTTACAGAAATGTCTGAAAGTTTACAGCTAGCCCAATCACAATCCCTGAAGTTCAAACCCTACTACAATATGTCTGCTATGAAAAAAAGGGTGGTGCATCAATTTTCTATGACCTTATGCGATATCTCAACACATGGTCTTAAATTAGCATGGGGAGAAAGACACTGTGAGGGGTTATTGAAGAACAATAATGGAATGAGGCCATATCATGTTGACATACACAGGTGTGTGATCTCATTTCCTCACACATTACAATATTGTACTATTATGCTACTTGCACACTGGTTATGTAATATTTAATATTTTACATATTTTATTGTGTTATATATACACTATGTACAGTATGCAGGTTGTACATTTTATTCTACGCTTGTAAATACATGTACGTTCTTTTTCATCCCTCCAAGTATATATTTTTTCAATAGTTGTTCTGGCATTCTTTGCTATCTTATTTAAAAAGAAATCTCATTTATTATTTCTAGTATATTTCTTGTTTTTTTTCTGTATGTGTGTGAGTGAGTATGTGTGTATGTCCAAATAACTTGCTGCTTGTAACAGTAACAGAGTAATTTCCCAATTTGGGATGAATAAAGTCTACCTACCTACCTACCTACCTACCTACCTACCTACCTACCAAGCTATCTATCTATCTATCTATCTATCTATCTATCTATCTATCTATCTATCTATCTATCTATCTATCTATCTATCTATCTATCTATCTATCTATCTATCTATCTATCTATCTATCTATCTATCTATCTATCTATCTATCTATCCCTCTGCCAAATAAGTTCAAATGCTATGTATCAATTAGAAGATCCTCAGTCAATGCTACTCCACTCTAAGCAGAATGGCTTAAACTATGAGATAATGATTTATGTTGGAGGTTGGAACTCTGGTTACTGTGCAAATGAGTTGTATTCAGATTCTCAGGATACCAAGTCCTGTTTCTGAACACATGGAGCCCATTCTTGGACTGCATTTACAACAGATAGTGACTGTGAACTTCTCTTGTATCCCACTCAACACATGTACGCGCTGTACCTGCCCAATGAAGCCCACAGTTGATCTAAGTCCATTCTTAGTTGCCTTAGTTATGGTTAAACCTACTGTAGATATTCATCTTGTTAAAAATGACAATACCAGTACCCTTAAAGTAATAGTGATGCCAATAATATTGAAATTGAAATGATTCTTCTACATGTTATGCATTTATTTTATTAGACGCCACAGATGTGCAGTATAGTCATACTTTTGAACATTTTGGTGGCATCTCAGTATGCTAAACTGCCAAATCTGTCAAATACACCGCCCTGGACTACACAACACCACAGACTGTATGGGTTGTAGTTGCTGGTGTAGTGGGCCAATCACACATCACATAAAAGAGAAGAATGCTTGAGGTGATTGGCTGCGAGCAAAACCATAGAAATAATCTTTTTAGATCTGGGTACAAAAATGACTGAATGCAGGTATCATTTGACTGGAAAAGTTTTAATACCACTCAGTACTGGGTTAATTCGGTCCATACCTTAAAGGTATTGAGTAGTACCGACTCCCAGCCCTACTGTCCCAGATACCAACATTTATTTATTAATTTATTTTTCATTGTTTGCTGACAACCTTCTGTTTCAGCACTTTATATGGTTACTATGTATTCATTAGTGGAGATACAGGGGTCTGTGGGGTGGGTTGAGGGGGTGATGAATGTCTGTAGCTTTTGGCTCTATGAGCCTGAAACAGACACAATGGTGCTTCGGACAAAATGCTAATGTCAGCATGCTAACATGCTTAACATGTAATACTAATAGCTGATGTTTAGCAGGTATAATGTTGGTCCCCATCTCAGTTTACTGTGTCAGTATTTGGCCATAAATCAAAAGTATTGGTCTAATTCAAATTTTGACCTGATGATGGTGCTAGATGAAAAGTCAGAGGATCACCAAAGTCATCAAGATTAGCTTTAGATCAGCTTTGTGTTAACAGTTATAGTGTATGAGCCTCGGTCATGAAGTAAGCAACGAATGAAAGCAATGGATATTCATGTCCATACAGATCCTGTTTGTTATCAGTAATCACTGTTATTGTGTCCAGCCAGGATGGGATCATGTAAATATAGCAGTTACATAATCTCCCACCTATTTCCTACTTCCAGAGGAATGAAAAGCTCTTCCTTGAACTGCTGCTGTTTCTCGTCTCACAGTGCTTGTTTGGACTTGAGGTGGGTGTTATTATGCATTCGAGCTCAGGGCTGTGGACATTATAGTTTGTTGTGTTGGCATTGGTAAAAAGATGATCTACCACAGAGAATAAGCTTGCCGCAGGACAAACAATCTTAACATACAGCATGATTGTCAAAAGAAAAGACAGGCAAGTTATACAGTTAAAAGTCTTTGTAAACCTCTAACACTTGAACTGAACCTGGACGGGTGTGTTAATACAGTATGTAATACAGTATGCAATATGTGGGTATGCACATGCATATTAATGTATGTCATGCTGTGTGTTTACCTTTAGAGTACTCCCACTGGATGGTAGGAACAGGATAGCCTTCAGCTGAGCAGTTTAGTATCACTGCTTTTCCATAGATGCCATCCTGGTCCTTAGGTTGCACCACAAATTTGGGAGGAACTGCAAGTCAAGTAGCCATTAGATTACAATTATTCATCTCAAAATCAAGCATATATGTCTACTGATCGCTAACAGCTCACATTGAAAGAAATCTCTAAAGGTCTTTCATTAACCAATCTTCAGTGTGAAGAGTATACATTTTGGCTCATAGTGTTTGTTTTAAAATTTTATCCAGGGAGAAAGATCAAGGACCAATATTACCATACGGATAAGAGTTGGGTGAACAACTTCAAGTCATTTAAAGATCTGATACTGACACTCACCACTATCTTAATTGTCACCAGAATTCACTTTGAGTGAGTCCCCAAAACTTTTTAGTACAGTAGCAAACAGAGCCTGAAATTAACACCCGATCACGTGCCAAATGCGGGTGAATTTTGCCATTGGTGGGCGAAACTGTCAGTCTACCTGCCGCGTTGGTGGGTAGCCAATGAGAATTGAGTGATTCATTAGTTGGTTTTTGCCTCTGTTGTTCTTTTACATTTCAACCAAGTCCTCCAAGTTTCCTTGGAGCAGAGGAGGAGGAAGAGGACTCAGAGAAGCAGTCAGTACATGAAGGGGAAATCAATAAATAATAAGATGAAATATATATTCTAAGAGTCATTAATTGCATTGATTTCATTAATAACTTGACTTGAGCACTTCAATGTGTATTCTGGAAGTTCAAGAACGATGCTCGTGCACCTGGCTGGTAAAAAGCCTGGGTTGCTAGTGGATTTTATAATCCATTAGCAACAGTGTCTGGTGGCCCAAAAAGTTAACTTCAGGCCCTAGTAACAAATTACATAAGACACAAAGATCTCTGCTTGTGTCTTACACTTCAGTGCCTTCTCTTTTCCCCTCATTACCTCCACCCCGTTTCTCTCACCCGTCCCCCCTGTCCCCCTTCTCACCTCGAACAATGAGCTGGCTCTGGTGCTCTACGGCGGCGGCCTGGTTGCGTGCGATGCAGGTGTAGTTGCCGTTGTGCATCAGTGTGAGGTTGGAGATTCGCAGGGAGCTGGTGAAGTCTATGTTGTCTATGGTGACGCCCAGGCTGGCTGCGATTGGCCGACCGTCCTTCTGCCAGGTGATGAAGACGGGTTGGTCACCAGACATGACCACGCAGGGGATGAAGACTCGCTGGCCGATGGAAAACCGAGGGAACTCAAACGGGTGGATGGTAGGTGGAACTGGGGATGAGACATTCAAATTAATTTTCACCTCAGGAGGTTTACATCAGGCCTGTGGGTTACATGCCTATCATTTAGGATTAACAATCACAAAAATGGCAAAATAGGCTTATATATATATATATATATATATATATATATATATATATATATATATATATATATATATACACACACACACACACACACACATCATGGCTGAGTACTTTATAAAGCACTCCCATTCCAACTCATTAGTCACAATTCTCTCTTTATTACCTTGTTCCAGTATATAAGCATTAGTGATTTTGCAGAAATGAGAGAAATATTTTATTACCTCTACCCACGTAGAGCTGAATTCTCACTCAAACTGCATGCATATAACATTCTCTCTCAATGTCTTTGGCTCTCTGGGGACACTGTAGCCGTCGTGAGAACCAGATGCTTTGGAAAATTAATGATTTAAAATAACATTGGAATAAGCTGCACTTCAGCGCTTATTTAATTCACAACAAAATAGGCATAATAGGCTCCTGGGGATTCCCTCTCGGCAGCGGTGGAATGCTAAGCAGCCGAGAGGCAAATTAGCCGAGGCGGAATGGCGGCATAGCTTTGTCTACGCTGTGTGATTTCCCCCTCGCACACTTGTTAGCACGTCAAGACCCGCCAGAGAGGGGGGGCGGGGCTGCCCATTCGACATCACAAATTATGCAACGTCATTGAAGAGAGAAAGCCGTCTAAGGTTATCATCATCTGACTCAGCTCAGCGCCGCTGCATATTCAGATGAGCCCCAGATAAACTGGCTGGGATGATGGAGATGGTGCTTTGCTATCAGTGATGTGAGTGTGCTTTTTTTTTCCTTTCTTTTTTTACAGGTTGTGATATACAAATACCCCTCTGCATATCTGTGTTTTCTGCGACAAGGAAAGGTAGCTACTGAGGTGATGTTTTCATGTATCTTTTAAATGCGACGAACAGCATGCATGCCAGATGGAAAGACAGAGGGTAAGACTGATAAAGTGATTCTGTCTTAGTATCCACAGACTGAGAGATTAATGATGGAGTTGCCATGAATGTACTGGAGTATGATACAGTGTGTATGTACATCTCAAATAAATGGCCTAAGCTGCTTATTTGACACTTGAGATTGGTAATAATCCTGATAGAGTACCCATGATTACACATAGCTACTGTGCCTAAATCTTAGGCAATTTCTCTCAATATAAAGTCCAGGCTTACAATCCAGTATTGAGTCATGAACTGTAGTTATCAGAAGACGGATCAGATTGAGGTTCATACCTTTGACAGTAACATAGACGCTCTGGTGTGTGGAGAGCTGCGGCTGCACCAGCACATTGCATGTGTATTCTCCTTCATCCACATCCTTCTGCACATCAAAGAGCTTCAGGGTGCCGTTGTTCTCAAAGGCCCGCTGGCGGTGGTTGTATGGCAGCAAATTGGAGTCCTTGTACCACTTGATGGAGTAGTACGGGTAGCCAATGACACGGCAGTGGATGTACATGTCCCGCCCAGCGATGGCAGTGAGGTTCTTCATTGGTCTGATGCTGGCAGGCCCTTGAAGGACACATTGGAGAGACAACTCTCTTAAAATGATTTTGAGGTGGGGGGGGTGGTATAAAATAGTGCTGTGCTGTGTTGTGTGTGTTTCAAGACACCACAAGCATGCCTTTTTTACATGCCTTGATTAATTCTGATAGGAAGAAATACAAACATTGCCAAGATGTCAGATTGCCTGATATTGTTGTAGTAACTCAAAGAACAGGAAACCTGACTCAGAATCATTACCAGTGGACCCATTCTGCTCTGTTTTTTGCCTTGTCAGAACCAAGGACTCATGTACCCTTCTATGTGAGCTTGTAGTGAATATTACCTTGCGCTCCCACCTCTTCTGGGCCGGCTGTGATTGCCTCTGACAAGCATTAGAGTGGAATGTTCCCTTTCCCCACTCATGAAGCTATTATAGAAACCATTACTCATGTTGCCAGCTTTCGCACACACTTGTGAAAAACCAACAGAATAACCAATAGGCTTCCATAGCTCAGTGTCTATCAGGGAAATGGACTATTAGGCTTCTCTTTAAAGCACTATAGAAGACAGTTTAACTAGGCTCCATAGTGTACTTTGAGCACAAGCATATCCTAGGTTGCTACTCTCTTTAGCACGATTAAGGAGCCAACGATGTGAGAAACAGTCATTACACTTTCTCTGCAACGGCACCTGTAGAGATTTATCTTCATTGCTTGGCTGCATTTGGCATCCATGGACCCTCGCTTAAGGGCTAGAGGATTGCCCTATTTAGCCTTACAACATGCAAGAATGAACACAATCAAATTAAACCAACCAGTGTACAGAAAGTACCCTTCCCTCTCCACAACAGAGAAATACTAATAGCCTTGCACCAAGCACCGAAAGCTTGAGCGCCCCAGTATTACCGCTACATGACAACAGCAAACCAGCCAACCATGTCGCTGTAGAAAGCAGATAGCACTACAGTCATACACTGGAGCTAACAGTAAATCAGCCTAATGGCATCTCAAATCAGCAGGCGTTCGCTAGGAAGTGGGCATTAAAAAATGTAATGCTGACAACGTTGACGGATGAGTACAGGATGCTGTAGAAGTAACTGTCGTATTATGAGCACTGAATCTACAATATCAGGTTTCTAAATGATAAACAAACTAGCAACAAATCTGATGGCTAACAATAAAACCCGGTTGACAAACGTAGTCAGGCTTTCTTTCAACATCTGCACATCCAGGCACTTTTAACGTAGCCAATTTAAAAAGTTATGTAAAAAAACTGAATAAATCAAGACATGTTGATGTGTATATGTGATGGTGTGTTGGAAGAGTTGATCTGACAAGCACCTCTTACGTTTATTCGCGCCTGGTAGGAAACTGTCCCGGCCGAGTTGTTGCAGATGCAGCGATACACCCCTCCGTCGGGCACCTGGGTCTGGCTGATGTTGAGGTGGCTGACCACATGGCCCTCGCCGTTGGTGTAGTGGGAGATGCGGTGACGGCTGTCCCGTACCACTGGCTCGTCATCCAGAGTCCACGTTATCCGGGGCTCCGGCGTGCCCTTTACCGTGCACGACAGCGACACAAACTCATTGATGTTGTAGACCTTCTCGCTGAATGAAGCCAGAATCTTGGGGGTACCATCTGGGCAGTGGAGGGAGATACACATTGCAATGTAAATTGTATTATTCTACACAGATTAATGTCATATTTGATAAATTTTTTAAATGAGAATCTATTCTGAATTTCTTTTCATCGCAATACGTTCATGTCTGCTGTACAGAGAGAAGAATCAGAGTGTAAAGCAGATAAATACAGTTCCGTTCTCTGGCTCCACAACATCATTGATTATCAATGTTCTCCTTACATTGGCGTGGTCATGGGAGGCAGACACTGCAGCAACCCAGCTTGTGGAACAGTATGCAAGCCTCTTTCAGAAAATCTAATAAAGCTGAGCTGTACTGCAGCACTCAATCCCACATACACAGTCTGGATTTAAACATGAACACAGCCACACAGTTTGGGTTTACATCAGCATTAACAGATACATGTAAACACAAGATAACAGTGTATTCCCTAGATTTGTGGAAGGCTTAAGTGCACGTATTTGGAGGGGGGTTTAGGGGTCCTTGCTCAAAAAAATCAATTTGGAATTTTTGATTTTTATTACCATATCCAATGTTGGAAAAGTTAGAGCAGATAATAAATAAATATTACTCAAAAAGATTAAAAACAAAACTTGCTAAATCATTAGATCTGAGACAAGACATTTAGTTACATACATTTGGCGTAGGTGGTGCCCAGGGAAAACCCTGCACATAAAGTAATGAATAGTAACTGCTCCCACCCACACATCACTGTAATTTCTGACCTTCCAGTATGACTTGAACAAAGTCCTGGGCGGACATCTTGCCGTGTCTGGCAAAACACTGATAGGCTCCTCCATCACTCTTGGCCATCCCAGCCATGACCAGGTTCTCCCTGTTTTGGCCTGTCATGCGAACACTGTTACTGGGGTAGATGAGCTCTCCATTGCGATACCAGGACAACTGGTACTCCTCAGAGCCGGTTACGCTGCAGGACAGTGAAACCTGGCTTCCCACGCTGCCCTTCACCTTCCGTGGGCTCACCATGACTTTCAGGGGCTCTGTAGGTTAGGGAAGTAAGAGGTCAGTAGCTGGTTTTTAAAAGAAGATTGGAATATTTGTTTTCTATAGTTTTACTATCAGTATTATTTTGCCAGTGAAGGATTAAAAACGATCTGTGTAGCATCTTAAAAATATGAATCAGCATCTTTAGATTCCCAACTTGTCCCTGTTTTGAGGCAATATACCACTGATAAAAATGAACCTGATGACTAACCACCAGCCCATGGGCACTGACCTTTCACCAGCAGCCTGCCAACCACCTCAGCATTTCCATAGCCATTCCACACCTCACACACATATGTGCCTGTGTCGCTAGGCTGGGCCCTCTCTATCAGCAGGCCTGTCACACTTTGTCTGAAGCGAGTGTCGGGCTCCAGCGGCCGGTTGTCCTTTAGCCAGCGGTATTTGGGTGCGGGGTGACCAGAAGCCTTGCAGGGCAACTCCACTCGATGAGACGACATCACCTCACGACGCTCAAAGCTGTCCAGGATGTGGGGTGCTGAGTTGGTGGGATCTGCATGGGGGAAATAGGGTATAGTGAGAAGTTTGAGATATCCTTGTTGTCACTTCTGACTTCTTGATGTCACTTCTTGTTGTCACTATATCACATACCACAGGGAGTTTAAACTGGGATGATTATTTATCCCTGAATACTGGTTTCTGGCTGAAAGCTAATACGTCTAAAGCAGTGGTCTTCAACGTTTTTTTCAAGCAAAGGACCCTTTAAAGGTGCTGTAGGTACATCGACAACTTCTCAGTCCCTCCCCCCTTTCCGCTAAAGCCCAAAACTGTCTCCTAAGCCCCTCCCCCCACAAGGGAGAATGAATGCATGAGCAGTGATTGACACGCAGTTAGACACCCCCCCGGCCCTGATTGGTGCATCTGAACAGGGAGCGGTGGATTTTTGCAAATCGCACTACAGGCTGTAGGTGGTGCCAGAGGAGCCGGATTTTTTTTAATTACCTGCTTCATGTAGTTCTACTGGAACATAGGGTCAGTTTCAGCAAATATGACAGAAAGTTAGTTGTATAAGTCTTAAACTGAAAAGAAAACCACTGTTAAACACACAAAGTAGGGGCTGATTAGCACTTAGTGGGTGGTGTTTATGTTATTAATGATGCCTCATGTTTCAGATGTCCATCCTGTCTGTCCTCTGAAACAGCAGCTGTCAATACTTCTTTGCACAGAGCGTTTGTTTGTATCTCTTTACAAGTCCATGGTTAGCTGCTGCTCTGTGCACACAAGAAAACACAGCGGGCTCTATTTTCATGAACCCAGTGGCGCAGCCAGATCAAAAACCAGGTTCTGTGGTTATTTTACAACAGTCTGATAGTTGCACAAAATGGTTGCAAAAAAATGGATCTGCCGTGCGTTATTGTGGCTTGACAGTGACATCGTCACTCCAGTAAGAAACTGCAGATGGAACAGATACCTGCTGCTCTCAGATGGCTTTAAAGACAGTCCCCCGCGCGAGGCAAAGGCCTTCACTAGGTGCTATAGGCTATGACAGACCGAGCTTTATTCTGCCTAGCTGGCATTAATGCCTCAACGGCTAGTTAAAAAAATCATCAGCAAAGTTTTATCATGTTGCAGCATAAAGTTATTGTTGCTGTCACATCAATGAACTACATTACACATACCAGGTAGAAATGATTGAAAAAAAAACATTGTAAACCACTGTTGTGAATCTGTTACATTCCATTCTGTAAAAACTCTGAACAAAGCCTCTCTCATCTGTTTTAATCGGTATCATAAATTGTTAGACTGTTTTCCTTCCTGAAGATTTATCTGTGTGAACCTTGCTACTCTTTCTCTCCTCTGGACCCTCTTTCTTATCTATCTACTCTCACGTCATCAAAGTGAATGGAGCGACTGTTAGAAAATGTATATACTGTATCCTTGTGTGTCTCATTAAACCTTTAGAACATTGTGAACTGAACCCTGCTTCGAGTCACTCTGTTCTGAGAACTCGTAACTGCATCCAGAACCAACTCACAGAGGTCAAGACGGTAGATGACAGGATAGGAACGATGACACAATCGTGATTGGATTTGTTTCATAGCAACCACCAAACAGAATTCAGCAAGTTAGTGGTTTTACATTTTTAAGTGAACTCAGGGTGATTATTTTGCATCATGTGAGTTATTGTTATTAATGCCTGGAGGTTGGCAAGTATGCTGATCAACCATACTTATTCATCATTGACCGTGATTATTATTTATTATTGGCTTTTCATCTATAAATGCTTTACAATTGTAAATTTGGCTACTATCCCTGTGTTGGGTAATGTCACAGAAGGCCTATACTCATAAATTGCAACAACCTCACCCAGGCTGCAGCCCTGACACACATAACATTTGGGGACACACAGCAGACAGATTAAAAAAGATTGGTCGAAAAACATTGGATCCTATAATTCCCATAATGAAAAAAAAACTCAATAGCTTTTTTATGTAGACCTTCCCTGCCTTGCCTTTTCGGTAGTCCTAAACCCAATCCGAGGGATCCTCATGATGGGTATCTACTCAGACTTTAGACAGCAAGAGAAGACACTATAGTCAACTGATCTTCATGTGTGAAATCGGTCCCTTTAAATGGTTTGAGGTAAGGGAGGGCATTTTCTGTCCTGAAGCCGTCCCCACAAACTGTGTTTGCACAGTTCCGATGACCTTTATCACATGTCATCCCCTCTTTAATTCATGTGTTCTTCCTGTCACTCTCCATTCTATTCACTTTATCTAGATCCTTTTCTACAAGCACAGATTTATTTCCATATGGTCCTCTGTCGCTTTGCACTATTTTTGAAACTGACCAAGATCAACAGTTAAACTAAAAACAAACCAAAGAAAGAGGGTCTCATGCATATTATTGTATTAAGGTTGGTTTTGAAGACAGCTATTGCATACCCAAATGTTACTTGTGTCATGTACAGTAAAGAATACAGTAAAGGCCTTATAGATATAGCTATATGCTATATAGCTATATGTCAATTATATGCACAATTTGAACGGCGCGCAGATTGGTGTTCCACTTACCTGAGACAATGAGGCGGGCACTATTGCTCTGTCGGGTCTCTCCTGTGTACCGATGGCGAGTCATACACCTGTAGTTATACAGCCCGTCTTCCATTTGCACATCCAGGATATACAGGGCTCCCGTGGATGTGATGAGAAACCGTGACACTGGAAATAAATAAATAAAACATATTAGGTCACTGCACGTTATTGATGTAGGGTGCAATTTTAAACAGCTACAGTACAGCTCTTAATGAAACCAACAATGAAAGCAAAGTAACATTTCAAAACTGTTACTGCCATTGTTGCAACATTGTTACTGCCTGTAAGCCAATCAGCACCAAATACTGTATGTCACCTTTATGTGACCTGTTAGTACTGTATATTGCCTCTGGTCTGTTGAACATTTTGAAAAGGTTTTCTGTAGCTTGCAGTTTCTCTACCAAACACATATTTGAGCTTGTCTATGGCCTGCAGACTAAACCTTCTCAACAGAGTGCAGGATCCATCATTTGCCCTTATTTAATTAGTCCCCACTGACTCCCCACTCAGCTTAATTGTCTGGTGCAACAAGGGTTTCATAAAAGCCTAGTGTGCTTATTCACTTGTATAAAACAGAATTACCACAAATATCACCTTGTTTTGACCCGTAACGTTGCGTCACACACACACACACACACAACCAATCAGTGTGATCCTGAAAATGCCCACTTGGATGAAATGCACTGTGTCTCTATGTTTTGCCAAAAGCGGTGTGTGAAAGGAACAAACAAAGCCTCAGTTGCCTCCAGATTTCATCACAGGCAACAACGAGCATTTTTTACAAACAAATAATATTCCACCGTCATACTGTGTGTATTCATTTGTATGCGCTGGAATCACCACCTTACACATTCTGAAAGAAGACTATACAGAAAATCCAATTTTAAAGTCTCTTAGCAAATATTTGCAAGTCAAGTAAGGCGCGCAGCTCTGTGTGGTTGCAGTCACCAAACATCTGCTGCAGCCCATTTAGCTCAGCACAGCTCGGAGGCGCTGTGACAAGGCTGTGTGTTGTGTAGCGGTGTAACACAGCTCGTTATCATGTAGCTCATCGCTTCTCTCTCTCTCCCTCTCTCTCTCTCTCTCTCTCTCTCTCTCTCTCTCTCTCTCTCTCTTTTTCTCTCTTGGGAGAAACTCTCCCTCTCTCTGTCTCTCTCTCTCTCTCAGTTTCTCCTTCTTTCTCTGCTCCAGCAAAAGTGCAGGGAGCCAGGGATCACAGAGCGCTTTGATAGGGCATGGCTGCGCAGGTCGGTTGTGTTAATATCATGCTAATTTTATGCTAATTTGTGTGAACACATGGTAGTAGAGAGAGGTAGTCAGTGTTTATGAGGAGTGATGTGTGCTGTAGCCGGTGGCTGACGGGTATTTCATGTCACAGATGATGGAGAAGCCAATCTGGGATGGGGATCAAATGGGGCTGCCGTACGGCAGGGGATTCTGGGAATATCGGTAGAGATATCATAATGCAGACTTCATGGGGTGTTGAATTACTCTCATTTAGTCCTGTCATGAGAGTTTAACACAGATTAAGGCTGCTGGTACAGGGCCCTTGCATATTGCATGCAAAGATAATGGAAAGAGGTGTAAAGCGCAAGCTATGATCATTGTGTTAGGTATCTGCAACATCTCATCAATTAATCATTAATTAACTGCAAACATCTTCAAAATGACATTTGGTCACTGCCGGCCTCATTATGTTTTGTAAATCACAAGAAGTCTTCCACTTAACTTAACCATCTTTTAAAATGAGCTTTAGAGAGATTTGAGGAAAACAATCTTCGGGTTTACAGTCGCAGACAGCTGATGGAGTGAATGACAGAAGATGACTTCCAACATGTTTACAGGTTACAGTAATGGTGCAAGGAGAAAGGATGAATGAGAGGACAGAGAAATGGGGGGAGAAAACAGAGAAGGAGAGGGAGGAATACACAGAGGAGGGTGGTGAGGATTGTGAGCAAGTGATGACCTAGTTAGAAAAGCGAGACCACGGATTTGATATCCTGAGGGGTTTCTTCAGCTTGTGGTCGAGATATTCTCGCGTGTGACCGACAACCAATGGTAAAAGGAGGGGGACAGGAGAGGTAGTATATACGCCCGTATGTATGTGTGTGTGTCTGTAGTCCTTAATCATATAACCACAGAGACAAGCAAGAATAATATGGTTCAGTTTAGGAAACAGGAATAGACACTAGGTTTACTTGTGTTCTTGCCAATAATTAGATGAGAAGTCTGAACAATACTTGCTTTTATAAGCCCACCCACCATCTTTTCCTTAACCTTACTGCGTCAAAAGTGACGCCAATAGTCCCATCCAAGCGCGTTTAGATGCAACACATTTAGATATGACGCTAAAGGAGACTTTAAGCATCAATAACAAAGCCAAAGGCACCTGACCAAGCGTCTGTATTTGATGCGGTGGGAGTGAGAATGTGTTATACTTATAGAGCTAGGAGATAGTTAGCATAGCTCAGCATTAATACTGGAAACAGGGGGAAACAGCTAGCTAAAAAAAAAACATCTGCCTACCCACAAGCACCTCTAAAGAGATATAACTTGTGAATTGTGACTAGCTGTTTATTTTGGTTTCCAGTCTTTATGCTAAGCTAATCTAGCTGTGTCCTGGCTTCAGCTTTATATTTAGTGTACAGACATGAGAGTCGTATCAATCTGTGTAATCTAACTCTCAACAAGATAGCAAATATGCATGTATCCAAAAAGTGCAACTGTGCCAAACATCCGCCTGTTTCTTCACGTCATTACTCGACTCCTTAGAATAGAGTTTGATACCTTACACTTTTAGTAATGTATGCCCAACTCCCAGAAGTAGCCCAAAGTAAAGTAGCATCTTGGTACTGTGTTTTTCATTCTACTTCCTCGGTGCAAACACAGCACATTATTATCAAGGGTATGAACCTAAACTACTATGACTACTTCCTGAGCTTAACTAAATGTGTACAGCTTCTACAATAGATGCTTAGTTGCTGACCAATCTAGAAGTGTATTGAAGACGACACTTGAACTGTTTAGAATGCTATAATCTGAAATGTTAAGTGTCACCATTTGGAAAAGTTGCTAATAGACACAATCACAATGTTTGTTTACAATAGCTTCCGGGTAAAAAAAACCCTGTGTCACATACAGTCAATTGAATGGCTCTGAGCAAACAAGGATGAGGAACAACTGGATATACTCTCATGTCATTCAGCTAAAATGCATGTTTGATGCTTTCATATGTCAACACTGTGGCTAACGTTAGCCTGGAGAGCTAATGTGCCTGTTGGGTCTGTAAATATTATATACAGTCTATGGTTGGGCCGCAGACTAAAGAAAATGACAGCACCCGAACTAGCAGTGAGTCCGACCGGTGGTGACATGTTGCTGTTTATTAACACTAGCAAAGCAACACCGGACAGAAAATAAGCACAGCAGAAACGTTTGACAGGTCGGACCTCCGTGTTTAACTATATATCCATAAGCTAATGGCTGAAAATGAAAACAGAAATTAAAAAGTTTAAAGATTCCACATATCTCTGCAATTCAAATTCATACCCGGAAGTGATTTTTGTGTTAGCGCACACAGTGATTACAAAAGCATCGGAGCATCTTTTCAGCAGGAGGTAAATTAACATGTAAGTGAAACAGATGGTGTATTTTTAGACCGCTGCAATGAGAACAGGAGGTAGAAGTGGTTGCTGTTCATTTAAAATATGAAAAAAAGATCCAGGGCCCATTGTATTTAATAACATTCTTGATTCGTGGGTAGATTCCATTTCTTTCTTCCCAGCTCAGACAGGATCGATTGTCTCACACAGAGATACAGGCCTACAGGACTGGACTGTATTTGCATGTCCTTGTAAGCTGAGGGCATTTATGTGTATGCTCCTACCACTGCAGTTATGTCAAATCCCACTGGCTTGTGCGTCCGCATATCAAAGTCTTTGTGTGCGTCAACATGTGTTTCTATGCGTGTGTGCATCTGAGTGAATGTGTTTATGCAGCATACTGCTGCATGGAGGAATGGTCAATAATAACGATCCGAGGCTCTCCACTATGCTTTTTCCCTGCTCCACCCACTGACAGACAGCCTGAGAGACCGCATCCACTGTTCTTGCAGTGTTTGTGCGTGTTAACACGCTAGACATATGAGCATGAGTTTGTGTCCACACCTGGATCTGTTAGTGTATATTTCTAAAACTATGGCTTCGCTTGATCCCAGGTGGCTTGCTGGACCATCAGTCGTCTCCTCTTCCCTTCCTTGGGCCGCCCAGCTGCTCTGGCATCGAACACAAGTCCCTTTCTGTGGATCCGCACTCAATAGCTCCAATTAATCCCCGTATAAGCCGCACTGAGCCTGCGAGTACACTCTTTGTTCATTCAAATTGGGAGACTTTGCAGTTTTTCACTGAAACCTGAATTGCGTGCATGCGAGACATAATAGAAAACAGTGCGAAAAAGGCTGAAGCACGACCATATTGCAATGCAATTGTTCCACTTTGCACCAAGGACAGTTTGAACTGGTGTGGATGTGTTCTCGCTGGACACACAGGTTAACGTGTGACAGGGAGGGACTAAGAGAGAAGGATTTCAAATAAAGGTTGAACACAATGACACACGGTGACACAGCTGAGTACTTTGACCTACGCTTGCTGGGCGACCATCTGCCCCAAAACAGCTGAAAGAGTCATTGCGGTTGCCTGAGTCATTTCAATATTCTATAAATGAGACATGAGTGGAGGAAAGATGAGATGGGAGGAGGGGGAGGAGAGAAAAAAAAATAAAGGATCAAGAGGGAAAGAGCACCTCTGGGATACAACCACTTTCTGTCATCTAAAATGACTTACAAATTAGCTTACAGCTATGCGCTGCCCGGGAAGGAAAAAGAAAAAAAAAGAAACAACTTTCATATGCTAATTCAGATCATGGCTAGGAAGAGTAATTATCACAAAAAAGTCAGCCCTGTCTGTCTGACAGATCTCAACAGGAACTCACTACCCCCGTCTCTGTTTCTTACACTGTCTGCTGTCTTCCTCAAATCCAATACACTGTTGCAAGAGCAGTACTGACTGAGCATAACACGATGTAAAGATATTGTGACAGTGACAAACAAGAACGTACTTCAACTGAACACTGTGTATATATTTGCAGCTCTGCATGCAGCACAACGCTCTAAGTTTATTACTTCAATGATTTTCATTTATTATTTTCATTGTCGATTAATCAGTCCACTATTTTCTCAATTAATCGATTAGTTGTTTGGTCTATAAAATGTCAGAAAATTGTGAAAAATGCGGATCAGTGTTTCCCAAAGCACAAGATGACGTCCTCACGTCTTGTTTTGTCCACAGCTCAAATATATTCAGTTTACTGTCGCAGAGGAGAGACAATACTAGAAAATATTCACATTTAAGAAGCTGGATTTAGAGAATATTTACTTTTTTTTTTTTCACATAAACCGATTAACCCATTCTCAAACTAGTTGGAGATTAATTGAATAGTTGACAACTAACAGATTAATCTTAGCAGCTCTAAACAATGTGCTGTTAAAAACATGAGAACGTTAGGGCACACAGTGCTCAGATGTACAGTACATTTCCCCAGCCCAAACTCCATTTGCTAACTGAGAAGAGACTTGATTATTTTTCTCTTATGACCTCGAACACCTCCACCTGCACTCCTCTGACTCTGAAGAACTTTGAAGCGTCTGAACAATCAACACTAAGTCTGGACGCCACTTACAGGGAAACTCATGGAGTCAGCTAAACAATGCAGATAAAAATTGCTTCCTCATCACTCTGCTGGCAGTGTCCCCGCTGTGCAACTGTCTTGGAGTGTATTAGTGAGGGGGAGGGTGGGGGTGGGGGGGGCGGGGAGTGTGCTCCCTGGAGACAGTGTCACCGTAACCTTGGCCAGTCAAAGTCATACAGCTTCACCAACAAAAAAAAAATAATAAAAAAAATGATAATGCATGCTGCTAGTACACACTAACAAAGCAACACCTATCTGCATGTAGAGATGGTTTTTAAAAAATCTTATTGAGGTGGTAAATAAATAGATGAACAGAATGTGTGTTGGGTGATTGAGTGATTCACTTGAAATATGTTCCTTTTGCTTAACAAGGTCTTTTTAACTTGAACCCAAAAAGACATGCAAGCCAAATGCATATAATGTGTAGAGTTGTTGTTGTTTGTACCAGTATCGGAAATGCCTCCGATTCTGCCTAAATGCTGGAATCGGTATCGGCAAGTAGCCTACGCAGGTCTATGCAGTGATCCAATACCACGGAAATTAGCCCCCGAAAAATTATTTATGTAATCATTTCTATGGTTATATGACTGAGTGTCACACTAGACAATAAAAGATGAAAGAATTTCCATGGAATTCATTTTCTGCATGTTTTTGTTCATAATTTACAAAGGGTTTAACCTGAGCCAGCCCCATACAACAATGATAGCAATCATATCAATCAAATCATCCTTAGTAGTATACTGATGTGAAAAATAATAACAGGTATATATATATATATATATATATATATATATATATATATATTTTAGTTTTGTTTTTTGGTACTGGTAGCGGATCGGTACTCGGTATCGGCTGATATGCAAGTTCAAGTATCGGAATTGGTATTGGGAAGGAAAAAAATGGTATTGTAACATCTCTAATAATGTGTGTATTATTAAGAAATAGAACAAGACGTGTGTTTTGGGTGGATTTAGGTGTTGCCGTTGCATTTTCGGCAACAAAAGCAATTAATTTGACCCAATGCTAATGCAACGTGCGTCCAACCTAAAACAGGCGTAGGGCTGGCCTACGTCGATCCCTACGCAAAGCTCGGCATTTATCAATTTGAACGTGAGCATAGGCTGCGATAAAATCTCACGTCTGGTCTGAACTCGTGTACACAAGTTTTCGAGTCAGTGTGGCCTTGCGGTGCAGAATATAATCAGTTTAACAGGATAAGGAGAAGTCATCAGTCGATCACTTATCAGCAATGGCAGATCTGGCTCTTTTAGAAGACCTCTATATGTGCCGGTACAACACATATACGCGCACGGGCCACGGTGGAGCACTCCATCGGATTGATTAACAGGATGTTATTCAATGCTTTTAAAAGGTATAGTGTTATGTTTGGCAATGATATTCAATACAGGAAATATGACGATGCACAACATTTTTATTTATTCTTCAGGTTTTCGTTTCTCATTGAAAGGTTAATGATCACAAGTGAACGATTTATTTCTGCCATTGACCGAGTTATTTCGGCTTGTTTTTCCAGCCCCTGTGCTGTCAGGAGACAGGCTCGGGGTGGTGGTCCAGCACGGGGGGGCGGAGGACATGCGCTCACAAATATAGTAATTTTTATTTGGTTTATCCTATGTAATGGTTACAAATGTACCAAATGCATTCTGTACCAAAAGCACTGTCAAATTTAATTCACATCTAGTAAACTGGAAACTCTGCGCCTGTTTAATTATGTGGAAGTGTAGCCATGCTACCGCCATATGCAATGCTACTTTGTTTCCCACTATGGAAATGTCACACAGTGACTGGCGCCAGGACTGCCTGTGTGTAATCAGTGAGTAATAATGAGTGTATGATGAGCCCAGGAGGGCCTGTGTTGTAATTAGGCTTGGTCAGAGTTATTGGCACAGTGACTCCAGTTTGATCAGGCTGGGATAAGCATCTCTATGGAGAGGGAGATCCCTCCAATTTAGAGCCCCTCTAATAAAAATCATTTGTCATTCTTACAGGAGGCACACTGACAGCTGCTGGGGTTGGCATGGCAACACACTGGCCACCATTCACTTACCAAGCAATATTACCAGTACTGTAAATGGTGGAGAGGTGGATATACACACACACACACACACACACACACACACACACACACACACACACACACACACACACACACACACCATTACCACATGATTGTCCATGGTTTACTTACAATTAAAGGTGCTGTAGGTAGGATTGTAAAGATCCAGGATTTAGCCCAAAAATGTAAACATCGATAACTTCTCAGTCCCCCCCCCCCCCCCCTCTTTCCGCTAAAGCCCAAAACAGTCTCCTAAGCCCCTCCCCCCCACAAGGGAGAATGAATGCATGTGCATGAGCAGTGATTGGTGGATTTTTGCAAATTGCACTACAGGCTGTAGGTGCTGCCAGAGGAGCCAGATTTTTTTATTTATTTAAATAACCTGCTTCATGTAGTTCTACTAGAATATAGGGTCAGTTTCAACAAATGTGACAGAACGTTAGTTTTATGAGTCTTACCTACTGCACCTTTAATCACAACTTAGTCGCACATTTGTTATCTGTTCTAAATGTACTTGAAAAGGGAAATCTTTCAAGCTTTAAAGCTCAAGTGTTATTTGAGACTCATCGTACATCGACAGTACGGTGCAGACAAATAACTTTAGTCTTGTGGAGAGAACCATCTGAAAGGGCTTTGAAGCTCAACTTGCCATTCAATAGACCATTTTCTGTATCCATTTCTGCTCAGGAATGGTTTGTTTCTTTTCTTTTCTCTTTCTCCCCTGGATGTTATCACGGAGCACTTCATGGTTTCTGCTAGCCATCTACAATGTTACTGCCGCACAGCTTCCTGATTTCCAAAACTACGGTACGGGCCGAGGCCCAAATCGCAGAGTGCACGAGCGTTAATCGCGCATCATCAGAATTAGCGGCATTAAAAATAATTTGCATGAACTCATTATCACGTTCATTTTGACAGCCCTAATTAATACAAATAATAAATTGTGCAAAAAGTTTACTGTTTGTCCTTCTATTCTTTATATATTTACAGTCTACCTACATAATATTGTCATTCAAATGATTTAAAATATCATGTTACTATTCTTATTTCAGTCTACTCCGTACACGAGTACATCTATTGCATGTCTGTCCATGCTGGAAGAAAGATTTCTCCTCTGTTGTTCTTCCTGATGTTTCTACCTTTTTCCCTGCTAAAGTTTATTATTTTTGGAATCTTTCCTTGTCCATAAATGCCGTAAATCTCTCCCTCCCTTCCATAAAGAGGTTGCAGTACATTGGAGCCCCATAAGTACACAAATACAGTACTACAGAAACACACACACACACAAACCAAGCACCTGCCCTAATTCTTCATCACACCTGGACTTCAAACTT
This sequence comes from Gymnocephalus cernua, assembly GCA_023631565.1. Taxonomy (NCBI): domain Eukaryota; kingdom Metazoa; phylum Chordata; class Actinopteri; order Perciformes; family Percidae; genus Gymnocephalus; species Gymnocephalus cernua. The sequence goes on from CM042439.1 coordinate 22,750,970, forward strand.
GATCAGCATATCTGGGTCTAGACCCTATCTGCTCGCTACAGAGTCGAGTCAGAGAAGGCGGAGATATTTTATTACCGCTCCTAATCAGCGGCAGCATCCCTCTGCTCATTAACTAGACACACGCTAGCCTGAGGCTAACGGCCTCATATGTCAACCACAGATAAAGATGTCATCTTCTGCTTGACTGAATAAACCGCTATTAAAACTAGATGCAAATAGACGAACAGTATTCAAATCAGGAGGCAACAGGGAAGCTTAAAGCCCGGGGCGCTTGGCCTCAGCGTTGCCCCACATTCTCTGTCGTGTTGAAAGGAGGAGAGATTTTAGATACTATCTGTCTGCGGAGTGGTGTTCTACAAGACATCCCGCATCGCTACAAAACTATACAAGGAGATGAATAAAAAATCAGTAATGATACATGATAGATAGTTTGAAAAAGCAAGTGTTCATCTATGTAGGGTTTAACATTTTAAGGCCACAACCTTAAACAGAATGGAGTTCTTTACAGGGAAACTTTGCTTAAGACTACATTTTGGACACACCAGGGACACCTGCAATGTCAATCTAATATGAGAGCCAGAGTGACGGCTGTGAGTTAAAAATAAAAAAAAATGTAAAAGGATTTTTCCGCATTGAGTACTTTGAATACTTAAAGTACATTATCATGATGATACTTACATACTTTTACTTAGGTAACATTTTCAATGCAGGCCTTTTACTTGTAACAGAGTATTTTTACAGTGTGTTATTAATACTTTTACTTAAGTACAGGATCTGAATACTTCTCCCACCACTGCAAACTGTGGACGCACAACTGGCTGTGTACACGGAGCAATACAACTCTATCTCATCTAATAGAAACAGAATCAAACAATGGGCAGTGTAAGAATAGGGTTTATTTGTACAGGATTTATTTGGCAGACATTGACATACTATGACAGCCATGTCTCTATTCTCCCCCAGACTGTTTCGAAGGCAGCTGTGTAAGCACTTTTCTTTCTACCAGACAAATGTTTGTCTGCTGAAGTCAAAACTGAGGAGGGATATCAGCACCACAATAGCTTTGGAATCAGTGCCTGTGTGTTTCTATCAGCAGTGTGTGTGTGTGTGTGTGTGTGTGTGTGTGTGTGTGTGTGTGTGTGTGTGTGTGTGTGTGTGTGTGTGTGTGTGTGTGTGTGTGTGTGTGTGTGCGTGTGTGTGCGTGTGCGTGTGCGTGTGTGTGTGTGTGTGTGTGTGTGGCGTAATTAGCCAGCACTGGAGTCGAGCTATTAAACCCCTGATGGTTGTGTGTTTACAATGCTATCATTGGCCTCTCTCTGGCCAACACTAAATGAACCAGTGTTGAGCCTCAGCTGTATAATCATGAATATTCATCACTCTGTCTGTGAGAACCTCTGTATGTGTGTGTGCGCTGCACTGGCAGGCATTAAGGAAGCTATTACTATCTACTCAATCACAATCAGTCACTTTGTCTGGATGATAAGTCACGCTGACAACAATTCTACTTATCGCCAACGCCAAACACAACCGCCTCTGTTTTTGGGAGCGAAACACAGAGCAGAACCTGTATCCAGCCCTGCAGCTTTTCACTTCAAAGTGCACTGTGGCAGGTCAGGGGTATCTTGGTGCCGTACAATCTGTCCTCACTGTTTTGTTTCTTGACACACACGCTTCCCCTCTCACTCATGCTAGATGAAAGCTCAGGATTGCAGACAAAAAGGTAAAGATTGAATACCCTTTGTGCCACCTGGGGAAGAGAAGTAACAGCTGCAACCTTGACACACTCAGAAATGATGTCCGTGCACACACAAGGGCCATGTTCAATGCAAAGTAATGTGGGTTTCATGCAAATGTACACATCTCAAAGTGGTTGTTTACTTACATTCCCTGAGTGAGAACGAAGCAAGCCTTCAAGCCCTTGCTAAACTGTGATAACCTGAGTGTTAAAGAGTTACTCCCATAGTGCCGTTCCCCTTGGGACTTCATGGCACCACATTCCTGCTTATGGAAAAGGACTTAAATACAGTGCTCATTGGTGTTTAATGGTAATTTGCGATGGCAAGTGGAGCAGGCCATGCCGCTCTGTGAGTAAAGCAGAGGGGGCAAGAGGAGGATTAGATAATCAAACAGTGTGACACTTTAAATAATCTCTGGCTCCTCTGGGGGAGGTGAGACTTAAAGCCAGAGCCCTTCTGATTTAATTGTCTGATTTCCCCGTCATTATGGTGGAGGGCCTCAGTAATTCACGCTCATTAAATATTCAGGAGCCACACTGAGGAGGGGAGCGATGGAGGGAGCACCGGGAGAAAGATGAAGGTGGAGAGGAGTGAGAGAAAGAGAGTGGGAGGAAGTTGTGGCAAGACGGGATCCTTTGTGCACTGTTTGACAGGGATCTACTTTGATTCCCACTGTGTAGAAAGACCTCTCTTTTATTTCTTAAGGAAGTCTGTACAGGGAATGTTTTTGCAGGTAATGATCGGATGTCTTAACATTGGTGTAGATTTGGGTAGATGAATTGTTTCAAAGGATGGTGTCATTTTTACTGTTGCCATGTTTGTGTGTGTCCTGTAAAAGCTGTAATGTAATAATTAGGGCTGGGTATCGCTAATAATTTCCCAAATTGATTCGATTGCGATTCACAAGCTCCCGATTTGATTACCAATTTCCAATTCAATGTCAATTAGGTTGGGGAAATTTTAGTAACAACACCAACTTAGCTTGGATATAAACAACATTCTTAGAGAACTTAGGCTGTAAATTGTGCAAGCAAGAAGTTACCCTCAAATACTTTTTTATAATGCACCAGGTTAATGTTAACATTAAGAATTGCCCCCCAAACTCTTGTTTAAAGTATGTTTCTACTTATACATCCACTGTAAAAAAAAAGGCATATATTAAAAGCTCCATATCTGGATTTTATGAATCGATAACCGCTCATTCAAACTCAATTCAAACAAATGATTGATTTTAATTAGTGAATCGATTACTGTAACCCAGCCCTAGTATTCATGTTAACGCTTATACAACTGTGTATATTGCTAGACTAAAACGTTTCCCTACCCAATTAGCAGTTACAGAAAAATAGAGTAATTTATTAAAAATGTATTGATCTAGATTTAATTTTGGACTTTTTGTCACTTTCAAGTGATTTATTTTGGATCATTGAGCTCAGTAGACAACAAAGCAAAACCTCAAAAGCACCACAATTTCTCAATATAAAATAGAGAACTATTTTAGTCAAATTGCAAAGGGAAGATGTAAAAACTAATGCTTAAAATGAAATGTTTGGCCAGGTGACTCATTCTCTTTAGATAGAAAGAGCCTCTATCCCCTTCATATTCTCAGTGGATTACAGACTGCAGATGAACCAGACCCCAGTTCAACTCCTAATGAACAAGTTGAGAGGAGCTCTCCATGGTGCTGAACTATGATGCTGAGCAACAGGCGATAGCTGGAACTACCCAACCCTACACAACTGTTTTAATATACATCCATCCATCCATCCATCCATCTTCGTCCGCTTATCTGGTGTCGGGTCACGGGGGGAGCAGCTCCAGCAGGGGACCCCAAACTTCTCTTTCCCGAGCCACATTAACCAGCTCTAACTGGGGGATCCCGAGGCGTTGCCAAGCCAGGTTGGAGATACAATCCCTCCACCTAGTCCTGGGTCTTCCCCGAGGTCTCCTCCCAGCTGGACGTGCCTGGAACACCTCCCTAGGGAGGCGCCCAGGGGGCCTCCTTACCAGATGCCCGAACCACCTCAACTAGCTCCTTATATAAGAACTTTAATGAAGCTTAGCGTAAATTATTGCAGGAAGACTTCTTAATTTATTCCCGTCTCACTTCATCTAATCAGCCGCAGAAACTCCCTCTTTCTTTAACCAACCAGAAGTGCCCATGAACTTTTACGAGCCAATCACAGCATGACTCCCCTGTCTTAAACCGTCTTCTCTCTCCACTGTCCAGTTGTCATTCCAGTCAAGAGTACGACCATCCTCCTCCCCTCCACCTCCGGTCTCCAGCACACGGCTCCCTGGGCTCCCTTCCGGCTGCCTGCTTTTGCTGGCTCCTTGGTTCGATAACTGGGGCTCCCTCACACAACCGCCAGTGTCTAGACTCCATCGGGGGATTTCTTCGGCTTCCTACCCCCTTTTAATATATTATTATATTAATATATTATTACATTATGATGGAGTCTAATCTACAAATACTATACATGTCATTCTACACGTTGAATACATTTAGCATTTCTGCAACGAAGTCTCTCCTGATTGAAATATACATACTATATATGACAAAACAGATTAATCAATGAGAGTAAGGACTGTGCATAAGCTTAGTGGACAGGGGATGTAAAGACAAAGATACAGACTGTTAAATTAAACATTCAGGGCCCTATTTTAACGATCTGAAACGCAAGTATCAAACGCGAAACGCAAGTAGCTTTGTGGGTCTGAAGTAGCTAGGTGTGGTTTGGGCGTAACGTGCAATAAACCAATCAGAGCGTCATCTCACATTCCTTTTAAGAGAAGGCGCGCTTGATCCATGGCGGATTGCTATTATGATGGCGGTTTTGCCTGGCGCACGCCAGGAGCGGTTCACAGCCGAGGAGACGTCAGGGCTGGAGCGGGAGTCCATAGGGATGCGGCAAAGTAATAAATGCCCGTCTTGACCAGGTGGTGATGTTGCTGTGGCCTCTCGGGCGCATCTCCTCAAGTCTGGAGAGGATTGCTGCAGCCATGGAGCGTGGGCCTCCAAACGCACCACCTGCTCCTGTTGTGCCCCTTCCTCCTCCCCCCCACTCCATCTCCGTCTACCCGCTCCACCAGGAGCACATCGCGCATTGCCTCTCCCGGAACCTCAAGTGTCCAATCCCGCCGTAGTTCAACATCACGTCTCCTTAAGTCCTCTAATATTTCCTCATTTATGTCGTTAACACATCCATGATTCATGGAAATGTGTAAAACACAACAAGCAACCTGTTGAGGACTGTACTGTGAAGTGGCTCCTAACCTATCCAAACACCTGAAGCGCATTTTCACTAATATCTTTCCTTGTAATTATGTATGGTTTGCAAATATAGGAACTGCTGTGTCCGTGTAGATAAGAGAAGCAAAGTCTATGCAAGTTGTGTACACACTACATTATGGCCAAGCATGCGCCCCTAAAATAGCATCTGAATAACGCGCCACTGACTTTAGACTAGCACCACTGACTTAAGACTAGCACCACTGACTGTAGACTAGCACCACTGACTGTAGACTAGCACCACTCACTTTAGACTAGCGCCACTGACTTTAGACTAGCACCACTGACTTTAGACTAGCACCACTGACTTTAGACTAGCACCACTGACTTTAGACTAGCACCACTGACTTTAGACTACCGCCACTGACTGTAAACTAACACCACTGACTGTAGACTAGCACCACTGACTTTAGACTAGCACCACTGACTGTAGACTAGCACCACTGACTTTAGACTAGCACCACTGACTGTAGACTAGCACCACTGACTTCAGACTACCGCCACTGACTGTAAACTAGCACCACTGACTTTAGACTAGCACCACTGACTGTAGACTAGCACCACTGACTTTAGACTAGCACCACTGACTTTAGACTAGCACCACTGACTGTAGACTAGCACCACTGACTTTAGACTAGCACCACTGACTTTAGACTAGCACCACTGACTGTAGACTAGCACCACTGACTGTAGACTAGCACCACTGACTGTAGACTAGCACCACTGACTGTAGACTAGCACCACTGACTTTAGACTAGCACCACTGACTTTAGACTAGCACCACTGACTTTAGACTAGCACCACTGACTGTAGACTAGCACCATTGACTGTAGACTAGCACCACTGACTGTAGACTAGCACCACTGACTGTAGACTAGCACCACTGACTGTAGACTAGCACCACTGACTTTAGACTAGCACCACTGACTGTAGACTAGCACCACTGACTGTAGACTAGCACCACTGACTTTTTTGTGTTTTTTGAAACTGCAAAATAGCACCAGGGAACGTTTGAGCCTGAACACGCCTCCTCTTTTCACTGAACCGCCCCCAGGAGCGCAAGTTCATTCCCTAATTTACCGACGTGCGTCTATGGAGGGAAAAGTCCGCTGTGCGTCGGGAGCAAAATAGGAATGATACATGTGTACAAAGTAAATTGCGCTGGGTGCAAGATAGGGCCCTAAATGTCATTCACACATTGGGAAAACCATCGTCCTCTGCTCTGTATTAAAGTGACTGCTCTATTAAAGACTCAAACTGTATGTTGACTTACTAATGGAAAAGAAAATCCTGACCACTCTGACATGCTGTGGGTATGAAAGTGTGTAAATGAAAAGAGTGCAAACCACATTACAGTGATTGTGAAGAAGGAATTGAAGAGACAGAGTGCAGCTCTCTAATCAGTCACCCTGTCTAATCATGGCCCGGGGCTACAGCCTCCATCCACAACATCACATTAACTACATCTGAACGTGACATTTAGCATTCAGTCCGTAATTTTGTTCATAAAATTAGAGTCTGACAATGAAGCAACATCATTTTATTAACCTCAAATGCAAATCAGCTTGTTAAAAAGGATTTTCTGGAATCGAGTGGCATTATCCTGATCCTAATATCCCGGTGCATTATTAAACTATTGTCATTCATTAATACATACGATATATATAAATCATTAGTCTGGATTAACAGATGCACATTTCCAGGATAATTTCCTGACATCCTGATCATTGGCTCTCTGTGTGTTGTCGTTCTTAAACTCTGTTCGATTTGGAAAACAACAACAAACTTCAAACTACAAGCAACACGCTGAAAATGGCAAGTTAAAAAAAAAATGGATGGTGCAACAAAACAGGCCTGCTTGGTTCTTTCAGGGAATGATTGTAAGATTTACAAAGAATATGTTTACGGCATTTCCTCTCTAACTGGGACGTTTTGGGACCGATTGGTGAGATTGCTGTGGACGACGTACACACGGAGATACACTGGTAAGAGCTAATGAGGTTTAACCATGTATCCAGCTAATTTAAATAGCTCACGTTACTGTATTGTGTGAACAGCTAATTTAATTTAATATTGTGAGTGGCGTAGAGCTGGGTGATATGGAGAAAATCAAATATCACAATATGTTTGACTAAATACATCAATGTCGATATTGTGGCGATATTGTAGGGCTGACTATTGGTGCTTTCACAAAATAATAACACAATCAAGAGAGAGTTTTGACAAATAATCAATCAATGTCAATAATGAATCAATAATGTGGATACAATGACTTAAGTGGGTAAAGGCAAACAATAAAACAGCTAGAACAGTCTGGTAAATTCTGAATATTATATCACTTTACTGTAATGCAGCCTTTAAAAACAGGAAAAGACAACACTTGTGTCATATGTGACGATATCTAGCCTCATGGATTGGTGTCATAGTACGATATTACGATATCCAAAAATTTAAGACAATATCTAGCCTCATAATCGATGCCAATATAATATCGATATATTGCCCAGCCCTAATGTGGCGTTTTCTTTTGCGGGGTGCAAATGTTTCACCAAAACAACTTTCTCACCGAGTCCGTTTTGCATCGCTGCATCCGGAGCTTAGTGGACGATTGGACATTCTAATACTCAAGTAAAGTACAACTTCCTCAGAACTGTAATTAATGATAGTACGTGAGTAAATGTACTTTAGTGTACTTACATCCCACTACTGGCAAATCATGATAAACGCAAACCCTGTGGCTGACACACACAGACACCTCTCACCAACACCTTACAGTTTTAATAATACTGGTTATATATGACTACCCCAAAACCCCAAGAACATATAAATATAAAAAATATCAAAAATACTTTACACAGGTAAAAGCTCTTTTTTAAATGCAAAGCTGCAATAAAGACTAAAGGACTAAATGATTTAGCGCTTCACAGTTCACGTGCGCTCTGACAGCTTATTTCACTAAACTAATGTACGCACTTTTCTATTACTCAGAAAAAAAGATGCAAAGGGAAAAAGCAAGACAGAGACGGAGAGGAGAGAGATTAAATGAGCATCTCCATCTCAAAACAGCTGATTATCAAGCTTATTATATTGTTTATACAAACTGCTGCCTGTTTTACCTACGTGCTGTTTCTGATTAATGAAGACAAAACCTGTAGTTGCAAAACAGCCAATATTTATGAGGATCTGGGACTAGCTGGGACATAATTGCATTTACATGTTGGAGTAATTATGGTTGAAGACGTAAACTGATAAACTCCTTACAGACAACACATTACGAATCTTCTGGAAAGTCCACAGATAAAACGTGTTCTCCATGAGCACAGATAAAAGGCCTGCGAGTAGATGCTCCTCTCTCAGCAGGACTGGCTGTTGAACAACTTCCTTGTAAAGCTTGCAGAATGTGCCGTAGCAACAGTTAGATTACAAGGTGGTTTCACTGAGACCTTCGTTCATGTATTAGTCCAGCTGGATATTTAGAAGAAACTGCACACTCACACTAAGATCTGGTGCACATTAGTGGAAGGGCAAAAACTCAGGTCTTTCCATTCATGTTGATAGTGTGTTTAGGTTGCGGTGGGGGTTGCTGCAGGGGGGGAGGGGGGGGGGGGGCACTAAAAAAAACACAGCACGCCTGCGGCAAAAAGTTGCTACTGACTCAACTTTTGGAGAAACGCAACCCCCACGTCATGCGGTGTTCAGTCACGTAACCGGCGATCAGTCTTGTCAGAGTGTTATGAGCTGTGGTTTGAGGCGGTGTGAGAGTCCCGTACAGGAAACAGGAAGCATCACTGCCTCTATCGCTGCCACAAGAACGTTTTGAAACACTATGGAGGGTAAAACACGAAACACAAGCACTGAACTGCCCGGGAGTCTGTGTTAACAGCTGAATGTTTCCTGCAACAACAAAGCACTCGCCATGTCTCGCTCCTCTTTTCTTTCTCTCTTTCTCTCCTGTGAACTAAAGCTGCCTTCAAGTGCGCTCGGACACGTCGAGATCTATAAACGATCAGACGGTCGATTGCGATCTAATTGTGAAACACAAAGTTTACTTGTGCTACATTGGGGGGTTAAATAACACAACAGGACGTCACACAAATGGTCCGTTTGTAAAGTGACACTCCCACCGCTGCACAACCCTGCGACAAATTGCCGGATTGCTTTTTTTTCCGTTGGTCTGAACGCAGCTTAACAAAATCTGAGGACACAATGTTTTGTTATTTTCAATTTGGACATTTTCATGTCAAAGAAAATGACAAAATGTACAAATATTGAGTGGTATCTAATACAAATTCACATTACAGTAAATTTAGGCCAAGGGCTTCAGGCAACTAGAGTGAAATTGTAAAAGAACATAAACTATATGTAATTAAATCATCATTTTAACTACATTAAAAGAGCATGAACCAAACTGAAGGCATATCAGCTGACTAACATCAGCGATATAAGAAGTCTTATAAGAAGACAACCTGACTCCACACACCGTTTATCCCCTTTACACCTCCAGAGGAGAGAATCGAGACACGCCCCTCTTTTACTGGACGACTTGACTACCATGTAATCAAATTCTCACAGCGACCTCTACTTTTCCTATAATGGCTCAAAATCACAATAAAAATATTACTCTCCTTCCCTTTATATCATGGCTTTTCAATTTCATCTCCCTCATCTCCTTCTTTGTCGGTGTCCCCTCTGTCTCCTTGCTTTTCATCTCTTGCCTTTTCCTTGGTGTTTTCCTTCCCTCCCCCCCACACTCTCTCCCCGCACAGCATTAGCTTGCAGTGGTCAGGCCGCTTGACAGCTGCTCCACCTGAAGAATACCAATCAACGTTGCTGTGGAGACCGCTCCCCTCCTTTTATTTTCCACCCTTCAATCGTCTTGGTCTTGCATGTGGCTGTTCGTGGACTGAACGTGAGCCAGTGTTTGTTTCTTTCTCTACAAGGGAAATGTGATCATTAAGCTCACACAGGGTGTGAATATGTAGATACTATTTAAGGTCTTAAACTGATCTATTACAGCAAAAGGTGCTAAAGTGCATCCGCTGCTAATTTATTTGAGGTGTGACTAATTGAGTTGCGGATGCAAGCCCCGCGATGTCTCAGACTATCGCTCCAGATGAGCCAGGCAGACAGGCGTGGGATGGAAGTGTCTATCCCTGCTAACACATGACACAAGAGTGAGCACTGTACAAATCATGCTGCTCAATATAGGAGCACAATCAAACCGCTACTAATCACCATTAAGGGCTCCTCTGTTCATCCATGCAGAAAAAAAACTTTGTGTTGAAATCCTGTTCTTATATATTTCTATTTGCTATTTACTGTATTAAACGCAAAGCTCTAATCAAGCAATCGGATTGGTTCATAGCCGTGATATAATATTAATATTCAACGGCTATGACGACTAATTCCTTTGGACAATAAGTATCAGTCTGCACTGAAAAAACTCAAATGTGAGACTGATGAACAATATATATAAAACTGGTGCCACTGAGGGAAGCCGTTTATTCGCACACACACTGCCATGACAAAGAGCTGGATACAAATCTGCAAAGTATTTCTTTAAGTGTACGCTATATTTAGAATATATTCCTTTATGACGGGGAATTGAAGCTGTTATCTCAGCTCTCTTTAAAGTCACCAGACTCCTTTGACAAAAACAGTAATTTTACTTCGCAGAAAACAGGAGTTGCTGTTCTACCGCTGCCTCGATCGGTTAGTTGCTGGTTAGTGTCTGGAATAGTTAGTTAGTTAGTGTTATTGTGTGCTTTTCTTTAGGGTTAAGCAAAAGCTAGCTGCTAGTGTAGGTTATGTACCTGCACTACCTGTCAGACTGTAGCCACTGCCTTGGTATGTGCAGGCACCAAGCCCATACTATCTATTTAGATTGGAATGAGACTTTCATATTGCCACACTTCATGTGCCCATTTTATAAAAAGCAATAGCTCACTTCAGCACTGTGATGAGCTGTTGCTTTGGATTTTGTTTTCTGTTAAAACGCAGTTACCAAATTGTTTTTATAAAAACATAAATCCTACTACTTTGAAAATAGGTTTTGATTACATCTAGCAACAATTCCTCCTTGATAGCCAAACTGTCAGGAGACCAATCACATTCTTCCCTCTAATTGCTCCAATCTACCTTCCCATACGGCACACACTCCCACTTTGAGCCTGTCTCCAAACATGGCCCCAACCCTGCTGCTACACGTAATACGGAGCAGTGAAATGGCTCCCCACAGACCCATCGTCAGTGGCACTGCTGCCAGGCCCGCCAGCCGAGGGTTAAGTAAATATTGGGCAAAGCAGCTGCTCTCAGAGTGCCATCGTCTGCCTGTGTTCCTGCCTGGTCCCAGCCTGGTATAAATCACGCACAGCAATTAGTGCCACGCTGTCCCCCTGCCCTCGTTAAACAGCCCTGCCTGCTGATGAAGCCCATAAACACCAGACACCAGCCTGCATGGCTGGAGGAAGGAGGGAGAGATGGACGGATGGCTGGATGGATGGATGGGTAGATGGACACTTAAGAGAAGGATCACTTTTTCAGAGAATGAATTTCAACACAAACCAGTGTTCACTCTGGTGCTAACACCTTAACAAGACTAAAAGTCTACAGCCGCGCTAGCAGCTCTGACAGCCGTGCTTGAGCTAAATGCTAATGTCAGCGCGCTAACATGCTCACAATGACAGTGCTAACATGCTGATGCTAAGAGAGTTTAATGTTGACCATGTCCACCATGCTAGTTTAGCGTGTTAGCATGCTGACATTTAATGATTTGCAAATTACCAAATACAAAGTACAGCTGATAGGAGTGTAGCTAGTTTAGGTATTTGGTCGTAAACCAAAGTAATGAAGTAAAAATGTTGACTGTTCACATGGTGCTGGTCGCACTAGTGAAAACGTGAAGCGATAGCCAACGTCAACAACAATGGAAGTTTGTTCCAAAATGTGTGCCAGTCCATCTTGTACAGGTAAGTGAAAGTTAGTTTGACCTGATGGTGGCACTATGTGAAAAGTCAGGGGATCACATAAGGTATTAGGACATATTGTCTAAGCACCATGGATATTTGTACTAAATCTTATGACCATTTTTCAAGCAGCTCCTGAGACACCTGCTGGTGGTGCTAGATGTTCGGGTGGCGGGGGGGGGGGGGGGATAAAAAAAAGCCATTAGGATTTATCCTCAGAAAAGTCTTGACCATCCATCCAACACAGTAGCTGAGTAGATATTTCAGTCTTGACCAAAGATGTTGTCTGGCAGACCAACAGACCAACATCCTTGGAGCTACTAAAAATCTATCATGTCTCGTCACTGTCTGAGGCATTATTCTAAATCCTAATGTAACAGGTAACAGAAATCCCAATTATTTGCAACACTGTTGCTTTTGATCTACAGTAGGCAAGTCTACTACTACTTAGACTTTGTCTGAATGTGTCTGAATATGACCATTAGAGATGATTAAACATAGACAGGGACCTTAATGAGGAGCTGATTCTGTAGCAACAGTTGGAAGACTTGGCAGTAAAACCAGTGACTGACCACATCACTGGTTGTTTACGGAACACAACAGAAACACTCATATGACAGGATAGTTGGAGTCTGTATTTTCAGTTCGAGGCTTTTATCCAAAAGGAAAAAAGTGGAACCGATAGGACAAGATGAAGGATAACTGAATCCAGCAGCAGGTGATTCTTTCATGGCTAATTTTTTTTCAGACCCATTAATGTGTGCAGCCTTCATCGAGGAGGAGAGTGGTGTTTGGCAAAAGATCAACTGTGCAATTAAAGCATTGGTGTGTGGGCAGAGTGGCTGCACTTTGTCCACATCAGCGCGCTTGGAAAGAAACTGGACCAAATCAGGAAGGTGTTCTGAGACAACAGGAACACGCAGGTAGCCAAAGAGAGAGACAAAGACAAGCATAGGCAGGTGCAGCTGTGACACTGAATGAATCATCTTTTCTCAATTATCCTGTCTATTTGTTACAGTGATAGAACCATTGCAGCGTCAGATCAGAAAACAATACAATCTATGCAACAAAAAACTGAAATGTGTTACAGTTTTAGAAGACACTGACAAGTGATGTCGTCCTGCTGACAGGTTGGTCATTTTAGAGGGCATTTGTGTTGTTAAATTTGGAAGACTTGTTCGAAAGAGGGCGATGTGGCGATTGGATGGAGGCTGCATAGCTAAAAACATTCCACACACCAAATGAATATATACTGTACACCAGGGCTGGGCAATATATCGATATTATATTGACATCAATACATGAGGCTAGATATCGTCACATATGACACAAGTGTTGTCTTTTCATGGTTTTAAAGGCTGCATTACAGTAAAGTGATGTCATTTTTTTAACTTACCAGACTGTTCTAGCTGTTCTATTATTTGCCTTTACCCACTTAGTCATTGTATCCACATTATTGGGGGATTGTGTGTCAAAACTCTCATTGTGTTAATATTTTGTGAAAGTGTCAATAGTCAACCCTCCAATATCGCCGCAATATCGACATTGATGTATTAGGTCAATAATAATATTTTTTCCATATCGCCCAGCTCTAGATGGACTTCTAACTTTCAATGGAAGCAGATTCTTTACTCCAATGGCCATCAGTTAGCGTGATCCGAAACAAGCAACTCAATCTCATGTAAAAGGACAACAAGGCAATAGAATATGTTTCCTCTGAGCTGTGTGCAGTCTACTTTATTTGTATTTACTTATTTTACATCTAATATACTGTGTATACACTATAAACTGTGATCAGTTGAGAAGATTGTCTTAGCTTGGCAGTGATGGCGCACAGATCACAGATCGTGCCTTTAAGAGCAAGTGTGCCCTGCTATTCTTACTTAGCTTATATGAATAAAACAGCATGGGCCAATGATGGTCTAATGTATGATGCATGCTCTGAAAAGTGATTATCAATGATCACTGAGCTAATTTTTATAATTCATCAACTGTGATGCCCGTGATCTAAAGTAGCCAATTAAACCTTCAATGTAATTTAGCTCCACAACAGCAAATAAAAGGACAAAACCAGTGTCTGGTGAGAGGAGAAATAGCCATCAGCACCCCTATTACCATATTGCTTTAAATTACTACACTCACCGGGGGAGCATTTAACATGCCACCACCCAGTGAAAAAAAAAGGCCCACAAATAACGTCAGAACAAATGTAACTGATTTACATTCGGCTCTCTTTGTGATTGTGCTACCAGTTGCTGTTGTGTCCAGGCTAATTAGGAGGTAATGAGGGTGTAATTGGGCATTGCATTGGGCACATTTAGAGACAGAGGGATGGTCACAGACAGACAGACAGAGAGACAGACAGACAGACACAGACACAGACAGTCAGACAGGCAGACAGACTCAGGTGCTGAATGATTCGTCTAAGGGATGACGCTATATGGGCAGACTTACCACCACCACCTGAGTGCCACTCACAGACGACAAGGCAGAGGAGAGGGGGATGAAGGAGGTGGGAGGACTGATATAGAGGAGGGGGATGGGGAGATATGGCTGGAGCAGGTGGAGAATGCTGCTTAGCAGGGGTGCTAATAGTGCTGTAAATTTAAGAGGGTAAAAAAAAAGGTTGTCATTCTAGGACTGTTTGGTTTGTACACATGTGGTCTCCCGGTATTCTTAGTCAGAATTCTCTTTTATTTCATGTCTTTATTCCCTCCCGTTAGTTTTTTCCCCCCTCGTTCTTTTTCTCTCGCCGTGCCTTGTCTGCTCTGTGGTGCGTGCATAGATAAGAACTGTAGAAAGGACAATTGTGCAACAGCAATCTTTCTGAAATATGCCCAATTTCCCTACTCTCTGTCTCTGACAGACTGAGACAGATTCTTCTGTTTAGGTGCATTGTGAGAGGGAGGGAGAGAGAGAGAGGTGAGCTGGTTACTGTGGCAACCAGGAGAGTGACTCTTAGGCAATGGCATATGCATAGGGGGGAGAGAGCGAGAGAGAGAGAGAGAGAGAGAGAGAGATGGAGGGAGAGGAGAGGAGAGTGCTGGTGAAGGGATGTAGTAGAGGGAGGGTGGTGGTGGTGTTGGGGGGGGGGTTGGGGTGGAGGAGGTAGAGTGCAGGAGGCAGATCAGAGGGAGGTGTCAGTGGGTTACTGCGCACAGAGAGGTTCAGCTTCTCTTTCTACCCTGGCAGAAGAAAGGGAGGCAGAAACAAAAGGAGCTGTCTTTTGAATGGTCGCTGTGCTGGATTGGACTGTCAGCGCTTCCTCCTAACAACCTCACTTAGCTTGCTGCTCCCACTCCCAGACACTTCCTTACTCTATATGTTTCTCTCTCTCTCTCTCTCTCTCTCTCTCTATCTCTCTCTCTTTCTCTTTCAGAACACCACGCGCTTCAGACTATTGCAGGTGATTCTCAGACTGAAATGTACTGCTGATAAATGTTAATTGTTGGGAATCAACTGCTGGATTTGAGCATTAAAAATGATAAAATACACTTCACACGTGTGTACATTTTGATACACTTGATTGTAAAGGATTTCAATTAGGGCTACAACAAATGTTTATTCTCACATTCAACTAATCTGCTGATTACTTTCTCAATTAATTCATTGTTTATTCTATAAAACATCAGAAAACTATGACAATTTATTTTCACATTTTCCCAGAACCCACAGTGGTGTCATCAAATGTCTTGTTTTGTCTCACTAACAAACCAAAATTCAAAGATATTCAAAGATATGTTAATACAAGAAAAAAAACAGCAAATTCTCACATCTGAGAGCCTGGAAACATCAAATGTTTAGCATTTTTGCTAGATAAATAACTCAAAGCGTGCCTAAGCAGCTTTTGAAAGAAGG
The DNA here is from genome assembly GCA_023631565.1 of Gymnocephalus cernua. Classification (NCBI taxonomy): domain Eukaryota; kingdom Metazoa; phylum Chordata; class Actinopteri; order Perciformes; family Percidae; genus Gymnocephalus; species Gymnocephalus cernua. Next base: position 22,766,821 of record CM042439.1, read on the forward strand.
AATAACACATTCTTCCTCTTACAAATGAAAAGTTGAACTTAATCTTAAATGCACCATGGCTCAATTCAACACATTTTCTTTCTGTACATAGTCTGATATAACTAGCAACTTATGGTGACATGTCACTTGTGGCTACAGTGGCTGCTGTTTAACAAAAGTTACATACTGTAGTCTCTCTCTGAAGCAAGTCTTTGTAACTTTTGCTGAACAGCAGCCACTGTGGCCGAGTGACAACCGTGGGATAATGTTGAACATTAAAACATAGTGTAACACTAGCACAAGTAGAGAAGAGTCATAATGTCACCAAATTGGCTCCGTAATGTCACTTACACAGAACTATCTACCTAAAGCTTGCTAACGTTAGCTAATATTAGCCACGATAAGTGAGTCTGTAGCGGCGGAGTGCCTCGAACTGAGTTTTGTTGCTTATTAATTCGACGTGTGTTGAGTGTGTTATTTTTTCCTTCAAATGTCACATAGTGCCACAAGATTAACCCATTTTCAAAATAGAAGCCGATTCATTTATCGATCTAGTGATCAAATAGTCGATTAATCGTTGCAGCTTTAATTTAAATAATCAACGCAAATCTTCTGCATGCAGGACAATTTGATTATTACAGATTTTTCCCTCACCTGTCATGTACACTTGCCATTTTTTGCTCATCTTTTGCCCAGAGGCGTTCTGACGTTGCTGGCCTGGTGTGAAGACAAGAGGAGGATGATAGTAAGTATCCTCTGACCTTATGACAGGAGCCCACAGAGAAACAGACTGCCAAAGACAAACACAGCCATGGGGTGGGTGTAATGAATATGCTGCCCCCTGTGGTGAGGATGACCTTATAAACAACAACAAACTGTCACTATGGCCATGCCTGCTGGGAGCTGCCCTCTGTGCAAGGGCAAATGGCCTGGACAGGCAGGACTGCCAAGGCTCACAGAAGAGACTCTTATTGGATGTGTAACACAGGATAAGCGTTTTGGCTGCATGGATTTATTGTACACCAGTTTTAACAATCAGTCAATCATTTACATTCATCCCTCACTCCTAGGTACCTTTGTGCTGGGGAGAGACGTGCATGGTGGACTTATGGTCATTGTCTATTTTGCTATTATTTTGTTGTATGGTCTTGAATATTGTAGTTGCTGTGTCATTTTTTCGTGATTTTTGTCTGGGTGGGTGACAAAGGGGGGCGGGGGGGGGGGGGGGGGGGATTTGTTATGCTGCAAATTGTATGTTTTGTGCGTGGTGTAAAAGTAAAATAAAACTTACATTCAAGCAGATATGACCAGCTGATATGACCACGTGAGCTCTGTGTCTTAGATGTTGCACGCATCAGTCACATTTCCCTTTCACGACACAACGTTTTACAAAGCGAGGATGGCACATCGTGAGTTATTTGTCTTTTTACCCAGGTGGATCATCAAACGTCTCATCGATGCCGCTGTGGTATGAATGTGCTCCTACTGTGTCGCGTAACGCTAAGTGACTGCTTTTATTATACACGACAAACGACGCCTGCAATCGCTGTGATCTCAGCCAGGCGTTGGGAATCAAACAGCAGAGGAGAGACATCCTCACGTTTCAAAGGGGGACTTTCATGTCACCATGAAGGAGACGGGAAAGAGCGGCGGTGGAGGGTTAGAAGTCAGAGCGAGGCATATGGCATCTCAAATTTTTTTGGGCTATGAGAACTGACAGGTTAACGGAACATTTGGCAGGGGGTAGCGAGTGGTAGGGGTGCACAGGGAAAAGAAGCGTAGAGGAGAGGTGGGGGAAAAAAGGTGGAGGAGGTGTGTGTGGGTTCTGGTAAATGTGTGTGTGTGTGTGTGTGTGTGTTTTGGATGGGAGGGGTAGGTGGGTAAGCTTGCTAAACACTCCCATCTGTTCGTATCCCGAGGCGCTACCAGGGCAGTTAGCTACTGTCTTATGCAGATGAGGTGTTGCTGTGCTGGCTCCTTCCTCTAACAGCAGATAAATAATGATATAAATATATAAATATATTTGAATAATAGGAATGGCAGGATGGGGAAACAAGGAGTAGCAGGGTCAAGCGGTTTCCTAGGGAGCGTTTGCTTTTTACCACGCGATGATCACAGCTCTCTCAGGATGTGTGAGAGCCGTAACTATGTCCTCATTAGGCTTTGCCTTCCTCACTGTCCCAGGAGAGAGATCTGCTTAACAGGGGTCTTATATGCACATTGACATGCATTATATGAGCTATGAAGATATGGTGGAGTTTTAAGCAATACTGATTATGTCACAGTGGACTTTTCTACTGCAATTATTTTTCAGTTGATATCAGTGTTCAAAGTATGAGCGTACGGTACTTTTTTTTTACTAGATGTTAATATACTGGATATAAAACCTGTTTTCTTTCCTACCAGTGATACACCGTGACCCAAGGCTGTCTTAATCTATTATAATAAATTTGTAACCAGTTAATTAAACCATTTACATTCATTATTCCAAACGCTGGGTAACGGGTCGGCCTTTCTCAGGGGGAAAAACACATCTGTGTAAATATACATTTTGGGTTTCTGTCAACAGTGGAGTCTGGCTTCTTTAGAGGAAACAGTATTAGATAGTCAGCACGGACAGTGACGGCCACCATGTTGAATAGACTAACTACAGCCACACAACATTAGCAGGAAAGAATGTCACCGACATTGCGATGCAGTAGAGCACAAATCTCAAATCTCAAAAGCTGTGATAATAAAATAAAACAAAACAAGGCCAACAACAAGGCTTTTAGTGATCTAAATATGTCTACATCATGGTCAGTGTGCACTTTAGTTTATGCGATTTGTTACTGTAAGTGACCAGTAAGATTCATATTTATTTTCCATGTATTAATGTTCACACCAGGCCTGTCATTCTGCAGTGCTTTGTTGTTCTTTTTTCAAATCTTATTTAAGTCATGATGATTGTATTGCATGTTTACAAGGCTTGACGTTACAAGTTATAGCATTCTTCTGTGATTGAAGGTTTTTACAATTCAATAGCTAAATAAAAACTATTTATTCATATCAATTCATGCATCCGTTCCTCTCATTTCATCATAACATGTAGGCCTGGCCTACATGAAAGAGCAGTTCACATGTTGAATGTATCCAATCCAACATTCTACAGAATGATTTAATGCGTGTATGTAGTGAATAATACAGAAAGAACTAAAAAAAAAAGCACATGCAAAAATCACGATCGCAATACTGGTCTATAGATAAATCCCAATTTGTATATGTTCCCATATCGTTCAGCCCTAGTGGTGATTACCAGTTTATAAAATGGAGTTTGCTTTATAAACCCTCTGATCATTAAACTAGTAAAATGTAATGTAATATATTTTTATATTTTATTTATATAAACATACAGTGTGGCAGCTTGTAATTAGTTTTTTTATTTTATGGGATTATTATTAGTTACTAATCTTCCTGTAGTCCACACTGTCCTTGGATTTCTCAACATGTCTACAGTCCCTTAAACTTTTGATTCCAACCTACACTACAGACTTTTAGGGGTTTTAAGGGGTAATTAAGTGAGATTCTTGCATCACCCACGTCTCTGTTCTTAGATACAGTCATGTTATGTGTGATCCCGCTAAATGATCGCATATTCAAACGAGGATAAGGAGCTTTTGATGGAGTGAGGGGGATATGAAGAGAGAGAGAGAGAGAGAGAGAGAGAGAGAAAAAAGGTTGAAGAAGTGGAGGAAGGAAAGCAAAGCCCGGACTGATTTGAATCTGGTAAACTGTCAGAGAGAGGGATTACCCCCACCAAATCCCTGGCGAAAATAGAGGCCCGAGTTATTTACTAGCCTTACAACCAGCTGCAAACCATCTGTACTTAATTGTAAGACACAAACTTTATGAAGATCAACTGGGGATTTGGCTACAAAGCCTCTTACGCCACTGAATTGGTGTCCCTGCTACGAGGGAGAGTATGGGAGGGCACTCGAGACATGTCACGTGTTCTCCAGGACACGGACTCCACTGCTCTCTCTAGTATCTATCAGAGCCCCGTCCTGCTATGTCCATAGACAAACCTTGTGGAATAACGTAAGGTGTGTGTGTGGGGGGGGGGGAGGGGTCTGCTTTACAAAGTATACATACAACACACATCTGCTTGCTTAAACAAACACCTACACAAGACAGAAACGTGTCCACACACATACACTTATGTACACAGATATACACATGGCTGGCCATGGCCTGCATCAAACCAATTAATTGGCTTGAGCCTGAATTTCTTTTAGCATTAGGCCAGTCATGAGATCCCGATTAGCTGCGTAACTGACCTAGTAACTTACACTTAGCCATGGAAATTAGCATTGAGAAGACAATACCTCAGCTACAGGCCCCAGTACAAAACCTGCATGTGGCACATTGTTTAATGTAGGTCGCTGTGCTTTATGTTGTTCCTGGCAACCTCCTGAAGACAGGAGATAAGAAGACCCGTCCAAGCCACTGAATGGCAGGTAGCCAGCTTAATCCTGTTTAACAAGATCTGGGCTGAATCTGGGGTGGGGAGTTTATGGTGGGGTCACACAAGGAGCCCGTCGGGGTCAGGCTGTGGCTTTGTGGGAGGTTTGGTCCCGGACGTTGTGCACACCACGCTTCTCTGCCTGTGCTCATCCCTAATCACTGAAATGAATGCCTATCAAGTGCTTGTGAACAAGAACAGTTTTAGTTGTTACTTTGTTGTTAAGTGGCAAGAACAAAACAAAGAGGAACAGGCTTTCCTCCACGAGTGCGTCACTCCCAGAAGGGTCACCCAGGAACAAATACTGTGGGATCTAAGCTGCTGGCCGCTTTAACTCATTTATTTTCTTCCACTGCGCTAATTCCTCCCATCTCCATATGTTAAGGGTGAAGAGGGAGGGGTGGAGTGTGTGTGTGCGAGTGTATTGTGTATGGGCATCGGGGGTGGGGGTGTCAGGGATTAGGCCATCCTGTCTGGACATATGCCTGTGCAATCACGCTGGAAGGGATGGTCATTGTGCATCTCTGTCCAGTCCAGGGACAGAGATGCACCCCCCCCCCCCCCCACCAAAAAAATAAAAATAAAATAAAAATAAGAAACACTAACATAGGATGTATTATGTTGTAGAAAATAGAGAACTGTCCCAGCCTCGGTACATACAAATATAAAGTAGAGTAAATAAAATTAAATTTGGGTTAAAAAAAAAAACTATTTTAATACACCCCTAACTTAAAAAAAAGCTCTGAAACTTTGTCTCATGTAGCATGAATTCACAATATTTTTTGTGTTTCCATATTGTGTTAGTGGAAATTTGGGAATGATATGTGGAGATTTGCTAATGCTGCCGTAGGCAAGCTAATGAGAGTAGTACTAATTTCTCTTACGGGTAAATCACAATCAACTCTCTTAGATATAAACCAGAATTCATGAACTGTCAATACATGCAGTCCCATGAGTTCAGTGAAGGACCTGTAGTTTTGCTTTCCGCTTGTTCACATCATAACTATAATAAACCTTCACCCCGGCCCACCCCTCCACCCTCCACCCCTCTTCATTAGTAGGTATAATCCCTAATGGCCCATCTGCCAGACGCCAAAGCCACAAAACACAGAGCAAACAAGGCTGGAAGAAGCTGGCCATTATGGGGCCTCTGAATGGGCCGAATGATCACTTACTGTACATAGACGGTGTGTTTGCTCAGGCCCTACATACGCACACTACAGCGTCCCCATTGTCACACGTATAAGGAACTATTTGAGCTTCAGAAGAAGGATTGTAGCTGATGGCCAGTTGCACCTGCCTCTGAAGAAGATAGGCGTGTGTGTGTGTGTGTGTGTGTGTGTGTGTGTGTGTGTGTGTGTGTGTGTGTGTGTGTGTGTGAAACTAGACTGATACTACCCAAGCATTCAGCTGCACTTTGTGCTTTTACTTTACAGCGGGCTATCTAAAGGGCCTCCACCACATTAATAATTCAGAGTTTGAAATGTTCTCTTTCTGAGCTAAAAAAAAAAAGCCTTGGTTAGGAATCACCTTTTCAATGTTAACTGAGAACCAGCACTGTTCTACTGTAGCAACACAGACTGACGGACACAAAATGGCTGCCTTGGACTGAAAGAGGCAGTGAGCCAGAGCAGCAGCAGCCTAGACAGAGCAAACCTTTTACTGGTCTCTCTTCCCTCACTCTTATTGAGAGAAGATTAACACATTGCCAGTAAACCATCACTTGATTGCTCCCCCCACACCACCCCACCCTCCTCCAATAGTGCCACAGTATCACCGTCAACACATTTTGGGATTGCAGTGTGACCCCCAGGCTGCCCAAGGAATGTAATCCTGGTTTGTGGGCTAAAGGGATCAAGGCACTCGAAGACACAATGTAATCAAGAAGGAACGTCTACACCCCAAGAATCAGACGGCAAGATTTATCCAAGCAGAGCTTTATCCACAATGTCAATTAGAACATATGTTGGGACACATTAATTGACGCATGACACACTTACTGAATGTCGGCCGCTCACGCATGCCGAAGACAACACACATACATTTTTAAAATGCATACTTACATTTGTTAGTACGTGCAAGTGTGTACTTTTCACAGTCTCATCCAATTATTAATTTTTTTTAAGAAAAGGAAGAATCAAATAATACATTTATATATATATATATATATATATATATATATATATATATATATATATATATATTTATTTATTTTTTTTTCTTCTTTTTTTCATGGTTGCAAATCATAGTTTTTTATAGGAAAATGAAAGAAAAATGTATTGAACCATTTACCTCAGACGAAAGTCAGATGAAATGTCTTTGTCACTTATTAAATAATTGTAAAACCCACAGACACACATAAAGGTTAACCAATGGTGTTGATTTATGAAGAAAAAAAAGTTCAAATGACGAAATATGGAGATACGTGGTTTCTGCCCGACTGTGAAGATATATCTGTGCTCACAAGTGTAGAAGTGAAGGAGTGGGCCAAAATGTGTAAACAAAGCTGATGAACTGAGGAAAATGTGTGTGTGTGTGTGTGTGTGTGTGTGTGTGTGTGTGTGTGTGTGTGTGTGTGTGTGTGTATGTGTGTGTGTGTGTGTGTGTGCGTGTGCGTGCGTGTGTGTGTGTGTGTGTTTCTCGTTGTGTGTCCCAGATGTGTCTGACAAGCTGCTGTACCTGCACACATGCACAGCACTGCAAAATGGAGACCAGGGAAACACACACACACACACACACACACACACACACACACACACACACACGCACACACACACACACACACACACACACAAACACACACACACACGCACACACACACACACACACACACACACACACACACACACACACACACACACACACACACACACACACACACACACACACACAGCTGTTAACTACACATTGAAGAAACCTGCACCTCACTAACACTGAGAGCACAGAGGTGACAGCTTAGAAAAATCAAGCCAAAGTGAAAAGCAGCAGAAACTGGCTAACATACAATGAGTTTAATAGCTGCTGAGAGAGAGAGGAGCTTATCTTCCCACCACAGCCAATATGAGCCGCTCAATTAGATGAAAGGCTCTCTCCCGTTCTCTAATTTTTTGTTCAATTTCTCCAGGCAATTTATTTAGGGCGGGGGGAGAAGGAAAAAAAAAGGAGCGGAACTCGAGCAAACCGTATTGGCCAAACGCACGACGAGTCATAGCAAGCTCCAGCCAATCAGGCGGAGCTGACAGCGTCAACTCAGGCCCTCAGCAACAACATGACTATTTACTGTATGCAAGAGAAAAATCTATTTGGGGTTCATCACTGCTCGTCCAACAAACTACACACACACACACACACACACACACACACACACAACATTTGTCTTTATACATGAATTTAATATATCTACTTGATTTTAGTTGCATTTTAAATCTTCACTGTTAATTTGGGACAGTGCTATATTAAAACTAAATCTGTAATTTCTAATATTATTTCTAACGGCTGCAAAAAGACATAGTAGCACCGAACATTATTAAACATGTTTCCTTACTGTAGCTTTCAGAAGGCAGTCAGAGCTATTTTAAGACAGTTCACTCTGTATTCTGCATTATGGATTACTGTAACTCGGATTATGCAAAGGGCCCTTCATGCGTTCACTTATCTGTTTAATTTCTTTGTCCTCTGAATAATTTTTACACAGATTCCCTCGGTATTGTATCTCTCTCTATAGTTGCAGAGTGGAACTAAAGGATTATGCAAGCATTTCCAAAAAATTCTGTTTCCTCACCTTAGACAAAATAATGTAAAGAGTTGGTTGGCAAGGCCAATAGAACCATTTCTTTTAATGTTGTCTTTAATTCCAGGAGTTTGCATGTAGAACTAAATTCTTTCAAGCCATTCAGTTCAAACATATAAATATATCTTGAACGAAATATTGCATAATTATTTTTTTAAATCTTGCATTTAAATAACAGGAAAATCTTATATTATTATTATCACAATATGTAGCACTAGCATACATCTAAATCTAACTGTTTTTTTAACAGAAACATTAATATTTAATGATTTAATACATTCCTAAAATATTATTATATTTTACTTTAATAAGTCAGATGAATCCTACATTTTAGAAAAAACTAAAACAAAAATCGTGCAGCTTTGCAATTTTCTTTTTGGCCTTGAACATGTAGCACATTTGCTTTTCATATTTCTTTACAAAACATTTCTCAAAAATATCAAAACTTGTATTCAGATAGTAAATTCCCAAAAAAATCTTTACGATACATCTTTTAATTCAAAATAACTAAGTAAATGTAATAAACAAAGCATCCACTGTTTGTTTGTAAGTTCAATCAGCTTAATTGATAAATGAATACCATAACGGTGGAAAAACCTTAGATAACAAAAAGATTAAAAAAAAGAAGGAATATCTTATATCATATCTTCCTTCGAATCACCTTTAATAAACACATGAACGGCCTGTCTTGTCTCTAGGCTTCCCAGACCTGCTGATTCTTAATCATCCCTTCTCACCATCTGCTCCTCCACTCTTTTTTTCACAGTCAAGGTTACACATCACAGCTCCAAAGATACTGCTGCAGGAGTGCAGCGATACATGACAGGGCACCTGGGCAAAGACAGGCAACGCTTGCAACGTGCATTGCTTGGGGATGTCACTACCCTGGCTGCCTGAGATGTCCATCTATCAAGGTGAATTCCCATGGCGACTCGTCTTGGAAATACCTTTCCACGGGTCACCTTTAGACTCGCGCCACTGAATTAATTCACTTCATTATTTGTGGTTTTGATTAACATCGCGGGGCACGGGGAGGAATCTTCATTGCTGTTATTTTCTGAATGACTTGTGGGACAAGGCTAAGTTTGGCGCCTCCTTCTTTACCTCTGTGCAAATTCCGCTTCTAGTTGCTTATATCTAAATTCTTATGCAAATACGTTCTTGCATCCATCCTACTATCCTACAACTAAGGTGATTTTGTGGAGAGACAACAATCTGATTTAAGTCAAACTGAAGAAAAAAAAAATATCCTGCTGAGCTTTCGAAAGTAAACAGCCATGATTTATTGAAATGTTAAAATGTCTGTGTCAACAAAGGGAGGCACCGGCGTTCCCCTGGCTCAAACAATCACACGTCAGTCGCGGCGATGCGGCGATGTCCAATGACATTTCACTTCTTGCTTGTCCATTGTTATAAGGACCGTCGTGAGGATGGGAAACTGAGGGCCTGCATGTCATGAGTCTGCATTAAAGCTCAAGTCATGGTGTTTTTCCCCTCTTTCTTTTGCTCACTTCCTTGCCGTAAAATGCAGCACAGACAGGGATAGAAAGAGAGAGAGATGGAGAGAGAGAGAGAGAGAGAGAGAGAGAGAGAGAGAGAGAATGATGGGGGAGAGAGAGAGTGAGGCTGTGAATAGGCAGAGTGAGTGGCATGCATGGACAGCCCCTCTGTCTCTCAAAGACACTGCAGCAGCTGCATGCACGTGATAAGAGCAACCATTCACAGTCACCCCCCCTTTCCCTCCTCCTACACAACAACAACACACACACAGACACACACAGACACACACACACACACACACACACACACACACCAATACACTCTTCTCCTCTTCCTTTCTGTGTCTCCACCACACACACGTTTACATGCACATCAGCCTCCCTGCAGGTTCCTGCAAAGATGCTGAGATTTCAAGCAGCATTTGTCGGCAGTCAAAGGTCTTCCCTGCAAATCATTTTTGTTTTTGTCAAAATGTTCTCTGACGTCAAAGTGCAGCAGGGTTGAACATGGATGAGATGGAGAGGTGTGCGTGGGGGGGGGGAATCACCTTTATTTATTTTTTTATATCTAAACGAATGCAATCACGTAGCGCTCAGCAGGCAGCAACACAGGTGTTTCTACAGCGCTGTGACTGACGCTCATCTAGCTGTCCGCCACATCCGCCCGCTGAGTCAGATTTCTGATTTCTTTGGGTTGGCTCCAGTGATCTCACATACAAAAGAGGAGTGGTCAAATGCCTGAAAATCACTGTCCAATAATGACAGCAAGGTGTTTGAATTGCTATCTGTGTTCTGTACTCGAGGTCCTGTCATCTTTGTGCCATGTCTGCCGTCATTTGCTGTGAAGTGGGTAAGATCATTGTCTCTGCACCAAAACTGAAACTTGCATTATGTCACCTTGCATTCCAAAGATATTTAGGCCTGAATGCATCATCCATGTCATGTTGCTTCCTCCCACCCAGACAAAAAGCGTTCTCTATGGACTAATATCTAGGGCTACAACTAACGATCGTTTTCATTGTCGATTAATTGGTTAGCAATTGTTGGTTATTTTCTCAATTAACGGATTAGTTTGTTTGGTCTATAAAATGTCAGAAAATGGTGAAGAATGTTGATCAGTGTTTTCCAAAGCCTAAGACGACGTCCTCACATGTCTCGTTTTGTCCACAACGCAAAGATATTCAGTTTACTGTCACAGAGGAGTGACGAAACTAGAACATATTCACATTTAAGAAGCTGGAATCAGAGAATTGTTACTTGTTTTTAGCGAACAAATTATTTAAACCAATCCAGTCGATTATCAAAATAGTTGACAACTAAGAGATTTATCGATTCATCTATGCAGCTCTACAAATATCCCTCCATAAACACATACAATCTTCCCCACTCCACTCTCAGCAGTCTAATGTCCAGCTTTCAGGCGTGTGCTTTACATACAGTTGGAGCATCAACGCCTTATCATACATGCAACATCAAATCTTTTTTTTTTCTCTCTCCAATATATGACACATGAATATATCTAACCACCAGTCACATCAGTGCCAATCACTTTGATCCACCGATAACATCCAGCCCCAAATCCATACAGTCCACAGAATGTCTAAGTGCCAATTAATTGGTGGCTCCTTCCACGATTAGCTCATGTTGCGCTTATAGCTAATCTGTAACTTGGCAGGGAGCCACGCATGACCTGGCTTCTGTCCAGGTCTGGGAGCCGCGGAGGAAGCAGCCACGAGCTAGCCCAGCGCAGCGCTGAGCAGCCTGGAGAAGATGTGCCAAACTGCAGCGGCACAAAGGAGACCTCACTGTTTATCAAAGATTAAGCAGTGTTTAGTATCTCTCCCCTGACCATCCTCCCCCTGCCTGTGCTCATATACATACACACATATATATATATATATATATATATATATATATATATATATATATATATATATATATATGAGCACACACACACACACACACACACACACACACACACACACACAGAGAGACACTACCACCACCTCCAGCTTACACCCTAATTGTTCCCAGCCCCGAGAGTTTAATAAAGAACATATTGGGGTTATTGGTGAGCAAACAGCACAGTACAGAGGTGGGAGTGTGATCATTGCAGCGCCGGTGCAGTAAAGAGACAGAAAGGGCATCAGCCAATTTCATTAGTATCTCTGTCAGTCTCGGGCTGAGACTGGAGCAGCAGACTGTGAGGAGAGAGATGTAGTGAGCACAGCGCACAGAGAATAATCTAACGCTGATGTTTTACAGTGCTGCCGGACACATTTCTAACCTACTGATAAGCATGTTATTATCACTGCAAAATCATATATACAGGCATGTGTTCTACCTGTGATGTTGCCACTAAGCATGCATAACATTGCTTCTCTGCAATGTAAGGTCTGACACAATCATATTAGCCTGATAGCATTCCAACCATGAGGTTCTGAAATGACTACAGCTGTTACGGGTAATTGAAGCAAAATAACCATTACTTATGCTCTGCTTCCGGAAAGCCACTCATATTTTATTTGTGGAAGGGTGGACAGTTACAATTATTACATAATTTACCCACTCAAATTCACATATGTACACTAACTGTAGTAATATTACAATGCAGTATCTTATTTAATCTTCTTTTTTTATATTATTTTTTACTCTGATCTATAATTTTTCGAAATATTATGTCCTTTTCTAAAGCAATTTGTAACTTATTTTTAGTACTAACAATTATTGTTGTATTTTTATTAAAACAGATTTATTCTATCAAGCATTAGGATTCATATCCATAAACCAATTATTGCAGCTGCCGGTAGTGGTCATTCTTACAAAAATGGTTTACAAAAAAATTGTTGGAGCAAATAAATACGTATATCTATCTATGCACTGATTGATGCATATCTCATCTTTTAAGTAATATCATTTCATATTGTTTTAATGGGGCTATTTTACCCTATAGCTTACCATGCTGCATGCAACCTACCTAGCCAAAGTGTATCTACCGTCATGTTCCCATAATGCTTTGTGGCAGCTGCAGCCAGATTCATGCACACAGGTATTGATTTTCTTCCCGTTTTTTTTTTCCCTTCAGTGCAACCCTTTATTTATCTCGCTAAGCCCCTGCCACTGGGTGTGAGGAGAGAACCAGCGCGCAGCTTGTGAGAGGACACAGTGAATCCAACATGAGCGACGCTTTACCACATAACCTGGATTTATTTCCATGTATATGTTATTTATCTATCTTTATCTAGTATAATCCTGCTCTGTGTGGGATGCATGTGCAGGTATGCATTTGTGTGTGTGAGTGTGTGTGTGTGTGTGTGTGTGTGTGTGTGTGTGTGTGTGTGTGTGTGTGTGTGTGTGCGTGTGCGTGTGTGTATGTGTGCTGTCCGTCCATCCGTTCACACAAACACTCCATTCTCCACAGGTCACCTGACCCATTTTTCTGTGTGAATAACAATACTCCAGCCAATCATGGGAAGACAGAATGGCGAATGCTGAAAAAAAAAAAAGACTCTACGTACATCCAGCCTGTCACACGTTAGAGTCCTAACCCTGCCTGTCGACAGAGCGAGGCAGGGATGGAGAGAGAGGAAAGGAAAAAGAGAGAGAGAGAGAGAGAGAGTTAGTAATCCTCTCTCTTCTCTCCCCCTCCTTACCTCCCCGCCTTCTCCCTCCACATCTCCACCACAGAGAGACCAGTAAAACCATTCCCCACCCACCCCAGCCCGCAGCTCAAGGTTGTGCTGCGCCAATAGCTGCGCTTCCTACATAGCATGCTAAGAAAAGGGCAAAACCGACAGCGAGCGAACTGCGAGGCTGCTCCCAACAAAAGACATTCATTATACCACACTACCTCTGGCTACAACACACAGTATACTGTAGCAAATGATTACCTCCCTTTCTACCCTCTAGACAAATGTTTACAGTAGGGCAACAGTGACACTGGAAAGTCACTATACATCTAAAAATACACTTAAGCTTTAATGCAGGAAAGCAAAGCATTTAAATGAACATACATAACCTCCCTTTTTTTTTCATTTGTGCTGTTTATTACATGCAGACTCAACATTTAACGCAGTGTGGCCAAACACTTCTGCCTCAGGACATCTCAGGGTTGACCGAAAGCATCCATCGTGACAAGGAAGAGTCGAAAACACACAGGTCAGCTTAGCTGCGCAACCCTACATTCACAGACATCTGCATGGCTCCGCAGCAGCCCGGCTTTGTAACGGAGAAGAAAGAATGGAGGAGAAACTGTGGGCACTGTGGAAACACACGATAACGTCCAGCAGCCTTTCGATAGGAACTCTTGATATTTACTTCAAGGGCCCATTATACGCAGCCAATTAAACCGACATAGTGTGGCTGGCTCTTCTCCCTCTCGGCAATGGCCGCGGCGAGCGAGACTGGCTGCAGAAATAACTCCAACACACATCCCAAATGTCACCAAACATGAAAGAAACTGTGAAATGCGCAAGTTGGCTCAGCAAATGGCTACACTGAAAGTGTTCGAGCAATATGCAAAAAACGCCTCTACACCCAGCAGCACTGGGGATGGCTAATATAAGATATTAACTGGGTAACCTATAATCACTCAGAGTTCATGAGGAAGAAATGAGTAGACGTTAAAGGCGTGTTTAGCCATGTAACAGTTTGAATGTGTGTGTATGAGATAGTGATAGAAACACAGGGCAAAGAATGACCAGAAAAAAAGACAAGCTTGAAACAGCGGAGGGATGAAGGAGGACTGAGCAGAGCAAAGAGAATCTGTGTGATGGCCGACGGCCCTTGTGCTTAGCTCGTGTGCTGAATGAAAAGAAGCCTGTGTGTGTGTATGTGTGTGTGCGTGTGTGTGTGTGTCTCTGCAGTAGTGCTGGGGGGTCGGCTCCCTCTAAGCCCTACTGGTGCTGAATGCAGAGCAGGCAGCATCAGGGCCAAGGCAAATGACTACAAGGCCTCCTCAGTGACTGCAGCGCGGGCTGCACCTGGGGAACGGCCCTGCACAGCAACACAGCCGCAGCCAGCCACAGGCCATCACAACGCATCCCAGGAAGCAACCCTACAGGAAGTACACACAATTCCACCGGGCATGGTCCACAACTAAAGCACAAGGTTTTAGATTGAGGTGATTTTTAAATCTCTTCCTGCTGAGATATGTAAACGATAACCGCTCAAAATATAATCACAGTGATCATCTGGGCTTTCTCATGTTTTATAATTGCCGACAGTGCTACTATACTATACGGATGGCTGCTTGCCTATTGCTGGGTTACCTCCACCCCCCCATTCCCCTCCCCTGTTGCAAGTTCATGTGTTAAACCGCGTTGTATGTGCTTATTGCCGAGGTTTTTTCCTGTTCCCACACTGTACTCTGTACTGTACTGAGCATTGTTTGGGAGTCACTTTTTTCTCCTCCCCTTTCCTCATGTTGTGCTGTATTTTCCTTACTTGTAATGTGGTTTCTGTAGCACTTTGAGATTCATTTATGAAAAGTGCTTTACAAATAAAATTTATTATTATTATTATTATTATTATTATTATTATTATTATTACTATACTACTAAATACTACTATATATGTAGTTTCTTAAAGGCATGCCAGCCATTAGTAATTTAGGACATCCACCAGACAACAGGAGTCTTCACACACACAAACACACACAAACACACACACACACACACACACACACACACACACACACACACACACACACACACACACACACACACACACACACACACACACACACACACACACACACACACACACACACACACACACACACACACACACACACACACACACACACACACACACATTCTTCCTCCGCTTCATTCCACCATTACTAACACCAGCCATTTCAAAACAGTGTTGGTGAATTCTACACATACTGTACAGGACACAGTTTCTAAGCGCCATCTTAAGATAAAGCCAGTGTTACGAATCAAATTTATTTTCGAATCTATATAACTCTCATCTCAAATTAGCTCCTGCCAATTGGTTTTCCTTTACGGCCTTAAACAAGAAGGAAAAAACACAGCTGTTTCTAAAGCAAGCATCTTTCACATGTACATTATGTTTCCATATGTCCACGTTTACTCATTGTTTGACTGACAGGTCTGATTGTCCCACAACAAACACTCTGCTCATCCGCCTGCTGTGACGTCTTGGGTGTCAGAGTTTGCCACAACCACACGAGCACACCATGAAGGTAAATCAGTCTGAGCTTTTAACTGCACTACCACAGCAGATCGGGAAGATAATCAAAAACAAGATGTCCACAGAACTACATCAAGTTTCATAATGTTGGGAAATAAACAGGAAACAACCCATCTCACTGTCTGTTTCCTCACTGATCCCTTAAATTCTCTTCTGGGCCCTGAATTCTGATAACTGTGTCTGATCATCTCTGCTGGTCAAACCGGATGCAGCAGTAATGTCAGGAAACTAATGTGTTACTGGTGCTTGTGGTCTGGGCTTTTGATTAGCCACATGCACCATGTTTACACCAACAATGGTAGAAATAGTAAAATTATTACAACATGTTCATATCATGCCAAAAGAGATATTGTATTGTCAGTAAAGTAAGTATAAAGCATGTATAGGTGGCGCCAACCATAGACAACAAGTTGAAGTCAACTTAGCCATTTTCCTCCCTCCTGACGAGGGGCCTTCTTTAAGAGCCTTATTATACAATGACATACTTCCCTCTATTGTGTCCATAAATCCTAGTGAACCAGTAAACCCATCACAATCAGACTTGGTCCTGATTGGCTGCACTCTCTAAACAATAACCAAAATCCTCTTAGTCAGGACAGTTTGCAGCTTTTAAAATTGTGCATTGCCCCCAACTTGTCTTGATATTCCTTGAATTGCCTTGGATACAGATGCTAGTAGCAAGAGACACAAAGCACACAACTGCTTCCATAGTTAGCCACAGCTAAGAGTCATTGTTTACTTTATCATACTTTAGTCATTTATTTAGACAAAGTGATTAATAAGTCCAAGAATCTAGATTGTAGCTGTACATTCGTGGCTAACAAGAGTTTAGCTTTATCCTGGCTTCGACACATTTAGTTACATTGCTGCACAGAATAGAATACGAAACCATATCCATCTTTATTAAATGGTTTAGTTTAGTTTAGTACTGTAATTAGAAACATGTGTCCAGTTCAGTAAATTCATTAAACTTGTTCCTGAAGCAAATCAGCTTGTTAAAAAGTTTCTTGATACAGATGTAAGGGGAAATACATAAGACAAATGAAACGGTGCTGCCTCATTAGCAGATCTTATCTTTTTCTTTACCTGTTAAAACAAGTTTGAGTCAATATTAGAGCATGAACTGGATATTTTCAACAGTGATTCTGTTAAAACCCCAGACCATGATAAAACCACTATGCCAGACAGCTATACTGCACTGTTACTTTTATTGGATGTCCTGACTGAATGCATTTTTAATCATAATTTTCAATTTTTTTTCTAATGGACACCAGGGCTCTTTAAGTGGTTCTTTGTTAATCTAACCTGCAACAACTCAAAAAGCTCTACGTCCAGTGAGACTTACAGAGGGCCTGTCTGAAGGCTGCTGCACATCATGCTTCACCTTCCCTAACTAAAAAAACAGCTCAATTATTCATGGCAAAGACAGAAAAGCTATATTTCACAAAGTTTGAAGTCTAAGTGTTGATATTATTTTTAATCATTAAAAATTTAAATGTTGAAGCTCAGTCATCGAGATGCGGGGTTAAGCCATCTTGCAGTGAGCTGTCGGTTACTGTGCATACAGACTCACAGACATGCACACACATAGTGCACTTAAAATGTGTGTAGTAGAGGATAAGGGGAGTGGACGGTGCGTCAGTAGGATGCGTGCACTGAGACGTGAATAAAGACCATTTGCTCATGGATTCATAGGCTTCCGTCATCCATTATTTAGCATGGAGAAGAGCAGGGGATTGGTGGCTGGATGATTTTTCTGACAGCGTTTACATGGCTGATGGCTACAGATGTGATGATTTTTACGGCTCAAGATAAACACTTTGTTTTGACAGTGCAGAAACCTTTTTTTCCTCTTAAAGATCCAGCATTCGGAAATACTCAGTTAAACCCTGCAGCCATACTGTAAAACTATTTAACAATTCAGGTATAAGTTCAAAAAGTCCAAACATACAAACGTATTCAAAATGAGAAACCCTACAGTATAAATCCCACCCTTGTACGTACCCATATCTGAAAACACGCTTGCGGCAAATCCATTTATGGACAATTAAGAGATTGCTATAGATTTCAACATGGCCGATTTCGCCTCAGCGGACAAATGTGAAACGTCAACAAAAAAAAAAGAGTCACTAGCCAGCATTTGCCCTCCATCCAAAAGTAAAATGACATTAGCTCTTGTCTATTGAGTTTGCTAAATGTCCCACATAAAGTGAATTTGCCCCCCAGGGCTGGGAAACAATCACACAGGCGAGCGTTCCATTTAAGTGATTTGAATGATCGGAGTGCTGCAGTGCTTCCTATCAACCAGAGAAATGGGTCAATACACTGAGACTAAGTGACATGGCTGGCAGCCTGCGCTCTCGTGGAAGACCGGCCAGAAGAAAAAAAGAGCAGGACCTCACTGTCATTGGGTCAGACAGACAAGGATACACACACACACGCACATTGAACTGGCTAGCTGGTATTACCAAGGCCTTTGTGTAGGTTCATGCCAGAAGATCCGTACAGTTAGCTCAGCCCACACACACACCTCTGCTGTCATAAGGCTCATCACACCTCAGCACAGAGGCCAACAAGATCCTCATCAGATACTTAACACGGACGCCAAATTTTAAACCATAATTGTTGACGCAGACTTTTAACTTTTCATAGTTGTTACTGTAGTTAATGAAGGTGCCGTGACTTACTTTCAGCGTTGATTGACATTGTGTCTTTCTCCCAGGAAACAACAGTGATGTAGGCCTCCACTGAGGCAGGGATAATGCACTTGAAGACCGCCACATTGCCTCTCATGGCTTTCTGGTCCTCCACCCGGACAGTGTAGGGCTCTCGTAGGACTGGGAGGAGGGGACAGAGAGGTGGAAAACTGCTAATACTGAACTAAGACATAAGCTGCTTTTCATAATGGACCATGACTGTTTAGACTGCAACAAAGCAACAACGTGTAGACATTCATGAGCTGAGAAACTGACCCGCCTTAATGTGGACATCTTGGCTCCTGATTCTCCCTGAGGGGTTCTCCGCTGTGCAATAGTAGGTGTTGTCGTGGATGAGCTTGCTGAAGCTGGAAGGGGGGATGTGGAAGATCTGAAGGGTGCCATTGG
This sequence comes from Gymnocephalus cernua, assembly GCA_023631565.1. Classification (NCBI taxonomy): domain Eukaryota; kingdom Metazoa; phylum Chordata; class Actinopteri; order Perciformes; family Percidae; genus Gymnocephalus; species Gymnocephalus cernua. The sequence goes on from CM042439.1 coordinate 22,785,910, forward strand.
GGTGCACATGGCGGATCCCTGGCACATCATAGATCTCCTCGCTGGTGGCCAGGTACCAGCGCAGTGAGATAGGGGGCACGCCTGCGGCGGAACAGGGCACCGATGTCCCTGTGGTGCTGGCAAACACTACCTCTTGCACAGATGCATTGACAAAATATAAGCTGGAACGTAGATCTTCACAGAAAACTGCATGGAGAGAAATGAAAATAAAAACAGAAATGTTAGACACGCTTTTTTACTTCCAATCAAAACTTGAACATTCTATGGCAGATGTTTTTAAATAATTAAACTAACAATCTCTAACCGCTATTGTTAAACCCCACCACATACCAGAATAACTATCATATCTGACACAATTGTGCTATCCTGCATTGTTGTTTTTCTATTTAGAATTTAGGCCGAGTGTGTGTTTTTCTCTGATTGACCATTGTGTTTCAGTGCAGTAGAGGGGAGGTTGCAGGAGTGTGTCTCTTGTTGTCTCTGAAAAGACATTACAGCAAAGCTCTGGGAGAGCAGCTATGGATGTGAAATAACAGAGCCAGCAGAGCGCCGGACCTGCTTTCACAACATACATGTCTGTAACCACACCCTTCCTCTAAAACACGCACATCTGTGAACACTAGAGCTCAAACAATTCATCAACTCCATCCACAGAAAATGTACCTAATTTGTGAAAAACAGTTTCTGGTTCCAGCTTCTTATATGAAACGATTTTTTCTGTTTTTAAATAATTGTAAACTTAATACACTGGGGTTTTGGACTTTTGGTTAAACAAAAAATGTAATTTGACAGTGGCTATGTCTATATCTTGACTGTTAATAAGCTAATTGATTAATCAAGTAACTGATTGATCTGCAGACTTATCAGCCCTACAGAACACCAGTGTTTCCACTATAGTTGTACACCAACGGGAACCCCAGCCAGTTCATTGTGTTTCCCCTGTATTCATTTTGCAGTGGCGCACCGCCATAAGTACATGAATAAGGCAACTGTCTGTGGTTAGTTCATGTCTGTAACAGCAGGACAGTCGAGTGTTTTATCTAAACTGACTAAAGTCAGTTGAACAGGTAAAGTAGACATAATATTGTCGGTAGACTAACGGTTACAAAAAGGCTCGGTAATAAACAACACGCTATTGGTCATAGTACAAATGCTATATTGTAAGGAAAAAAGCCCTTTTTAAAAAGTGCTGTGCGGTGGATCCAATGCTTAATATTAACTAATACATATTTAAAGGAACTTTAAAGTGTTAAATACAACACCCACCCGCCAGGCCAAAGCTGTCAATCTAGGTAAACAAACACGCATATACACATACACAATCCTTTTTTGCACCAACTGAAAAGCTCGAATGGCAAACACAACCCAACAGAGTTCTCAGAAATCCAGTGAGCTCTTGTTGTCAGTGGCCAGGGGTCATTTTCTATCAATAGAAGCATTTCTTGGTAAATGCATGTAGGAAAATATCATTACTATTTAAGCTTAAGTAATCATTCTAAACAAAAATAGTACATGTATGCAAGAATTAGGCTTTATGTGATGTTAAAATAATGATCACAAGATATTTTGGTGTTACCAAGATTTTTTTGTCTCTCTTCTTTTACACAGTTTGTGTTTACACTCACAGCCAAACGACCATACATTCTCTCTTGATAAACTAATTTGCATCTATGCTTTCATCAGAATTAAAAGCCGTCGTAGCTTCCGTTCCCTTCAAAAGGTTTCCTCTTGGATCTAAAAAGGTAATCTATCATTGTAACAATTATATTGTTGCTGTGGTGTCAAACACTCACTGAGAATCAGTTTCCATAATTACAATTTGGACATTGGCAAAGGAATTACCCTAAAAGCTGGTATGCAGTCAATGTGTCATGTTCATCTACACAGTGTGCAGCAGAGGATGTTTCCAAGTCATCTTAACTAATAAAGCAAGTCAATGTAATGCGATGCACTTCTCCTGTTACTGTGCTGGATAAAAACTGACAATGCAACTCTGTGCTTTAATGGACAACCCACACTGCTGGCACAACGCCAGGATATGTATACTGGCTGGATCCCAAGGAGGGGTGGATGCCTTTTTTATATATTTGCTGTTGTTTGAGTTGTGGGGAAAATAAACAGTTATAATAGTAGATAACTGCAGACCCCTGTTAGTAGCATATTACTATCGAAGATTCTTTCTGTACTATTGTTGTAGTTAATATCTGTATCTGTCTTCAGCATCCTAAATGTCTCTACACATCTTTTCTTTACTTGCCTTTGGTTTTATCATGTCAGTTGTTTTGTATTATATTTTGCATTGTTGTTTGTTATGTACTTTTTATTCATGTAATGTATCTGTATTGAGGCAGCTTTCAAACCATCTGCCTTGATTGGAAAGCACTTTGAATCAACTTCTGTTGTTTTAAATGTGCAATATAAATAAAGATGACTTGACTTTCTGATGGACAGGTGACTAACTGAATCAATCAATCATGTCTGTATTGACTAACTAAATTAATAGCTTATCAATCATTATCTCTAAATGTGCCAGTACATCCAAGCACAATAGTGTTGTACCTATTGGTTTTAAGGGTAAAAGGCAAAAACAATCCATGGTAAACAGTTAAATCTCGCCCATCACTGCAAAACAACCATTACTATATTGTCTGTGCAAAATATCATTATTACCTTTTAAGAACCTGCATGTTATTCTCGTAGATTTTTCCACCAGTCCTATCACCTATACCAATTTATGAATGAATTGCTGAGATCTGAGGACCTTAAAGGTGCACTATGAGTTCCTACATGGTTTCAGTGCGATTTCATTTTTGTCTCAAATGGTAGACATTTCTCCTTGATCTGCTAGCTGCCTGCCCCCTGAACACACTGTGAAAAAGCCCGGTCTCAGGAGACAACACAGGGGTCATACACGTCAAGCACTAGGGGCACAGGCTGTGCACCAAAATACAACAAACCACGTTCCAACCAATCACCGACAAGATGGTTGGGGGAGGGGGTGGGGGTTAGTGAGTCTTTTCACTGAAAGTAAGGCTGCTGCTCGAAAAGCACCCCCTCTAGGCAGCTAGCGGAACAAGGAGAGGACTGGAGGCTACCTGGGTGGGTCTCAATCTACCTGGGCGGGGTGCCCAAGTAGAACCTACGTATGGGAAACACTGCAGTCATACACATGAGCCCAAATGTAAAGCAGTGTCTATATATTAGTCATTAGGCTGGTGAGTACAATATTGTGCTTTAAAAGATTAGATTTGACTGAGTTCTGTCTTTTTAAGGCCATAAAAGGACAATTGCAGATTGATACTAGAGTGAAAAATTAGCAATGTGCCTAGTTGGAGGAATCACAGTTTAGAAAGAGTTGAGTTTGATGCAGCTGAAATACTACAAATGATGGGTGGCTGAGCTGAAAAAACTTCAGTGTGCCAACAGTGTGCCAACAGTATGTGTCATAGATAAACAATGTAAGGACTGTTAACGAGATTTATGTTTGTTTTACTGAAATCAGCTACATCCACAGGGCAAATGCTAATTTAATTTTTAAAACGATCAATCCACAGTGAACAAACAAAGATACGGGTAAAAATATTTCAGGCATATCCACTGTATCGCCACAGTCTGTGCTCTGTCTAACGTGGGCTCTCCCCTCCTGTCGCCAGCCTGCCTGTGTGCGACAGCTGCCAATCCCCCCTCCCCAGAGACCAGAGAACGTTTTAGCGCTTCATAAATTCCTAATGAGCGCGCTCAAATCACCGGCCACTTCCACCCACTGGTCGTTCAACCTGTTACGACAAACAAACACCGTGGAGTACACATGTTTCCGCACATTTCTAGCTGCACTCACTTCACACATACAGTACTCTGAGGGCCAGGCCTGGAGGTGTTGAAAGGTAAGCCACAAGCTACAATACTGTAGTTTCTTATCTAGGAGGAGGTAAAAAAAAAAGGCAGGAGCCATGGCACACGTCAGTTATAGGGGATTTTTTTTAATTGATTGCCAGTTGGGCCATGCTAAAACCTAAACAATAATTACCTCAAAACACTGATTGTTAGATGGAAAGTCAAACACTGAGGTGACAGTGAAGACCTGAAGAACAAGTAGGCTTGGCAACCCTCACATATTTGTGTTTGCCTCTAAGGGCCCTATCTTGCACCCGGCGCAGCTTTGCTAGTTTGAGACCGACGCAGTTGTTAATTTCCCGTCCAGCACCCGCATCGTTTAAATAGCAAATGCACCTGCGCCCATCTTTGCACCCATGGGCGTGCTGGTCTTACAGGGAGGTGTGTTCAGGTGCATTCTTGGCGTATTGCTATCTTAAGGCAGCGGAAAGTGATTGTGCACATCGCGCACACACTATGCTTGTTACACACACACACAGAGAAGCACAGCAGCACACAAAGATTACAATTAAAAATATTACGGTGTAAATCCGCCAAGGTCTAAAAGCGCATGGCTTTTAAAGGGAATGGGAGATGACACTCTGATTGGTTTATTGCATGTTACGCCCAAAACACACCTTTGAATTAATGAAGACACTAAGTACAACCCTTTTGAACCATGCGGCCGGTGCACGGACCCTTTTTTCCAACGTCAAACTAGCAGAAGTGGATTTGGACACGCCTTAAATGCACCTGCGCCATGCGTTTCACGCCGTGTGCTTAGATCGTTAAAATAGGGCCCTGACTGTGCATGTATGAGGTTGTATTTTCTGTGTAAATTGTGACAATCTATCCTGTTTTCAATCAATCAAAGCAATCAATCAATCAATCAATCATTTGCATTTGTCACATAAAATCGTACGAGGTACAAATTCCAGTAAAATGCAATCCAATCAGCTCCTTAAACTTGTGCATGATTCATCATAAAGCAGAATATGGTTGTCAGATCTGCAAAACAACCGTTTGCAGTTGACACGCAGATTAATAACCTTCAGCTTTTATCGTGCTGTCATCACGTGACTGAAGTCAAATTTTGACTGCTGTATGATTATTAACTGGGCTACTCGTAAACAAATCATTCATCAGCTTGGACGGTTCCTTTAAATTATGTTGGTTACTAAGCGTGGGTCCATACTGAGCATTAACCATCAACATAGACAGAAATTGTATCACTTTTTCTTATTTCCATAAAAATCACAAGTTTTTAATGTAGCTGCATTGATGCAGTACATACAGTATACAAAGAAAAACAACGGGGAAGAAGCCAAAAATCAGAGAGACAAGGCAAAACAAGTCCAGTTTAATGGCTCACTACCCATAATGGTACATAAAGAACTTATCAAGGGTTAATTTACACTCACGTAAACACACAGAGTAACAGCTTGTCAGTGGTTTTCTCAAGTAGGAAAATCTGCTATCAAGACGATCATAAAATCACAGCATCTGTTATGATTAGCAGGGAGCTATACTGTGACATATTAGCTCTTGTCATCTGCATTGCATTACATTACATGTCATTTAGCTGACGCTTTTATCCAAAGAGACTTCCAATTAAGTGCATTCACCCACTTTAACTGACTCGAAATAAAAGCAGTGTAACTGTGAATGGTGGAACTAGAAGAGGAAGTTCTAACAGTGTGATGGTGGCTGCAGTAGCTGACACTAAACCAGGACAAACAGCCATCATGCAGCCTCTGGTCTGAGCGTGTCTGAAAGGTGACTGAGCGAAGAAGAGAGGCTGCCTCATGAACTCCTTTTGTCTGAATCCGCTTTGCACCAAGTCATAAAAAATTGAGACCCCCACCTCCACCTCCACCTCCACCTCCACCTCCATTTCTGGGTGGCTGATTCCTTAAGATTAGAAAGCTTTGATGGACGCAAAACCCTGCCATATCCCAACAGTTTGGATAAATATCATGGGAGTGCATTTATTTTTCAGCACAGTGCCAAGGAAAACAGTGAGGGCGGGGTTTGAGAGGGGAGACGGGAAAGCTGGAAAAGCACTCCCGACAGTGACACGCAGGCTGCTATTAACAGAGAGACTGGGAGAGAATGTAACGAAAAGGAAAAGGATAGAAGATGCAACGACAGAGGTCAAAAGTCCATCACAGGTGTATCACGCAGCCTCCTTCAAACGATTACTTTCTTTGTACCTTGTTCCTTTTCTCTTCTTTCTCTTTCTCCAAGCTCTGTCTGTATTCCTTTCTAACCTCCATCTCTCCTTCACGCTCCTCTGACCCTGTCTCTCACATTCTGACCTGCTCCACCTTTACACGAGGATGCAGGTGCAAAAACAAACCATGCATGCGAAGGCAGAGAGCCAGAGAGGAAGTCGCACTGCACTCAGCTGCCAGCTGACTTATTCTGCTGATCTGTACTGTATCTATCATCCACTGGACCTTCATCAGTCCCCTGCAACAGAAAAAAAGCACAGTCTAAAATCTAGGGGTGAAGAAAAAAATCGATTCATGTATGTATTGTATTTCTTTGCGGCGATTTTTTAAATTGATTCTTTTCCCCAGCAGCTATATACTGTATATATATATATACCAATGATTCACCTAAATATTTTCTGCTTATGCGGTACCGACGGTGACTACATCATATCTGTTTCCAGCAAAACAAAGCAAAAGCAGAAAATGCAGAAAATCCACGTTATGTTCTTCTTTACAAATGAAATAAATGTCAGACTGACATGTGATGTGCTTTCTTCTTAGAAAACAATTAGTTTTTAGAAATGTCTCATGATATATTGTCTGTAGAAGTGTATTATTCAACTTTTGTTTAAGAAGGAAAAGAAAATCACAATACTCAATACTTCTAGAATCGCAATACTTCTACAACCGCAATAAATGAAAATCGCAATACAAATCAAATCTGCACCCATGCATTGTGAAAGAATCAAATTGGGACAAAAGCACATCGTCCCAGCCCCAGTAAAATCAAAGTGCTGTAGGATATGTATGAAGAACAACACATACATTTCGCTGTTTCCTGGTTAAAGAGTAAAGAGCGCTGCTGGGTAAAGAGGTTTGATTTAATAACCAATTCTATTTTATGACACGTTGGCCTATTTGGACTAGGGCTGCTCCCTCTTAGTCGTTTTGGTCTTAGTCGACTAAGATTACCTTCGTCGATTAGTTAGACAAGACAATGAGCACATCTCTGGTAAACACAAGATCTTAAGTGGGGCTTTTGCATGATTCTTTATGGAGAGACTCAGTTTTACAGATCTGTCGATTAAATTAACTAAACGATTAGTCAAAAACATGAATATTAGGAGACTAATGGCGTTTTTCCATTGCTAGTAGCAGCTCTACTCGGCTTGGCTCGGCTCGGCTCGACCGCGTTGCCCCGTCCTCCTGTTTCCATTGCAGCATTAGTATCACCTCATGCTAGTCGTCTCATAGCGGCGCAGCAGGAAACTGCCATGACCTAACGTGACACACACACAGAACGTCGAAGGTGTGTTGTTGTTTCCACAGCCAGAAGATTTTTAGAAAATTTAGTTTCAAATGAAGCTGGACGCAGTAAAAACAAAACATCGCCGGCTAAACTATTTAAAAATGGCGGGTTTGTTCAGGACACCCCCGTCTGTCGCTTTAACGTCACCTTTTGGGATCGCCTCAGCTCGCTTGGAACCTCGACGGAGGTGGTACTAAAAAAAGTACCTGTAACCAGGTACCAGGGACTTTTTTTCGTAATGGAAAACCAACAAAGGCGAGTAGAGTCGAGGCGAGTTGAGCAGGTACCATGTAATGGAAAAACGCCATAAGAATGTCTTTGGTCGAGGACCCCCAAACTTGGACGTTGTCCAAAAATGCATTCAAATCCATTTAATGTGGAGACTCCTTGCAGTTTATTTCCTTCAACTCTTCACTGAGACTAATAAAGCAGAAAAATTACATGACAGAATTAGTATTTTGGGGGGACATTATATGAATTTTTAGTTCTAAATCAAAAGCACAAGACAAACCAGCCCAGTTTATCATAATGCTTGCTTGCTTGCCTGCAAGCAAAGGAGACAGTAAGTGGGTGGCTGTTGGCTGCTATCAAGTGTGTTTATGTACAGCACCGTTACATAATAATCTCATTAACGGCTGTCATAAAATAGTAAGATGTAACACATACAAATGCGCATCTCTGAGCTGTGTAACGCATCGTTTTTGCAGACTGAAGAGACATATTTGTGCAGATCTATTGATAACACTGGGAACACAGGAGCAAGATCAAAACAAGAGCAGGCGGAATCTTGAAATGGGAGATGAAAGATTTATGTGGACCCTATCGATAGTCGGGCAGCTGTCAGCCTGGTTGGCAGATTACGGCTGCAGTCTGCAACGCTTTGGTCCACAAAGGGTTTCTGTCTCTGTTGATAATGCTGCTTTTCTGAACCTTACTTTAGAATGAATTATCTTCTAAAGATGGTGCGACTGATTGATGATTGAGTAGAACTAAGAACTATGATTGGGCTTTCCTGCCTTTTATTTAAAGTTCCTTCTTGTGTCCTGAGATTTTGGACAAAACAAGTTGTTGCATTCTTATCTTATATTTAATTACACACACACACACACACACACACACACACACACACACACACACACACACACACACACACACACACACACACACACACACACACACACACACACACACACACACACACACACACACACTTCCAAGGGCCAAAACCACAAAGAGGAAAAAGTGATATCGTTCAATTATGAATCCCACACATGTATAATAGATGCGCTCTCTTATTTTCCCTGTGTTTTTGGTCTTAGCAGGGCTCAGAGGAGGGGCAGGAAGCGCAAGGGGGGCGTGGGGGGGTCCTGTTGGGTTAGTGAAGCGGGTCCCTTCTTCTCCCTGAGTGAAAAAATGCTTGGCACAGTCCCAGATGTCAGCACCTATTGGTGGCAGGGCCTGCTGAAGCCTCTAATCGTGTATTGCAGGTGACTCCCAATGCAATGGTCCCATTGTGGAGCCTCTGCTGCTGCATTTGGAGCTCAAGGGCACCAGATACGCTTCGGTCAAGGAGAGTGCATGCAGGCGTGTCAGAGGGATGTGAGGGGGATGAGCGTTAATGTCTAGGAGCCCACAAACATGGAGGCTGACATGGGCTTGGTTGACAGGTGAGACAGTGAGGAGTCAATGCAGGGAGTAATGTTGCTGCTTTAGCCTGCCGCCATTACAGAGAATGTTGTGAGAACAGGCACCAGTCGCAAAGATACTTAATACTATTCCTATTCCAGAAGAATGAACAAACAAGCCTTTTATGCCCTCTACAGTGTGTTCAGTAAGACCAATGAACCACCACTCTGACAATGGCCATCAGTGGTAGCTTCCAAATCACTGAGGCAATTTATTTAAGTAAATGTCTGATCAATACAGGTCCCGCTAACACACAACATAAATAGGCCTATGCATTAGCCTGTGCATTAGCGCACTGATGTGTCAGAGGCTTTTTTCTCAGCCTGTGTTTACCTCAGCCAAACACCATTAATCAACCTTAGATGAATGTGCTCGGGAGCCTCTTGTTGAAATGACAAAAAAAAAAAAAACTCATTGATGCATTAGTTGACTGCTTTGTTTTCTGCAACAACATTCTGATATTCACCCTTTCTCCTATGATTTCATCACATTGAATTAGCTAGTAGCCACAACATGTCTGCCCTGCACAATGCCGCTAATGTATATAAACATTAGAGTCCAATTGGCTCTGAGCCACAGTGTGGCCTTCACCAGGTCAGAGATCGCTGTGGTTGCTACAGTGGGCACCAGGGCATCAAGACATTAGGGCAACTCCATTGGGCCAAACAAGCACTGAGCCACACTGACAGCTCATGGCAGGCGATGCAGGTAATTAAGGCAGAGCTCTGCAGAGAGCGCCTAGTTGAGGGGAGAGTGGGGGCTGGGGGATTGCAAAAGAGGGAGGGTTAGGGAGAGGTGGAGATGGGGTGGAGGACAGGACGGCCTCTTGATGACAGTGAGTAAGCATCCAAGCCCCCCTTCACCCCCGCAACCTCCACCCCCTCCTCTCCTGGCCTAGGGGCTTACACAGTATTCGGTAAAGAGAAGTGCAGCTCTGATCCGAGATGCGCAGATCGGAGAACGGGGTCCCCTCATTCTCCCAAATCACCGGCTCCCATTTTGCCCTCATGAATAATGTTGAGCGGTGCGCTTAGTGCCATGCAGCCGCTATGTAAAACCAATGATACCCTCCTCTGATGTCAACTCTCTGGAGGGCGAGACGAGAGTCACTGTGGAGTGGGTTAGTTGATGCATATGAACGCTCATTTACATGAGCGCCAGCAGGAGAGGAGGGAGTTCCCACATAGTGGGTACTTTGAAGACCTAAATCAGTTAAATCACTAAGGTGGAAATGGACAAATACTACAAATCGACTGAGATAGAGGGAGAGAGAGAAATAAAAGAGAGCGAGATGGCTAAGGAGCGAAGAGGAGAACCTCCTGTAAATAAGTAAACAAACTCTAGCTAGTGCCACTGAAGCTAATATGCAAAGGCACATCAAGAGAAAAGAGGGAAAACAACCATATGAGACATTTATAATGCTTCATTACGCTTCCTAAGTGACACAGCATTGAAATGACAGGATGCTTCAGACGAAGCAACTTCTAATATTATTTCACATGAATATCAAAGTGTGAGTCAGAGCTTGATGTAGTAGAGTCTACATCATTTTTTTTTTTTTTTCAGATTCACACTTTGATATTCTGGAACGACAGAAGTTAGCTCACATTACAGAGCCAATTAAAACCTCTAGCATACATGTGTGCCTGTCCTTAATGAAAGCCATGCTAGGAGCACCGCGCTACTGATGGCAATTTTGGCATGCCGGTCGGTCAGTCCACCACTTTTGTCCATACTGATATAACTCAACTATTGGATAGCTGCGATGGTGAACCTGATAATAAATAAGGCTGTGATGATAACCGCTTCACCGCAACACCGCGGTGACATGAAGACATCATTTTCGTTTTTTGGATTACATTTTTTTCTGGCAAAAGTGTACATGGGTGCATATGTTGTGTGATATGAAATATATAAAAATACAATAATAATTGTTTAGTTATCATTATTGGCTGTCTTCTCTCTTATGTTTAAGGGATTCTGGAGATTCCTGGCTTTGCACCAAGGGGATGGACAGTCTATTTGGGGGATTTATTTTGTGTGTCTGATTATTATTTATTATTTCTACTTGTGATATCCACAGATATTGTTCATTTGCATATATAATACACTGTTAAGGAAGGGAAGGACTCAGACAGACATTTCTCTGTTCACCCTTTTTGAATTTCAGCCTGCATGCATGTTTTTGGAGCTTTAACATCGTTAAAACAGAGCAGCCTATATTGGTAGAGAGAGCAACAAGGTAGCGAACTGCAGTGGCCCTGTCTCTTGGCCCTGCGTAGCCCCGCCCTGCATGAAACACTTTTTTTTTTAAATATTGATTGACAATACAGCTTTCTGAACCTTCTGTGAAAAAGGTCAAAGGAATGGAGACAAAGCAGCGTGGCCGTAAATGACAGCGAAATGCAGTAAAGATTCAGACTGAGGTGAAAAGTAAAACTGTACTGCAACACATTTCTTTCAGTTTATAAAAGGTGTTTATTCTGTTTTGTCGAAAATAGTTTGGTGCCTAAAATGCCAAAAAAAGAAATAAAAATAAAATAGTTTGGCACAAAATGCCTCGCAATCTGCAATATGTTGTTTTTACACTTGGCTTTAAAAATGAGCCAGACATAACATTTTAATTATAGAGCCTTAGTTCTGCTGATTTTGCATTTTTTTTTTTTTTTTTTTTTTTTTTTTTTTTTACTTTTGAACAGAGCCAGGCTAGTTGTTTCCCTGTGTTTCCAGTGTTTCTGCTAAGCTAAGCAAACCAGCTGCTAGCGGAAGGTTTACAATACAGACAGGAAGCCATATCAAACCTCTCATATACAGTAACTCTCGAAAGGAAATCGAATAAGCGTATTTCCTGTATACTTTTCCTTTGGTTTAAGCATTTTTAAATGTTCCTTTCTTCATTTATGTACCTATAATTCACACAACTAAAAGATCAATGGCAACATTTTAGTTCTTGTCTTGTCACTGAACAAAGTGCTGGAGTACGTTTTAGTTAGAGCTGTTATTGAGTTCTATAGTACTTGACTCAAATTTGTATGTAATATAGCAATCGCAGCACAATGTGCACTGTGCATGCTTTTAGAGAGTGGAAGAGAGGCATTATTTCTGTTTCAGTAAAATTCCTTCCACCTCTGCAACTATACTGTCAAGTGCAACTCTGACTGAGCTGACAGAGAGAGGGAGAACGGCGGTGGATCTCAGGTGAGCCGAGAGGGAGGACATTAAACCCAGCAGGGAGGGATAAACCAAGAGATTAGCTGAAGGAGGAAGGCTGACAGCTTGAAGATCATCTACATTATACTACAGTACAGCACAGGAGCCTATAGCCAACATCGACCTATCATATAGAATAATTCTAATATTAAATAGAAATCTGAGCAGAGTTTCTCCTGGGAAAGTTGCAACAGTGCAGCAGGGCATGAACTGAAGAGCGGGAGAGAGAGAAATAAAAGAGTGCTCAGGTGATGTGTTAATGTCTGCCAGGTGTGGGCCCATTTAGACAGACAGACAGAGAACATTTTGGAGACGATGAACTGGGAACTGAAGAGGCATTTCTTGCATTTAATAAAATCCAAAACAGATGAAGAGAAAGCAATGCTCTCATATTTCTGTCCGATCAGTGCACTTGCACCATGCAAGGCACCTCTCCAACAAACACACATATATCAACTTCCGTAGGCCTTGTTTGAGGCTGTGAACCATTAATCCATGGTGGGGAAGCAGTGAGATGCAGTAAAATGCAAAAAGGCAGTAGCCGACTAAATTCTTTCAGTAGTGCAAAAATGCAACATAGAGGACATTATTCTAACAAAATAAATGTGTTCATCATTTCTGTTTGCAGTGTTGTGCATCTAGCACCACTAACATGTGATGTTTATGCAAACCTTAGCATGTGGATGACGCATTTCTGTATGCAAGAGTGTGAGTGTTGTCCTTGTATTACTTACGTTGATTTCTTTACATCCAAATATAGGTCATTTCATATCTCGATAACAACATATATCACGCTATAGCATGTTTTCTGTAAATTCAATAGATAAATAGTCTATATTAAATAACCACACGGTAAAGCCTATTTTTCTATACTCTGTGTGTATTAAATACTTGACAAATGAAAAGGAATATCTTCTCATTTTATTCAAGAACTTCAATGCAAAATGAACTAACCTAACATTGCCTCAATGCAGTTCGGCACCTGTTTTTTTGACATCACGATAGACACGATATCATAAAATATTATTTTTTGACTGCCCGAGGTTTCTGCCTCAAGGAAGTTTTTCCTTGCCGCCACTGCAATACGTGCAATGCTCTTTGGGGAATTGATGGGTCTCTGTAAATTCTAGAGTGTGGTCTAGAGTGTCCTGAGGTAACGTCTGTTAGGATTTGACACTATAAATAAAATTTAATTTATCGCCCAGCTCTACCTACATGTTACTCACAGTGGTGTTAATTTTGCAACGCATTAGCAAGTTACTACATAATAATCTATGTATATGAATGACAATAAAAGATAGGAGACATTGTTGAATGCTTTTCTTCCTTTGGCTCTGTAATAGGCTGCAGTAGGAATTGCCGTGTTGTTCTGCATCATCTCGAGGTGGTGAAAATAAAAGCCATTTGCAGGAGGGAAACAAAGAGGCGAAATAAGCAGTTGACAGTGGAGGGCAAATCAAAGTCCTGGGGTTAAATGGGATTGTGGGTCAGATGACTAGACATCGTTGCCTTTCCGCCCACAGCCATCCGCCCCCCCCCCCCCACAACACTCGCTCCCTCCATCCTTGCCTCCCCTCCCCTCAACAGCCCTCCATTTCCCTCAAAGGCAGGAGTTTTTCATCTTCAGTAACCCCACTGCAGGGGAGAGTCCTCTCTTATTGCTACAATGCAAACACATAGTCAGCCAATCTAGTACATATGTGAATCTGTGTCGGTTTCTTTTTTCATAAGAAATCTTGAAGATTTTTCTTTAACTCGATTTACCTTCAATCAAGACAAAAGCAAATCTGAAATCACAGAATAGTCATAATAAAAATACACCTTGTGATGCCAGAGTAGCATTGGATGCTATAGTGGGCATTCATAATAGGGCCCTCATTATTTAGTCCTACAGAACCCTGTCTATACAGCCCTATTATAAATCACCCTGATGGATACACGGTCAATTGAGAGTAACAGAGAAAGGCAATGGTGGGACAATGGCAGCGCTCTGCGTTAGAGGTGCACTCAATCTACACACAGAGGAGAGGGATCCTTTATTAATCATCATGTTTTTCTTTGATTACTAGACTGCAGGACATCGAAAACTGTGTTCATAACTACCTCCCAATGTCTCCATGCATACATCTCTCCCTGTCCTATAACTGGACCGTGTGTCTCCGGCAGCCTGCCTAGTGACAGGGGGGCTCTGCCAACACTGCCAGGCAGCAAAATACACATCAACGTATTCAGAGCGTTTAGTGCCCAGGATTAATCAAATTATAATTTAATCATCTGATCAAACAGCAATTAGCATAATCACTTCTGGGGAAGGCCTGATAGAGAGGAGACTGGAGCGGAATGGAGCTGGGGGCTAGCAACACTTTAATGAAACATTTGCCATAATGTTTGAAAATGTTACACATCTCGGGCTACAGGAACAGAGCTGGATTTTGAATGCTAATCAGCGCGGTTTGGTTATGCCTAATGAATACGTCCAGTAGTCAGCCACAGGGGAGGACATTGTCAGTGAGGTCCTGATTCTATAATTGATTGTTGGTAAAGTCTTTTGTAGCTTAATATTCAGCTTTTCTTCACAAAAAAATATTTATTTTTACTGTTTATGTGTCATTATTGGATGCAGTATATATATGTGGACTCTAACAAATCACATTATATGCATGTATGTCTATGACTTAAGCAATGTCAGCAGGGAATACAGTGAAGAAATAGATGTGGTTATTATATTAGTGTCATTGGTCCTGTTAACTTACTTTAAGTTTGTGGTTGAGGAAAAAATATGAAGTTATAAACAATATGAATTCTGTTTTACATATTAGAACTAATTTACAAAATACCACTCACATAATTTACAGTATGTGTTGTTTAAGCCGCTTGAAGACTACAGTATATTTTACACTTTTACATGTTCAATCTCTAAAAAATGTAAGATACTTATTGCTGAGTGAGAAGTAATCATTGCAATGCAAAACAACCATTTCTTTTGTAAACTGTAATTTCCCCCCCCCAGTATAAATTAAATGAAATAAATATCTCAAAAGGCAGATGTCGGAGGGATTTAAAATGTTTCACAAGTACACTAGACCCTCTGTTAAAGGCCAAAACGTTTGGACCTTGGAAATGATATGAAACTATACAGTACAAACAGAAGATGGTGAGAAACACTTAACTGTGAGATATACAAATGTCTCTATTATATATTAATTATATATTATTATTGTAGTTAAAGGACTGTTGAATTGTCACAGGTTTTTATGCAGAGCAATATTGCACATGCTATATATATATATATATATATATATATATATATATATATATATATATATATATACAGAATTAGTGATGCAATTGGGCACAACTTGGGCTGATCTCTCTGTGCATGCAGACAGGAGTCTATATCCTAGGAGGACATGAAGAGACCCCAACAGGGCGAGTCTCTGTTTGGCAACACTTGTGACCAACTGTTTCTTCTAAGGATAACATTCAAAATGCAGCTACAGTGTTTTGCATTAGAAAAACACATTTGGGAGAAAATGCAACGCCCCCTTATCAAAAAATGAGTCAAAATATTCACATTGAACATGTGCAAAAGGTCCACTGGCAACATATTTTGCAGATATCTTCAATGTAAACACAATCAAGATACACAAAAGCTTCAACATCAACATTTGCTGATGCACCAATGTTTCTCAAATATTGATTCCAAGAAAGTCAGCTCAGGACATCTAAAGCATGATAAGGGTTTAGGCAACTAAAAAGATTTTACCAGATCAAGGATGTTGCTGGTTAAATATTCAAATGTCAATGCAAGACTCAACACAAACCCTGATCTGTCGAGGAAGCTCAAGTGCTGTGTTTGCCCATTCTGCAGCGCTTTATGAATGTCACCCTGCTTCTGAGTAAACGCTGCCAGTAAACATAAATTATTTTTGCAAATTGGTTGGGTATGAACATTATGCATAATGTGCAGACACTTTAAAGAATGTCTTTATCCTACATTTATTATCATTATGTCTTTATATCTGACAACAGCAGATAAGCAGACATCTGTTCTAACTTCACTGAACAGAACTAAGCTCTGCATGTCTATCTTTATAATGGCTGCATTTCTCATGATCTCAAAAGGGACCATGACTGCAACAGTGTCTATAATGACAGCAGATATTACATGTATTCATTATATGCTGAGGTTACTCTCAATGGCAAATACATCTCACAGAGGTTCCTCTGCCATTGAATAGTTGCAATGGGTGATTTTAGCTGAGCTCGAGCAGCCAACCTGTCTAAAAAATGTCCATGTTTGGGTCTGAGTAGGTAATGTCATAATCTGCTTTTTAGTTTGTCGAAATGCCAAGATGTCGAATATGACAAGACTAACTAGCCTGCTGGTACATTTTCATTCATAGACTGTATAAAATAAGTACACATACGTTCCGGGTCTTAAAAGTGAAGCCAATGCAGAATTGCCTTAAACCTGCATTCTTTCTAATTGCCAGCAGGGGGAGACTCCACTGGCTTTGTAAATTATGGTCCGATTTATTTTAGACGATTAAGCAGAGGACGCTTTACGGCATGGCCACCTTTTTGATAGAGGTGTAGCAATGTGTATCCATGGCACTGTGTACATTGTGTGTACTTGTTGTGGGTGGCCATGTTTTCATCATAGAACTTTGACCCTTTCATAGTGTGTTTTCATGAATATTAATTGATACATGTAGGTTGCCTAAAAATGTATTGTTCAGCATACTAAAAGAAACTTTAAGGAGTCGGGTGTTTTAGGCTTTTTTTTGTTAGCCGAAATTAGCATTTTTGAATTACACATGCACCTTGCTAATCAAGCTAGCTAGCACTAGCATTAGCTGGTAACTTGGTGTTAAGCTTAGCGCTCCTCAACAGCTCCACCTTCTCATCCAAATATGGTCATTTCTGGCTCCAAAAAAACAAGATGGCAACAGCTAAAATGCCAAACTCGAGGCTTCGTAGACAATACAATCAATAGTCGTGTTAGACATCAAATGTAAACTAGACAATGAGTAAAGAGCAATGTCCATGGCCTTATATAGAATGGCCTGAGCTCAACTTAGCTTACGTCTTACTGTACCTGCATGGCCACAGCATTAACCTACTGCGCTATTTTATGACGAAAGCCTACAGACACAAACAACACAACTAATTGGCATCTTGTTAAGTCATCAGTCCAGTTCACAGATGCCAAAAACTCCAAGGTTTACTCACCAATACTGTATTACTGCCTTAGTGTACCAATTCCATTGTGCACAAACACTGGCATACAAAAAGTCAAAGGATTTCTAGTAATAAGCTTTGCTATCAAACTAAATTGTAGTGATGTGTCAGTCAATAACCGCCTCATTCAAATAGAAAAAGTAAAACAAACCAAAAGCAATATTCTGTCCAAGTTTGCTTTCTGGTTCAATGATAGCAGAGCGTTTTTCTACCCCATTTGCCTTGACCTTATTAAATTCAACTTCATATTTTTCTTGACATTTAATAAATCATCACACTGTTCCCATGTCTGTCGCAACAGTGATTGTTATCAAAAGCAGTAGAAAGCATTGCTTTAACAGTATTTAACCATGTACATGTATAAATACAAACACTTAGTAGATTGTGGTGCTCAATATGTACTGTAGGTTATAGGCAAAATGACAAAGAAAAAGCTTTGTCTTTTTCCTATTGGATATACAATAAAGAGTATTGAGTCGTAATCAGTGTCCAACAATATAAGGGTCAGATATGTTGAAAATGGCCTAAAATAGCCTTGTTTCTGCATGGAAAATCAGGCTGATTTCATATGATTCTTTAAGCTTTAGATACCACATAACACAAGCTGACTTGGTGTCTCTTTTCCCCCCTCTCTTCCTCCTCTTTTTCTGCCTCACTACACACTATCATCTCCTCCAAGCATTCTAGTCTGGGTTAAATGAAACCTTTAACAGTTCAATGTGCACCCATTAACATATGCTTGTCTACTCTCGTCTGAACAGCCAAGCTAAGGCGCAAGCACACACAGTGGGGTGACACAAAAATCTTGACCCAATGGCACTGACACATCCTGGTGTGATTACTGATTCCATGAAAACAGCATGCCACTAATACCTTCTAATATTAATCCTTATGCATGGTATTAATTAATAATGAAGATTTAAAAAAATCTAAAATTCATTCAAACAATCCAAATACATGTTATTATTAAATTATTACAACCCCAAATCAGAAAAAGTTGGGACAGTATGAAAAACACAAATAAAAAAAGAAAGTAGTGATTTCTAAATGTACTTTGACTTGTATTTCATTGCAGACAATGTGAACACAAAATATTTCATGTTTTGTCTGGTTAACCTAATTTAATTTGTAAATATACATCCTTTCCTGTCATTCAGACCTGCAACACATTCCAAAAAAGGTTGGGACAGGAGCAATTTAGGGCTAGTAATCAGGTAAATTGGTTAAATAATGATGTGATTTGAAACAAGTGATGTCAACAGGTGATTGTAATTATGATTTGGTACAAAAGTAGCATCCAAGAAAGGTCTAGTCCTTTAGGAGCAAAGATGGGCCGAGGATCGTCAGTTTGCCACCAAATACGTGAGAAAATTATTGAAATGTTTAAAAACAATGTTCCTCAAAGAAAGATAGGAAGACATTTGCTTATTTCACCTTCAACAGTGCATAACATAATTAAAAGATTCAAGGAATGTGGAGGAATTTCAGCACGTAAAGGACAAGGGCGCAAGCCTAAGCTGAACAACCGTGATCTCTGATCCCTCAGGCGGCACTGCATCAAGAATCGTCATTCATCTATAAGCGATATCGCTCAGGACTACTTTGGCAAACCTTTGTCAAGTACCACAATACGTAGTTACATCCACAAATGCCAGTTAAAACTGTACTGTGCCAAAAGGAAGCCCTATGTTAACAGTGTCCAGAAGCGCCGTCGACTTCTCTGGGCTCGGAGGCATCTGAGATGGACCATCACACAGTGGAAACGTGTACTGTGGTCAGATGAATCAGTATTTCAGGTATTTTTTGGGAGAAATGGATGCCGTGTGCTCAAAAAACCAAAGAAGAAAAGGATCATCCAGACTGTTACCAGCAACAAGTCCAAAAGTCAGGGTCTGTCATGGTATGGGGTTGTGTCAGTGCCCTTGGCAAAGGTAACTTGCACTTCTGTGATGGCACCATTAATGCTGAAAAGTACATAGAGATTTTGGGGCACAATATGCTGCCCTCAAGAAGACATCTTTTCCAGGGACATCCATCTATATTTCAACAAGATAATGCAAAACCACATTCTGCATTCTGCGGAGGAAGAGGATACGGGTACTTGACTGGCCTGCCTGCAGTCCCGACCTGTCTCCAATAGAGAATGTGTGGCGCATTTTGAAGCGCAAAATGTGACAACGAAGACCCCGTACTGTTGCCTACCTTAAGACTTGTTTGCAGCAAGAATGGGACAAAATTACACCTGAAACACTTCATCACTTGGTGTCTTCAGTCCCTAAATGTCTTTTAAGTGTTGTGAAAAGGAATGGCAACATTACAAAGTGGTAAATGCTTTACTGTTCCAACTTTTTTTGAAATGTGTTGCAAGAACCAAAATAGGAATTTTGTTTTTTTGAAAAAAAAACAACAATAAAAATCATGAGGAACACATTCAATTATGTGCTGTTGTATTGTCTGCAATGAAATACAAGTCAAAGTACATTTAGAAATCACTACTTTCTTTTTTAATTTGTGTTTTCCATACTGTCCCAACTTTTTCTGATTTGGGGTTGTATTACTATACATGTATATGTCTATTTTACTAATTCTTTGGGGAATTAGTATAATAATCTTCAGGAAATTTTGGTTTGATTTTTGTTGTGTTGTGATAGCACAATGCATTATAGTGAAAAAGGAATTGCCTGTGGTGACTGCAAATTATCATAACATGTACAAATGTAGGTTAAATGAATGTATGAATAGTCTACCACTGTCAATCAGTATATGATGAATACACTGGTATCATCAGTATATACAGTCACTCTGGTCAGAACTAAAACAAGACATGACTACGACTTACTTAAAAAAGAATAATCACAATATTTCCAGTGGCCTACATTGTGTTGACTGGTGTGCTGATATTAATGTGCTGTTGAGGATCTGAGCTCAGCTGTTGTTTGCTGATGTGTGTTGCTGTGACTCTGTCAACCCGTCCTGACTCTATGTGAAGTGACAGATGTATACCAAAGGACACCAGTCTGTACAGACCTAGTTTCCCACTGGCCCTAATGTGACCTCTAAGCAACGCTGGTTTGACTGGTGATAATTGGCCCAAATCTATAAAATAGTAACAAACTTACAATATATGCAACATCAAATTGTCAAACTCGTCTTAAAGACTGAACAATATTTCTTTTTTAACATAAAAAATGCAGTGCTGTACCTTGATGAAATGTCTATAAATGTTTGTGAAAAAAAGGGTCTTAATATGGTGTTCAAACCCCAACCATGTCTCCTAGAAAATACAATTATACTGCACACTGCTAATTTGTTTGACCAAAAATGTTTTGAGGGAAACATAATTGCAGCATGGATTATGTTCACTGGCAACATTTTGTTTTGAGTGAAGGAAGTACTACATTTTTGTACTGTACGTAAGAAGTAAGAAGGTGGCTGGGGTGGGTGATCAGAGTGGACTTAACTGCAGACCATGGTGAGGTTGAGGCAACAAAAACACTTTTGTAAAGGTTGTGAAGATTGCGATCTTGGTTAAATAATTTTTTTTCTTTTAAAGTGCTTTAAGTCCCTTTTGACCTTTTCACCATCTTGTGTCCACCCAGTAGACTACAGACATCTATTAAAATAAATGAGTTGCTCTTAATTGGTATAATAATACACACCATTGAATGACGTCCACATGTGCGTCGTGTCATATCTTCATTGCAAACCCAGCTCTCCTCTCTGTGCTTGACTGATTACAATCTCTGTCCTCATCAGGGTCAATGCCGTGCCTTGGTTATTCCTGATCAAAATGAACAGTCTAACTGCTGATGACAGGTATTCAGATGCTCAACTGTTTTGTATCTTTAGCCCTCCAGAATCGTTGTTCAGCACCAAGGAGCTAGGAGACAGTTTTCTGTGTTCAATTTGTTATTATGATAATCTGATCCAGGATTTTTTTCTTTTAGAAAGAAACTGAATTCTGCTTCTACATTAACCATGTTTGAAGTCTGGATCAAGTCAAATGATAAATGCTTATGTTTTAATAAGCGGAGGTACCTTTTCTCCAGCAGCCCCTCGTCATCCTAAACTGAAAGCTAAAAATACACATGCACAGAGTGATACCAAGAGCCAATTGAAGAGCTCCGCTGTATATTTACACAGCTTATTAGCGTCCAATTGAGCATGTGTCAGATCCCCCCCCCCTCCCTCTGGCGTAGCTGAGCAAAAACAACATTATGCCATTTCCCCAATTTTATCTCTTCATAACTAGAATATGTTGCTCCCATTCCATTTAGGTTTTAATAGACACTTCTGCAAGAGCACTTTAAAAGCTCAAGCACCTCTGAAGTGAACTCTAAAGCAGATTTTACCCTCTAAAGCTGTGAATTGTTTATATCTGCTGTAATGAGCTTGCAAATGTGTCCTCAAATTGGCAAACGGCAATTCAGAGCAAACTGTAATTTGTACAGTTGATACTATTCATAAATGACCACTGCAAAGCTAGTGGTTGTAACCTTCTAAAGATGTATTCTACTAACAGGCAATGCAAATATCAATCTCTACATAAACAGCCATGAGAAACAGAGAAAAATCATTTTAAGCATTTGAGAAATAAAGCATTTCAATCAGATCATGTGTTGAAATGACATGTGACTCCCATAACTATTATGGGGAAAGAGTGACGGGCTGAAATCTATCAGGAAGCATTGCCAGGGTCACCTGAACAGAGTGCAGTGTTGCTCAAGCCCAAAGCCCACACTGCAGCAACACTCATTACCCAGGTCTCCATAGAGACAACCTCAGCAGCCTGTACTGGCCCTAAACGCCTTTATTTTCAAGCTACATCTCTCTGTCCAGAAGAGGTGCAACATGTACAATTCTGATGGAAGCTGCTCATTAAGACTAATCGTTGCAGGTCTGTTCGGGGAAAACAGATGTGCAGCAGAGAGAATACCGTCTAAGATCAACAATCACAATCACTTTTAATTTGCCTACAGTCAATTTAGCATGGTAGACAAAGAAGCAAAATACAAAGAGATAATTGTCATAATGCACTCTGGGCAATTCTAAATGCTGCCACAAAAAACACATTTGAATCTCTGAATCAACAGAAAAGGTCAGTGTCAAATGAGCCAAGTCTGTTGGTATGAATGGCATTGCATCAGTAGCGACCACAAACGTAGCATTCATCACAATTACAAGTGCTGCTGCTGCCATTCAAAGTTTCCATGTAGATGTCTCGAGCAGCAGCCATTTTGAAACGCTGTTGCCTGGACCAAAGACACTGAAAAAAGCCATTCAAAAGCAAAGCAATAGATCGTGCTCAGCAAACAGAGATTTCAGCACAGCGTGAGATTTGAAATGGACATCAGTGTCCTCTGTCTTGAAACTGTCTCGCCTCAGTTACAGAATGGAGTCTTTGCTACACAACCGTCACTGCTTTAACTCCATTCTCTCCTATAAATAACAACTGCCTTCATTGAACCCTTCAGCATGGCCACAAAATGGTTTGCCTGTCATCTAAGCTTGACGCATTGCAATCTACTCTGTTTGCATTGTGTCCCCTTTAGATTTTTTAAATCCCCTTCCCTTCATCTACCTCTCTAAAGATCTTCTAAATACCCCAATTTTCTTTCGAGCTGATTTCTGCCCCCCAACACACGCACATCCCACCCCCTACCACACAGCCCCGTGTCCTCCTCATTGCCCCCCCCCCCTCCTCACACACCCTTCTTGTATTCGCTGTAAAAACCAGTCACCTTTAGTCAAAAAACAAATACAATAGGCACTAATAAACTTATCTTTAGAAGAATTTACTGCACAAAATGGGATCTGGATGCATTTTTGCCAGATGTGCACATGGGCAAGGGTGATAAGGGCTTGTCTCTTTTTTTTTTCAATCCAAAATGACTCCATGTCTGTGTTTCTAATATGGCGGGTGCAATGCCAGAAAAAAAGCACAGCCAACCTATTTAATCCTTTTTCTAGAAGAAGTACTCGACAGATCTAACAGAAAGCATGCAATTATGCTTGCATGTCATTTAATACTTAAAATAAAACATGTACGTTATATAGGCTATTATAATGCATGCAAGTAAATATACTACATTTTTCATTAACACACTTCCTGGTTTAGGAGTGGATTTGTGAACTGAAAAATTATTTCAGTTCCATGGAGAATAATTGTTCTGTTTGAATGTGTAATTCACAGGCAGGTTTGAGATTTAAACAAACAAATGGTGAATGCACCAGGTGTACATGCAAATGTGTTACAACAAAATGATTCACAAAAAGATCATTTTTAATAAGCCACATGTGTGGAACAGTGAAAGGTAAACTGCTAATATGCACATGAAGCATCTAAAAATGATGTAGGAAAATGCACTCAGACTGAGGCCCAGTGCAGTTTGATTAAGAAACAATAAATAATCCTTTATTGACAAACTGAAAATGAAGCTAATTAATTTAGAGGTTTTATCTTGGGGCCTAGAATTTCCACAAACAAAATGAATTGCACAGAAACTAAAATAAACATTAAAAATGCCTCCTTCCTCATGCAGTACAGGCTGCACCTATCACTCAACCTACATTTCTCCTCTCTCCCTCTCTCTGTTTGATAATAGGGTAATCTTAAATGTTGAAAATGCACGAGTGCTTAAACGTTCACACTCTTCATCTCTATAAATATGTGTATAACTACCCAACACCCAAAAAGACCCACTGTCTGTGTCAGGACATAGCAACAGCCTGTTCACGGTTTAATTTTCTAGGACAAAAAAAATAAGATAAAATGTGTCTATATCTTCAATGTGGGAATGCTTACAGGCTATTTAGGATATTATTTGTACACTCTGTCCGGCGGGATAATAAACATACACTTATAGTTTAACATGCACAAATGCATCACCTACCATTCAAGATGCACTGGGAAAAGATAAGAGCCAATATCCACATGCCCCGCTCCGTTCAATATCCAAGCTTATGCTTTTTTCTTTTTCTCTCCCCGCACTCTTTCTTCTTGTTATTTCTTCCTTTTATTTCTTCAACAAGTCAATTGCAATGAAAGAAAGGAGAGCTTGCAAATCTCTCTCTCTCTCTCTCGCTCTTTCTCTCTCGCTCTTTCTCTCTCTCTCTCTCTCTCTCTCTCTCTCTCTCTCTCTCTCTTTCTCTCAATCCTTCACGTTGGGAAGAAGATGAAGAGGAGGAGGTTTGAGCGTCTTCCTGCTGCTGACTGTCTTCTGGTACGGCGGGGGATAGTGTATGATCCACAACTGTGCGTCTCCCCTTTTTTTGGACTGACCGCACCGCACCGCGCCGGGCCTCAGTGCAGCCGTCCCCCCGTGTCGGAGCGCTGCTCTGCTTGGAACATGAGGGAGCTCGGCTCGGTGCGCTCCGTTCCAGGTGAGCTGTGCCGCTGCTGCTGCTGCTGCTGCTGCTGAGTCAGAGGCTGGAGACGCATAGGACAAACGGTCTATGCGCACACCCAACTCCACGGTTAAACAATTAAAAGAACAAACCAAAAATCTAAATATCGGAATAAAGAAAATAATCGATAAATAATAAATAAATGAATAAGTTATAAGTCTATGCACTGAACACAGCCAAACATGTCGTCTCAGGTATATGGGGAAAAATGCGTAAAAGTTGGATTTTTTTCGAGGATTAAAAAGCGCATGGAGTTGATTGTTAGCTGTGCTGAAAACTCATTCTCTCTTCGCCGCCTCTCTCCGTCCGGCGAGCAACAAGCACACGCATCTTCCCCCTGCAGCCGCACACAAACTGCGCACACTGGTCCCTGCGCTTAAAACCTGCCCTGCCTCAGAGCACTGTGGAATAAACCTTCGCCTCCTTCGCAGCCGATTTTCTCCCTCTCCATTGCCTTAAAGGTGCAGGGGTGGGAAGTGAGGGGGCGAACAGCTGAGCCTCTGAGGAAGCGTTATAAAAAAATAAACTCTTTCTTTTGTTTTAACACAGACGCGGGATCAAGGTGTTCCACTCAGAGAGGAAAAATCCGCACATTAAAATAAGCAGGAGAGAATTAGCCCATGCAGGACATCCTTCTATGGTTTGCTGGTACAGCTGTGGTGTAGCAAGCTGGAGGATGGATGCTGAGGGAGGGATGGAGGGAGAGGGAGTGATGTAGGCTACACCTGACTGGATACAATGTAAGCATTTGGTGAGGGGAAAAAAATCAAAATTATCTTAATTGGAGGAGATCAGATCCTGTCTTTTAATGTGTTTTCTGGATAATTTATGAGCCCCAGGGGCAGTTTGGGGATCCTGCCAGCCTTACCCCTGCATTCATTAATTGACCTTGACAAATATAAGCAGCGACCCCCCCAATGCACCAGGGGGCATCAAACAGCGGCCATGTCAGACATCCACAGCCCCCTGCAGGAGTTCACCTCCATTCAAGCCACAAAGGACGAGGCTGCAGATTAATATGAGAAAACTAAAGAGCTCCATGCTGAAGACTTAGTAGTTTCAATAGATTTACTTTGAAAAAACAATTACCCAAAACTGTAGATGTCTTCAAAGATTATTATTTTGGTTATCTAAAGAAACACGAGTGGAACAATAAATGTTTCCTTTTAAATCTTCAGCGAGCAAACATCCGTGTTATGTTTTTCAGGCACAGTGTTGTGATAAGAAAGTCACATTTACATTATATGCTGAATTTGAAATTATTCTGAAGGCACTGACACAATGGTAACTCCATGTGACTGTTTGAATCGAGCGTGGCCCATTTATGTTCAAATACTGTAGCAGGCGAGCCAGGCTTTAGCCCTGCACCCAGATACAGTGTCTGTCTCTTAGATTTAGCATCCACATCAGACCTCCAACATGAACATGCTCTGCACCAGGAATACAGGACCTGTCACCGCCTGTCTGGCCCCTGCATGCGCTTCCAGCCAGGCATCCCCAAAATAAAACACATCATTATCACTGATGCCAACCATCCGAACCGAGACGGCAGGGAGGAATAAATGCGCTATTCCTCACACATTAAATACAAAGTATTTTTTGGTTTGTGTTGAATTTGCCTAATCCCCCTCCCTGTCAGTCTCCTAGGCTCCCAGCAGTGAGGGGGTTTGTTGTTCTTCCAGTTCTGCTGTTGTGTTTATTGTAATGTGCACGCCTCCTCTTCCTCTGCTTGCCACTATACAGCACTGGTCTGCAGCACCCCACTACCCTTTTCAAATTATTATTAGAAACCATAGTGTAGCCATTTTGCTCCAGTTGTAGTCAGTATAGTACATATAGACTGCATGTAAATATGAGGGAAGTCATTAGACAAACTGGGTTACACATTGAAAACCATTGATATCTAACTTCACAAATTTGTGTTTTTTTGTGCTGTCTGATGTACTGTTAGATTGCCACATTTTGGCATTATCTCATATCTCTCATTAAATCAAGAAAGTTTGCTTCAAGACTTGAATACCATCTAAACCAACAGAAAATCTCAGACAGACATATTCAATTGCTCCAATATGGGCAAATGTATGAGAATTAGCTAAATCCAAACAACTAAATGTAACCTATTTACAACAGATACAGTTGCTGGTTTGTACTGTTGGCCAGATACACAGATAAATCCAAGAGTACCAATTACCTTGGCACTGACCCATTTCCTCACCAGGCTTGTTGATTTGTTGCCTTTTTTTTTTTTTTTTTGTCTTGCTATGTCCAATAATTTAACCATATGGTAAACAATTCTCTTTAGGGTTCATCCTAAGAGGCTGTTTGGGTACAGAGATTGGATTAAAATCACTGGCTCTATGGTCATAAAGAGCTCAAGCCCTATTCTCTAATCCCTGCTTTAACTCCATGATATGTTGTGAGGTTATGATCAAATCAAAGGTATTATCCTCTTTGAACCCGTTAGTTATTTAAACGTCAAACCTTTACAGACATTTCTGTGACTTCTTTTTTGCTGTGATGAAGCGATGTACAGGGCTGTAAATCTGGCACAAAAAGTTGAATAGTTTTTTTTAAACTGCTGCTTGGTAAAGTAAAATACAAATAAGAGAAATGTCAACTTTGGCAATGTTTTCATGTTTTGGACATCACAAATATCGGTAACAAACTTATGAAACAAAATTATTGTTTCATAAGGAATGAATATTTCTCAAATGAATACTTCACTTTCAAAATGATCATGTGTATATAATTACTCACCCTGTTACATTGAATTCTTAAAGGTACAATATGTAACATTTCTGCATTAAAATGTCTAAAAATGACCATACCTGTGTTATATATTTTTTTGAGATGTTACACTCTCCCAAATGTTTCCACCAAACTTCAAACCCAGAGAAATCTGTTATTTTATTTTCAGACAAGGCACGTTTCCTTTCCTTCCTAGTCGTCAGTGGCGTCATATAACCTTTCACCCTCTAGTTGCTCGTAACTTTCTTCAAAACACGGCTCCCAGATGATACGTTTGAGTGTAATTGTACATCATACAATGTCACAGAAAAAAATACTCCTAACCATAATACTGCCACGCAGCATCATTTTGTGATTGATAACATGCCACTTTGCAACACAGTAATACAGCAGATATCTTATTTATTGATACATATCAATATCGATCCAGTTTAACGTTACTACAATGTGTTGGTTGACAAGTAGCTAACGTTAATGCTAGCTAGCTAATGCGTGGAGGATAACATTATAGGGTTACCACATCGTTCAACACGCTCATAAAGTTATTAGTAGCATGATTGTTTTCACCACGGATAATATAATATAATATAACCGGTGTTGAAACCATCCAAAAGGTGACAGTGACATGTGAAATATATTGTGATAGTCACTGTGGTTTTAGCTGCTGGCTAACGTTAGCTTGCTGGCTCACTAGCTAGCTAACTGATGTTAGCTAAGAAAAATGTAATTATGTTGGGGGAAATGCAGCTATGTTATTAGAATGACATGAATAAACATTATTAAACGTGAATACATTTGAATGGGTAAACTTGTACGTGAACAGATGCATTTTAATCGGCGAAGGTGTTTAACATTAAAAAGTACAACTCCCATAATTCCAAGCAACTTACCAACGTCATCAAAAGTCTGTGTTTACAATCCATTGTTTTGGTTGAGAGACCCCTAGCGGCAGAAAGTTACATATTGTATGTTTAAAGAAGAATTTGTTTTTCTTGAATGCCTTCACGGTGAACGAAGAATACAAAAACGGAAACAATTCTTCACTCACTGTTGAGGCATGCAAGAGCATGTTTCTTTAACCCTTGTGTTTTATAGTCTCTGATCCACTTGACATCCTCTGATCTTAACTATTTGTCAAAATAAATTATAATTTCTGCTTTTTTAACAAAACAATTAGGTATTATGTCATATAAATTAGGTTTATTGACCATGAATTAAAGAAACGTCGAAAAAAGTGCCCAAAACGTTTTTTTATTTAAAAAGAGTCAAACGCATCGGAAAAAGGCGACATAAACGTCGAGGAAAAAAGCGGCAAAAAAAGTTGTCAATTTCTTTGTTGTAATTTTGACCCGAAAGGACAACAAGTCCATGGTCGACGGCAAGACAACACAAGGGTTAAGAATTCAAGGTAACACGGGTAGAGTAATTCAAATATACAAATGATCATTTTGAGCAGTTATGATGCTGCAGTTTACTAAGAATAAGTGTCACGTTACCTGCTGTTCTGTTAAGAACTTGGTCAGTCACGTCTGAGGATGAAACATGTTGTTTCTGGTGTTTCAGTTTTATTTGTTTCCGAGTCTACAGCCATGCTGTGTACACAGCCTTGCTTTATCTACATGCTAATGTTAGCATGCTACGATGCTCACAATTGTAGTGTAATGCCACTTGTCAGGTTTATTTCCACTGGTAACTTCATTACCTATTAGCACATTAGCATTTGCTAATTAGCACTAAATACAAAGTACAGCTCGGGCGGATATGAAGGTCAACAGTTTTGCATGTCTAGTGTATATCCACGACCTTCCACTTTCGGGATTGCCAAATTCCGGCTGGAAATTCCGCAGTATGTCCTTTTTTTTACAACTGAGTTTCCGTTACATTCCTCTTTCTTTGTGTTGGCATTCTAACCTCTGGTGGATTTCTGAGGACTATAATGGTTAACTGCTCCTCAGATCTCTGCAGGGTAAATCCAGACAGCTAGCTAGACTATCTGTCCAATCTGAGATTTCTGTTGCACAGCAAAAAAAAATCTTTGAATGTACACATGTTCCACCAAAACAAGTTCCTTCCAGAGGCTATTTTGCAGAGGCACCGTGGCTCCATCTGGCGCTTAGCGCTGCCCAAGATGATTGTGATTGGTTTAAAGTAATGCCAATAAACCAGAGCACGTTTTTCTCCCATCACGGAATGCTGTGTGGACTAGACAGACCCTCCTCTTCAGCACAGTGGAGGTAGGTCTGGCAAAGTGAGACTACTCATAAAATAAAGCAGTAGGATACGTCATCAGAGAGTGTTGAAAGTCACACCAATCCACCCGGTAGTTGTTACAAAGATATTTCAGTTTGGAAAAATGTGGTGAACCAAAACACCGACATTGCCATCTAGATACAGAAATGTAGAATAGTGCTGGTGAAAAGCAGCAGGGGTGAAAGTTCACTAAAGGGCTAGTTATACTGCGAGTGAAATGTGAGTACAACAGCAAGTCTGAACTCCTTATTAAACACAGAGACCACAGCAAAGTCTATAAATATCCCACAATGCACATATTGTGACAAACACTTGTCAGGTTTATTTCCACTGGTAGCTACATTACAGTTGTACTGAGAAGAGAACAGAGAAAGACGAGTTGTAAAGCTTGTAGTAATGGAGGGACTTTCTGGACAGGTTTATATTCTTTTTTATATAGCTTTATATTCTAGAGTTTCACAATTAGGTTCCCTTAAACTATTTGTGTCATAATGGCATCCTGTTTACTTTCATTCCTCTGCATGGTTCAGGTTTTTAGCATCTCATTTACAACATAATATATGTACATGAGTTCAACGAGAAGCTAGTGTACAGTGGGGAATATCTATTAAACTTAACAACAAAGAGCAGGATTCCCCAAGGGGAACTTGTACTCAAAAGTACTTTGATTATATTCAAACAACCCAATAAAATACATACATACTAATGTCTTAAAGATGACCAAGGATGGCAGGTTCATCTCAATCTGTGACTCGTAAGGAATAAGTGAGCTTTGCTGCCAGGGTCAGACTGCTGAATAATTCAAACCACGTTATGAGGTAGAAATGGAGGAACAGTAGTCTAACGTACATCCTGAGACCCTCGTTTTATTAGATCATCTTTGAATCCTTCTCTCTGCCCATAAATCCTGAACAGAACGTGAGACAAAGTCGCAATTCAAGTTTTATGAGTCGACGTGTCTCCAGAATAAAGAAATGGAAAAATCGTGTTCCCTTTAAGAGTAATTCCTTGCCATTAGAGGGTGTAAAGTGCTGTGTCTGCTTGAATATAAGCTATGTGCCATACGCTTTCAACTGCAGGTTACACAAAAACTGACACCCTGCTCTCAAAGCCAAAGCAAAAACAGCATCTAAAAAGGACACATTTAGCCTTCCATACTCTCAAACAGTTTATATCAATATGTTGATGTTCCTCCAATCAGGACACATCTGCAGCTTTTCCCCAAACATATGGTGCTGCGTTATATTCTACTGAGGTCACTACTGATAAAGAAAAAAAACTTGAAGCAAAGTGGTGAAAGCATGACATGATGGCATCATGAATGTACAAAAGTGCATGTCAATCTGTTCAGTCATCGTCAATATATTTCAGTCTGGACCGAAATGGTGGACTTGAGCAACCGACCAAGTGTTAAGACAGACTGGCATAGCTATCTATAGAGCTACGCCGCTAGCATGGCTAAAAGAAAAAGTGAAAAAAGAAACAGTGACAATTCCAGGATTACTGTCTTTACTCTGATGTTATACTACGAAACAAACCCAGAATACGCTGTGCTTTCAGTTTTATTGTATTTTTTTCTTCTGTATGTCGATAGATTACTGGAGTGCCAATCGAATCTTTCATTCAAAAATGACTCCACTCTGCTACAGATATAGGGCCTTAAACCAACAGTATTTGCTGCAGTAGTCCTAATATGCATGGTATTTTATACCATACGCACAGTTGTTTTAGGAATGGAAAACAAAATGTCTGGTAGAGCCCTAGATAACATGTCTGAACACCACTAATTTTGCTTTATTGGTTTCCATAATCATCTTGCCTCATACAGTAGCGAATCAATTGAGTGGACAGAGCAAAGCTCCTTGATGGCCTACCTAGTCGATCTATACATTGATTACACCAATTGACTACTTTGCATCTCACAGCTCAATGCACTCCTGTCCAGTCCTGATTGAGTGGACAACAGGGTCATCCAGAGGTAATTCTAGGATTTTAGGGAGTAGCAGAATTTATTACTCCAACTAGTGCACTCTAGTTGATTATTGAGACACTGATTCATAAAATTCCATTTTGTACATACAGGACATTGCTGGTGGTTGTTTCCAGAATCTTTGTAAACTACGGTAATCTAGATATTGTACAATAATTTCCAAAATGATTAGGATCACCTGATTTATCTATATCCCGCCGGATTTCACTCATTTAGACCAGCTATCCGTTGCCTTGGGCTTCCTTTGTATTGGCATTTTAAACTCGGGTGGATTTCTGAGGACTATGGTTAACTGCTCCTCAGATCTCTGCAGGGTAAATCCAGACAGCTAGCTAGACTATCTGTCCAATCTGAGTTTTCTGTTGCATGAATAAAACAACCTTTGAACGTACACGTGTTCCACCAAAACAAGTTCCTTGGCTGGTTCCGAGGCTATTTTGCAGAGGCACCGTTGCTCCGACCAGCCCTTAGCACCGCCCCAGACAATTGTGATTGGTTTAAAGAAATGCCAATAAACCAGAGCACGTCTCCCATCTCGGAATGCTGTGTGGACTAGCCAGACCTTCCTCCACAGCGCGGTGGAAAGCGAGACTATCTAATTTATAAAGTGGTATGACTTGGGCAACTTTCAATTCATGGGGAATAACACAAGATTGAAAAGAAAGACTGAAGATGTGTGTTAAAGGATCAATGATATAATCAATTATTTCTTTAACAACATTCATTCTAATACCATCATGTCCTTCAGCAGAATTCTTTTAAATGCATAATTATACCATGGACATTTTTGGTATTGGGTTGCTCAAAACTAGCCTCGTGAGACCATCCTGATCTCGCGAGCTCCAGTTTTCTGCTCGCAGATCAGTCTGGCATCTTGAGACAGAGAAAATTTGGAGCCGTTCGCCAAACAAACGGGCCAATCAGCGTTGGTTTTGAGGCGGGTTTAGGTGTGATGCAACGAGGAGCTCGCGAGATCAGGATGGTCTCACGAGGCTCAGCAAGCGGAAGCAACGCATGCACATCTGACCTGATCTAGTAGACACATCTTCAGACAGCAGTAGCCCTGATTCTGTTAGCCGCTCGCTAATGCTTTTTTCTCTTGGATCCTTCTTTTGGAATATGTCGTGTCGTTACACAAACGGCAAATATCCTTTACCGACATGTTGCTTGCTTGCTGAGCTAACGAGCTATGCTTTGCCTGCAGCAGCAGGGGGAGCCTGGCTTTGTCGTTGCTCTGTTGGTACATCATACACTTCGTTGATCTGATTGGTTGATTTGGTCCGTCTATCACCAACATATGAGATGCTACAAAGCTAATTAAGACTGTAGTTCTCAGTATGACTATGTTCAGAAGATTGTGGCGTACTGCAGAAACTCGAGTGAAGATAATGACCTCTTCTGAAGAGTCCATCATGTTTTTTTAATCCTCCGTGTCCTCCTTGGCTACTAGCAACTGCGTGGAGGGAGGGTGCGCAACTGTGCGGTCAAGGAAGGCTTGTATCATGTCGATGCGCCAACAGTTTTGTAGTCATTACTTTTTCATGGGGCGACTACACACTATAGCTTTAATGATTGCATTAATTTATTTTTGTGTTTCTTATAACTTCCCACAATTAAAGGGGTTGGACTAATAATCTCATCATTTCTATTTTTTTTGTCAGGGAGCTTTTTTTGAATTCTTCTTCTTTAATATTTTGTAGTAGTCAGTGGAAAGCATTTCTTAAAGACAGAGTTAAAGAGCCCTAAAAATGTCTGATAAGCTAGAACAACATTTTGCAATTTCAAGACACTCCCTGAAACATCTTTGATTGAAGACTTGAAAGACTCCATATTCTTTTTACAAAATGTACAAAATTAACTTTTCTCCTGAATGTTGTTTTTACCTCTGATGTGGATATTCCCAACATATGTATGCATTGAAATGAAGGGAAATGATCAGAAATATCAGATATCAATAAACCTCCAGTAATTTCAAAATTTAGAATAACTTGTAATTCTGTTAGGTTTATGAATCACAGGGTATAAATATGTGGAATAAAGTACATTAAAAAGTAATTTGTAGAAGGCAATTCACTTTTAAAAAGATCAATGTTCGAATCATGAAGTAACACACATGTTTTGCCTTCCTTACACATCATATCCATTGTATAATAAAGGGCATCAATACAACTCTAACCCTAATTTCACAGTCAGGAGTTCTATAGATACACCCCAAAATAATGTTTTTCCCCTAAAAAGTTAGGCAAGCAGCAATTTCAATAAACACTGAATCCACTGTGGTCTTATCTAGGTATTGACTAAGCTCTTTTTTTCAATAAAGTTCTAATTATTTACAACATAAATTGTGACTCCACCTCCTACTTTATCCTTTCTGCAGGAGTGGACAGCATTACATAAATGCTGTATGTGTTCCAATCTTATTGTGACTGAGATACTACACTGACCAGAGATGGGAAGCACTGTCATTCACAGAGCAACAGTAAACATATTTGAGTTTGACTCTTCTGGTCCGTAACTGTCCAACATGGGGTGGCAGTGTTGCTTAGTAACCACAGCACATGACTGACCTTATCAGTGCGGTCATAAAAATGTATGAAGTCCTTTTATTCATTTTCCTCTCTCTCTCTCTCTCTCTCTCTCTCTCTCTCTCTCTCTCTCTCTCTCTCTCTCTCTCTCTCTCTCTCTCTCTCTCTCTCTCTCTCTCTCTCTCTCTCTCTCTCTCTCTCTCTCTCTCTCTCTCTCCATCAGATAGAGGGAGAGCAGCAGCAGGGTGGTAATGAAGGGCTATACCTGACACATGCCACAGACTGCATCAAGCGGCATGAAGAAAGTAAGGTGGGGGAGAGCATCCAGTGGCAGGATAATCAGCAGTCACAAGCCACACAGGAAAACAGCAAAGGATGCAATTGTGAGATGCGCTTTACTTTCACTGAAATATCTTTATCATGCCACTAAAGATAAATCAAAACATGCAAGGGATGCAGATTTTAAAAAAAACATAATGATATTTGGATTTGTGTAACCTATGATCTGGCTGTTTTCAGTATCACATCACTGTGATCTACTTAGTTCATCTAAATCTGTCTAGTTTACAGTGTCTTAATCTGGGTTTAATCCCCAGAACATATTTATGGAAGTATTATGCAGTGGTGGCAGTGTGTGTGCGACTGTGCAGGGTTTTTCCAAGGCCTTTAGGAGCTAGGAGCAGCGCTGATGATTCCATGTAGGACTTTAAGCACCCCGTCTGTCAGCTCATTGACACAGTATCACAGGGACTGGCTATCTAAGTGCTGCTCTGTTGTTCCCACAGGGAGCACAGATGTTAGTCTTGCTGTCGCCATATTTGTTTTGTTTTTTCTGCCCTGACAACATCTGCACAGCTGTGTTGTCGGTTGCCACGCACAGGCAGGGAATGCCACAACCCACTCTTGAACTGTTGACAGCTAGGGGCAGGTCGGCACAGATGGCAGGAGGGGGTGTCAGGGGACTGGCACTGGGTGGAGGAGGGGGGTGGCAGGTAGAGACTGTGGCTCCCATCTGGCCTCAGTGCTGGCACTCTGCCCCAGGGCATCTTCAACGTTTAGTCGACAGAAAGCCTGTCAGGAGTTGGAAGTCACCTTGCGCAAAACATTGTACTCTCTGGGCGGTTTTATGGGAGTTGAAGATGGCATGGTGGGGTGGGGGATCAAATGCTGCAGTCTGACAGTGGAAGGAAAAGAATGGGAAGTAACTAATTTAGCCCAATATAAAGTAGGAATACAAATATGTCTGTTTTGTTCAAGCTTGACAGAAACTACGCACTATAGGTTTCAACAAACAGAAAGAAAACAAATACTTTTATGAATTGTTTTTTTTAAATAGGCACAATTCAGGGTCAAATATATGGACAGCTATCCCCAAATATCCAGAAAACTGCCACACACAAAAAACTGACTGAAAAAAAGTCTTGTTAAGAAAGAAATCAGAAGATTGTCAGCCACCACCTCGAACTCTAATTCTGTGGTAAACACTGTTACGCATGGCAGTGGGGTTGGAACCAAAATCCAGAAGAGGGTCTGGACTCTCTCCTTTTCTGGAGTTTCCCAGGGTGAGAGGCGTCTAGCGGGTGTATACATTAAAAGTGACTCATTGGTGTACTTCATACCAGAATAGAACAAAGATCAACTTTGTGGTTGTACCATCTGATCTGCGATGCGGTCAAAGAGGATGTAAAGATGGCAAGAACTCAGAAAAAAAAACTACACTCTCTGGACTGTACTCTAATATACAACCTCAACAGAAAGTACATGTTATGGGCAACCTTTCTAAATATGATCAGATAAGAGAAGAAGGTGCTGAATCCGGAAATTGCTGCACATTGGTGTTCAAACTTTTATTACACAGCTGAAGGTTCTAATTATTGTTATTAGCAGACACAAATGGAATCTGCAGATTTCTATACAGTTTTCAGCTGTGAGCCAGTGTAAATTTAGCAGACTGTTTTTCTGCTTGGGGAGGAGAAGTGTTTCAAACATACTTAGTTTAATTTTATTTATTTTTTAAATCCGCAGAAAATTCTGCGTAATTCTGTGCCTGCAGATTTTGTGTGGCCTTGGTTATTAGTTGTCACAATAGTAGGTAATATAAAGTAGTTTTTTTTTGGTTTTGGGTTACTACCCTCATGCTTTAAAATTCAAAACAATGTTTTAGCGCTGAGTAAAGAATTAAGATACAGCCCTCCCAGGACCCGCTCTGATCCCTCCCCAAACTGAAACATCAGACTAGAGAGGCCGACTGGGGAGACATGCAGATCACAATGGCTGTTGACTGCAGCATGGGGCATCGCCCAGTGGGAGCCCTGGGTTTGACCTGGACTGGCTGTCCAGGGCATAGGGCCAGCACTCAAGAAAAGCGCTTTACGGATGGAGCATGTGGTCAGGTCATCTCTTCCCCGTCTCTTCACCCCCTTCACAGCTCCCTCTTAATCCCAGCCTGAAGCTTCCTCCCTTCCTCCCTCCTCCTCACCTCACCCCATTCCTATCCAGCATATCACGAGGAAATGCCAACAGATGCCTAGTGTCTAAGACAGGCATTATGTTCTTAGAGGATGTCCTGGTAATTCTGGTTTCTGCCAGGCTGCTGCGTATTGCCACGCTGTCTAGAAGTGGTGAGAACGAGAGGCAGTGCAGAGGACAACAGGTAGCTATCTCTGCTGGTCACGTGGTGCTGCAGTCTATGCAAAACAAGATCTTCAAGACCCAGAGGGGACATATGTCTGTTTGTAGTATATGACAGAGTGAGGGGATTAACATTCAGGAAATAAACAGACGGATACAATACACAGATAAACAGACAGATTGTTAGAGAATTATAATACCATTGTCATTTACTTTTAGTAATATTATTAATGGAATCCAGGCGATAACTAAATGGTATTCAGGGATTATCTAAATGAGAGTGCACCAACAGCAGCGTTTAGTGTTGTATTTTATAACATGTTACTCATCAAGAATTTAAAACCGGAGGACCAGGACTTCATTTGCGATAAGAAAATGTGTCAATCATGGGGACTCGGGGAGAAAGTGGTTTGTCAGACCCTGAGGGGGCCACACTGACCTAAATACAAAATTGTCAACAGCAATCCTACACTGACCAACCAAAAGAGAACACTGGGGACACAAACATTTAACTCTGCAAAGATTCCATCAGTTAAAATAGCTCAACTGAGAATCCATATCTCTAAAGGCTTTTTCAATGCTGAGAACCACAACAGTACAGAAAATAAGGCTAATGCTTTGTGTATGCAAAATACATTTTCATCTTCAGTAAAGAAGATGGACATGGTGTCACTGTACAAGAAGATGAGGTTATTAGTAAGTAGCTGGCTTATTGGTAAATCCTTTTGTTGTTCCTCGTTTCCTTGTCTGAGGGGTTCAGGCAGATGTTTTTGCCTCATTGTTATTGGCGTATGGTTTTTTACATGAAGGGTGAAAAGAGATTGTTAAGATTAGAGTTTAACCCCTTCCAGTAAAGAGGATTTCTGTCCATTCAGATCATCAGTGCTGCTGAAGTCATGGCCTGAGTCAGTGACGACTGATGCCATCATGTGGTCAGCGGTGGTGTTGCTGGTGGAACCCAATATAATTCCCGCAGTATCAAGATTGTGGAAATTAAGCCATATGTTAGTTGTTTCTTCTTCACATTTAGTTATTTTTGAAGCCCTAGTATGCAGTGTTACTATATTTAGTATTTTTTTCTTATTTTGTATATTGTCACCCTCCTCTACAGGAATAGACAGAACTGAATCCACTGTTTTCTTTTCCTATGAAAGACACTTAATCACTACAAAAAATATGTTTGCCGTTTAAAAAACTATATCCGGGCCGCTGATCCAAATGTTGATGCAAGCAGTCAGTAGGATCATAATATGTTAGCTACTTTAGTTTGGTCACTGGCCATTATTTATTTTGTATCCATCTTATTTGACAATCTCTGTTAACTGAGCTGACAATGAAAAAGACGGACTGAACTGCATGGCATTGGCTGTGGGTTTGTTATGCTCTTGACATGTTAGCCACTTCCCAGACTGCACTGTGCAGTGGCGAGAAGTAACTAAGTACATACGATCATGTACTGTAGCTCAGTGCAATTTTGAGGTGATTGTACTTCATTGGAGTATTTCCATCTTATGCTATTTTATACTTTGACTTTTCAGTTTTTTTTTCCTGATTTCAAATATAGTTAATATTCTTTTGACTCAACTACATTTTGTTGTTCATTTTAGAGGACTGCATAGAAAACATTAGGACTGCAAATTACTGTTAAGGTAGTTTCATTTTTGACCGACTGGTTCATCATTTGTTCGATTAATCATAAAATGTCAGAAAACAGCTCTCAAAAAAGCCAGTGTGTATCTACACTACCACTGGGGACACTGAGGTCATGTATTTTTGGAAATCTAGAATTAGAATAGGTTACATTCTCCACTTTCATATTAAACATGTTAGAGTTTTAAAGGCTTACTCTCGTATTTGTTAGACCAAATTTGTATCCAGTATCCATCAGCATACCTGGCACCAGACCGTTATTAACACTTAAATCAATAAATACATTATAATAAATAGAAAATAAATACATTTCTATTTATTAGTCCAAATCACAAAGATATTTAATTAACAATGATATAAAACAGGGAAAAGCATTTGAGAAGCTGGGACCAGCAAATGTTTGGCATGTGTGCTTGAGAACTCACGTAAATAATGAATAAATTATTAAAAATGAGCAAAAAATGCTAAATCATTTTTCAATCAATATCAACTAATTGTTTTAGTCCAACAAAATACTGTATGTGATCAGCTTATAAAATATGATGCGCTGTTATAGATTAAACCAGCCAGCAGTATATAAAGTAGTTCAAAAAAGCGTGTGCTAATACTGTGTATATTTTTACTTAAGTAAAAACATGTCAATATTTCTTCCACTAGTGGCAATGTGTATCACAGCCAAAATCTTGTCAAAATGTACAGTGAGTAGTAAATGCAAATATGGAAAGTAAAAATGTGGCTAAACTGTGATCTCACATCAGTGGTAATCATATGACAGTGATCCACCAGTATTAACCATAAGCTAATAATACCTTTTCAGAAGTGTTTTTTTATTCTTTCCTTGAGAGACATGTTATGATATATGTATAATATGTCAGCATAAAAAGGTGAGGAAACTATTTCACAAGCAAAAGTTGAAAAAGATGAAATAGGAGAAATTAGACTTGCAGCTTATTGTCAAAAAAAAAAAATCAATGGAAATGTTTTCTTCACCAGTTCCAGCCAATATCCTGGACTTTTGTGAATAGAGTTTCCGATGTGTCCTCTGCTCTATGTAAAAGCTGTGCACACAAGTACATGTGTTGTGAGTTGGGTTGCACCCGTTGCTCAATACTGGTTGACCTACAAAACCAGTGCGAGTGCTGATGTTCATCGCAACCGCAGGACCCTGGTGTGTCGTAAAGACTCATGCTGATCTGAGAGTCTATGAGGCTTGACGCGTGACATCGACCTCACAAAAAGAACAGGGGGGGGGGGGGATAAACACATAACTGCCCAGTAACAAGCGCTCTCTCCTCACTGGCTGCTGAAGAATGTTGCATTGATCATACTCTTTGTGCAAAAATGACACTTGTGGTTTTGATCCACGCACACACAGGCAGGATTACAGTATATGCTTACACACACAGCAGTTTGTGAGTGCGCATGCACAGTCTGAGGTTTAGGCGTGCACAAACGCACACCCTCTATCACCCTCACACACACGTGCACACAATTACACGTACAGAAATCTCAAATTTGCACACTGACAGTGTTGTGAGAACTAGGGCAGAACCACACCAGTAAGCCTCTTTTTTTTACTTAAATATCCTTTGAGAATTCAGTTTTTCCCCTTCCAAGATTAGCACTTTGCTCCTAGTAACAGTGCTGTCATTTTGTTGTTACACGTCACCCACCATGATTCATACTTGTTTCCTCTTTAATAACTGGCTGCTTTTCTAAGAAAATGTCTTTTGGCTGACATTTCTATGAAAAAAAACAAAAAGATTAGACATTTCAAATTATGTTGACCAGGGCTGGATTGCAGCTCACTAAGTCTTGAAAATTGGGACAACGCTATTTGTAAAAAAATAACTAGTTTAATTCGAAAAACTGTTATTAAAGCAAATAGCTTGCTATTAAACCACACTCGTCCACAAAAAATGTCTCAATTCTGACATTTTAAGCAATCTAACCTAATCACCTCATAATATCAGCTCTTAAAAGAATGTATATTCATTTCATCACGTTTGTGATGAGATGGATGACTGTTGTGATCACATGTGAAGATATTATTTGACAGTTAAAAAACAGTGGCTACAGTGTGTGTGGGCTGACCAGCAGCACTACAGAACAAGGCCGTACTGTACATACTCACTTAAAGGTGCTCTAAGCGATGTCACACGTTTTTTAGGCTACAGCATTTTTTGTCACATACAGCAAACCTCTCCTCACTATCTGCTAGCTGCCTGTCCCCTGAACACACTGTAAAAAAAAACGCAGTCTCTGTTACAATGTAACGCCAACAATAACAAACTGGCCAGACTGCACCACGAAAGATACACAAACAGTGTTTCAGCGTTCCAGCCAATAACCGACAAGAACGAGTTGGGGGTGGGGTTTGGGGGGTTAGTGTGCGGAAGCACGGAAGGGAGGGGGAGGGGACGGGATGAGGAGGAGGGAGGGGCGAGCTAGTCTCGTTTTGTTTGAAAATACTTTGAACGTCAACAAGAAGTAACGTCACCCAACATCGCTTAGAGCACCTTTAAGTTGCAATTAGTATAATGTGCACACCTTTGCCCCATGCAGTGGAACGCCAGAGGAGAGGAAAATGGGCCGGTGCTCTTGTGCGTCTCCACCAGTGCTGATTTTGCATACCTTTACCTGGGATATTCCTTTCCAAAGTGCGTTCACTGTGCAACAAACTGGACAAACTTCAGCTACTGGTCGGGAAAAATAGAGACTTTTACAGACATGGCTTGGTGGATCGACACCAGACTGAGTCCGGTAGCGATCAGATATCAGAGTGGATTGTGACACCGAGCTCTCCAGCAAAACGAAGGGTGGAGGAATTTGTTTTTGTACTAACATTGGTTGGTGCAAGGATGTAACAGTGATTCAACAGCACTGTTCTCCTGATCTGGAAACTTTCTTTTTAAACTGCAAACCCTTCTACTCCCCCGGTGACTTCGATTTATTTATACTGGCTAGTGTTCACAGCACCGCAAGCCAACGTGCACGTGCACGCTCGCCTAACAGATACTTTGTGTGGAGAAGACTAACCCGGACTCCTTAGTTATTGTCCTCAGTGACTTTAACAATGATAACTTTAGCCATTAACTCCTCAAATACAGATAATTTATTAAATGCCCATCCTGAGAGGATAACATTTTGGATCACTGT
The DNA here is from genome assembly GCA_023631565.1 of Gymnocephalus cernua. Taxonomy (NCBI): domain Eukaryota; kingdom Metazoa; phylum Chordata; class Actinopteri; order Perciformes; family Percidae; genus Gymnocephalus; species Gymnocephalus cernua. The sequence continues at coordinate 22,827,808 of CM042439.1, forward strand.
TACACTACAGTCAACGGTGCACATCACGCTCCCCTCAATGCTGCAATGGGACACTCAGACCACGTCATGGGCCTGGAGGGAGCTACTGTATGATATTAAACGCAATCAACAGCAATCTCACATATCTATCTATCTTTTCCAGGTGAGAAAGGGTGGTGTGGACGATGTGTGCTACAGGTTCTTCTGCTGAACGGTTGGGTTTAGTATCATCTCGTGAGCCGGGCTGAAATTGGGTACAATTTACAGAACCTGTTTTCACCAACAGAAGCACAGCACCGAACCTCAATGTCATCATTCTCAGCCCCTCTGTTCGCTGATTAGACCGCCAAATATTTGGTCGGAGAAAACCCAAGAATATACCGCAAACCCAGACGGAGTACTGAAGGAAAATGAAAATTGAGCGGAAGTACGTAGGAGGGCGGAGTCAGGCTACAGCACATCGGAGATGGGCCAAATGTGATCACATGAAAGACAAGACCACTAAGCACTTTCATGTCTGAGGTGCATTTTACCATAGAACTTTACAGCTACGCCATAGCTGCAAAAGTAAGTCTGGAGAGCCACTTTAGGGATGTGGTAACACACCGGGGTTCCCTGGACCTCCCATCCCTCATCTGAGAGGCAACAAGAAAAACGGCAAATAGATTAAAAAGGCGGTCCCCACAGTTGGAGATGATGCACCAAGGGTCCTCTCGCTAAGCAGGCAGCTATTCAAATGAGTGGCTAATTGTGGCATCTGTTAACCAATTGAAGAGGTGTCAGTGCAGTGTCATGGCTCTGTTAATTGGTACAAACAGGTAGCAGATGCAGGCTCTGGAATTGAGCATTTGCCATTTAGTGAGCCAACCTCCATGAGCCGTGATTAGACAGCCAAGCTGGCGGAGAGAGATCAAAGAGGGGGAGAGGAGAGGAGAAAGGAGGGGGCATTTGAAAAAGAGAAGGCTTAGAATAAGAGAATTATAAAAGATGATATGTTTATCTTCATTATTATTATCCTCTCTTCCACAATTGTTACATTCCACCCAACTAAGGTTCCCTGAACATATTTGTCCTTCAAACATTGAAACATGCATACACTCATACACACACCTACTCCATATATGATTTGCACATTTGTACATTATGTCGGTCATACCAACATTCAACATAGCTTCTGTCTATATTGTCTGTAACTGTCTGTAATTGTCTATATGTGAATTATTTACTCTATATGCCACCTTTTTGTTACACACTATCTTCACAAATAAAGGAAAAGAAGAATAAGAGAAAGACATAAACCACTGAACATATCGTCCACTGAGTACATTTTGCTTTAGAAAAAAAGGATATTTGTGTCCCCTCTTAGTCCATTCTTGCTAAAGTAACACAGATAATTGATTAATTGACTACAGAATCTATAAGAAAAATGAAGCAACAATATCACTTCAAGTATTCTAGAAATATATTATACAATTTTATAAAAGTTATGTGATGAATTTCCACAATAATCTACTGTATATACTACAATTTTGATGTTTGTAGTGTCATGTAGCATTAAAAAGAGAAACATTAACATAGACAGTTAAAGTGCCCATATTATGAAAACATCACTTTTTCTGGGATTTGGGGTGTTATTTTGTGTCTCTGGTGCTTCCACACAGATACAAACTTTGAAAAAAAATCTATCGATGCTGTTTTGAGTGAGATAAGGTTTCTGAATGTGTCCTGCCTTCAGTCTTCGGGTGAGCTGTTCAAAATCTGCACGGCTTTTTACGTAACTAGCCGAAACGACGGGCTAGCCACAACCGTTAGCATGCTAGCGCTAGCTCGTTCTCAATGGCAAAGTAAGTAAGTAAGTAAACTTTATTTATATAGCACCTTTCACAGACAAGGGGAGTCACAAAGTGCTTTACAGTAAAAACAAATAAAAACAACAACACATAAAAATAAATAAAAAACAACAACACTTAAAATACAGAACCATACGGCTAGGTAAAAGCTTGTCTAAAAAGATGTGTCTTCAGGTGTTTTTTAAAAATGTCCACAGAATCCAAGGTTCTCAAGGTTAAAGGGAGAGCGTTCCAGAGCCTTGGAGCCACCACAGAAAAGGCTCGATCACCTCTTGTTTTAAACCGTGTTCTGGGAACAGTTAAAAGGTCTTGATCTGACCTCAGAGAGCGACCAGAAGAGTGTGCGTGCAATAGATCCTGGATGTACGAGGGAGCTTGGCCATGCAAGGCTCTGTAGGTAATAATTACAATTTTAAAATGCACTCTAAAACCAATCGGTAGCCAATGAAGAGCCTTAAGCACAGGAGTAATGTGCGATCTCCTGCTGGTCTTAGACAAAAGTCTTGCTGCTGCATTCTGTACAACTTGCAATTTGTTCATGGATGATTTGTTTAAACAAGTGTACAGTGCATTGCATTAATCCAAACGTGAAGAAATAAAAGCATGAACAAGCATCTCCATCTCTGTTTTAGAAAAGCACTGCTACAACACACACAAGTTCACCATAATCTACAAAAGAAGTACTTACATGTGCGCCCTCCTTTAGAAGAAGTCTCCCGGCTAATCCTGCCTTGTAACTGACCAAAGTTGGAGAAACAACCTTTCTTTTTCTGTCTATGGAGCTAACTGACATGATCTACGATCTGAGCTACTGCGCATGTGCGAGTGCAGCCAAAGATAGTACAGAAGAAAAGATGATTCACTCTGTAGCTAAAACAGAGACCTGAACACAAGGTGAAAAGAGGAGCTGCAGCAGTGAGAGAGAGATGTGCAGTACAACAAAAATATGGTGTTTTTTGAAAATGAAACCATGTAAACCTATTCTGGTACAACCTTAAAATACAATTATGAACCTGAAAATGAGCATAATATGGGATCTTTAAGATTCGCATCAAAAGGAGTCAGTCTTCGGGCATCTGGTAAGGATGGCCCCCTGAACGCCTCCGTAGGGAGGTGTTCCAGGCACATCCATCTGGGAGGAGGCCTCGGGGAAGACCCAGGACTAGGTGGAGGGATTATATCTCCAACCTGGCCTGGGAACGCCTCGGGATCCCCCAGTCAGAGCTGGTTAATGTGGCTCGGGAAAGGGAAGTTTGGGGTCCCCTGCTGGAGCTGCTGCCCCCGCGACCCGACACCGGATAAGCGGACAAAGATGGATGGATGAATGGAGTTAAGACTATTGATATTGTTTGGGCCTTACAAATTTCCTTGGTACACAGCGATAAAAAGTAAATAGTCGTATTCACCGACATACTCAACTAAGTAAAGAGAAACGACAATCCATCATTAGTTTAACACATGAAGGTCAGTCACTCCGGAAACTTTCAAGAACTTTGAATGTATCCTCAAGTGCAGGCGCGAAAACCATCAATCACTATGATGAAACTGGCTCTCATGAGGACTGCCCCTGGAAAGGAAGATCAAGAGTTACCTGTGCTGCAGAGGATAAGTTCATTAGAGTTACAAGTTTCAGAAACCGCAAATTAACAGCACCTCAGATTAGAGCGCACATAAATGCTTCACAGGGGTCAAGTAGCAGACACATCTTAACATCAACTGTTCAGAGGAGATTGCATGAATCAGGCCTTCATGGTCGAATTGCTGCCAAGAAGCCACTACTGAGGAAGAACAACAAAAAGAAGAGAATTTCTTGGGCCAAGGAACACAAGAATTGGACATTAGACCAGTGGAAATCTGTACTTTGGTCTGATGAGCCTAAATGTGAGAGTTTCGTGTCTTTGTGAGACGCAGAATAGGTGAGCAGAAGGTTTCTGAATGTGTGGTTCCCACCGTGAAGCATGGAGGAGGAGGTGTGATGCTGTGGGGATGCTTTGCAGGTGACACTGTGATTTATTTAAAATTCAAGGTACACTTAACCAGCATGGCTACCACAGCCTTCTGCAGCGACATGCCATCTGATCTGGTTTGCGCTTAGTGGGACTATCATTTGTTTTTCAACAGGACAATGATCCCAAACACACTTCCAGGCTACGTAAGGGCTATTTGAGCAAGAAAGAGAGTGATGGAGTGCTGTGTCAGATGACCTGTCCTCCACAATCACCCGACCTTAACCCAATTGAGCTGGTTTGGGATGAGTTGGACTGCAGAGTGAAGGTAAAGCAGCCAACAAGTGCTCAGCACCTCTGGGAACTCTTTCAAGACTGTTGGAAAACCATTCCAGGGGTCTCATTTATAAAACTGTGCGTAGGATCCTTACTATAATTGTACGTATGCCCAAAAGCCCAAAATGGCGTATGCCAAAAAAAGTCAGATTTATAAAACCGTGTGTACGCACACCTGTAAGCAATGTTCCCTTTATAAATCAGAGATTACCTACAGGTGTGCATACGTGGATCAGCCTCTTATCCCGCACTGTACACGCACATTTTTAACCATAAATAGTCAATGCAAAGCACCTCATGAATGCTGATCAGTATATGAATGACACTGGCAGTTATTACTTCGGCCTGTTCTTGCACAGTGTAGGGAAACCTGATCTATAACTACATGTATTGATAATACGTCCAAAAGGCAGGTATTACGGCACTCAGGGACAGCTTCGATATCCCAGACATGTATAATAAGATTTAATAGAATTAAATATATATATATATATATATATATATATATATATACATATATATATATATATATATATATATATATATATAACAAGCCTTAGTGATAAAGTTGAAGATTATATATAATATTTATAATAAGAAAAACACTTTGCTGTCTGGCATTTCCTTCTGGAAACAGCTGGTTTCCCCCAGAGTTACGAGGACCTGTATTTGGACCGGGATGGCACGGTTCCGGTGCGTTGCCCTCTCTACTGGACCCACTTCATTACATAGATCCAAGACCACAGCTTAAGGGAATTTAAATCGGCATATATATTGGGGGTTAGTTCTCCTGCAGTGCCAGCAGTGCCATCATGCAGCATTACGCACGGGGGCCACCGCAGTATTTATATGTTTACGACAATTTGTGATTGTTAACACCTTGCCAAAATCACAGCATCAACTGGTGGTAGCCCCCCACCATGAGATACAATTTGAAGATGAAAGAAAGTGTAATAGGCAAACACACTTTTCTTCATGCAGGTTTGGTCACGAACAGTATTAAAGTTCGGACTGAAAACGAGGACATAAGTGTAACGATTGTGCGAGAGCTCTGGATTTTCAGACTTTGACATTTGATGATATATGCACAGTAGGGGTGGAACGGTACATGTATTCGTATTGAACCGAAACAGTACGGGCGTCTCGGTTCGGTACATGAATTTACACGGAGAATACACGGTATAAAAATACATAAAACTTGCGTGCAAATTAATTAATGTAATGCGGAACTACTGTTAGATACGCGCTTCTTTAGGGACACGGACACCTAATCTGTAGCCCCCAAGGGGGCAAGCTTCTCTCCACAGAGTGAAGCCTCCTATGGCACCATTTTGATGCTAATAAGCCACCCCCCCGTTAGCATTCCATTGACTGCCATTCATTTTGGCGTCACTTTGACAGCCAATAACTTTACATCTGAAGCGTTAAAAAGACTTAATTTGACCATTGTTTATTTCTAAAGAAACACGACAATGTATAAAAGGCTCCATTACCTTATACCTCACGTTATGGCTCCGTAGCAGACGTTTTTATAAAAATAGGCTAACGGTTGGGTCATAACCACGCGACTTACTGTCGCATAGTAGAGGAATTACTGTACAGTACAGGAGAAACTCGCAGGCAGTTTGGACGTACATTAGCTGTTTAGTTTAATTGCTAATGTTAACTAGCATTTTAGTTAGCAATAATTAGCCTGTGCCTATGTTATCTCCTTACATATACCTATGCTCTCCGTCTCTGCAAGATTGGGAATGATTCAGATTTCTCTTGGCACAGCTACCAGAAGACTTACAACTTGCAGACAAGTTGCTCACATCACATCTACGTCGGCAAGCTCAGTTTGCAGCTGCGCAGTAACGCTCAGCCATCACCGGAAAAGTGCTTTTAATAGACTTCACTGGTCTCCGTCCAGAGCAACAGCATCTGTCGGTCCATTTCTATATACTGTCTATGGTACAAGAACAACAATTAACAGGTAACGCTGATTGATTAATGAGCTGATTGCTGATTGAACTCAACCTGTTGTTTAAACTGGACACCAACAGTCAAACTCACCAGAACCGGCTCCGTTAGTCTCTCCAGAGTTTGGTCCCATAATCCGGTAACTCACAGAGAGAGAAGTGGAAGAAGTGGTCTGTTCCACAGCTGCTGGCCTCACCTGGGGCCTCATGTATAAAAGATTGCGCAGCTTTCATACCAGAAGATGGCGTACGATCAAAAACTTGAGAAGTACCTACGCACAGAAATATTCAGATGTATAAAACCGGGCGTACGCCAGGTGCTTCGCATCTTTCCTTTATACATCACAATCAACGTGAAATTGAGCGCACATGAACGATCCACCGACCCCGCCTTGCCTCCTCCCATAAATGAATATGGAAATTACTATAAATGCGCCCCCGACGTCATTCTTCGTCCAATCACAACGGATTATCCCGCTGCAGACGGAAAAAAACTTCACCGACTGTGAGGTTGAGGTGCTGATCGCGGAGGTGGAGGCGAGAACAAAAATGTTCTGTCTGGAGGTCTGTGATCTCGGATAAGCAATAAAAGAAAATGCCCAGAGTGGCAAGTGTTGACCAGGCGGTGAATGCATCGAACTATGGCAGAAATTAAAAAAACACACCAGTTACAGAACAACATGCATCTTAGTGTCAGTCCAAATGACGCACAATAAGCAGTTTGAACCCACTGATGTAATGCCTTTTATTTTAAGTGTTAGTAGGCTAGAGCGCGAGAGAGATCCGACTCAGAGGAGAGGTTAGTGAGGCCACCGTCTCCACGGCAGGTGACAGTGCGCACGGATCCGCTGCGCCACGCATGGATGAAATAATGAAATAGTAAATAGGACTAACAGAAATAGGACTAACAGAATTAAAAAAAAAAAACGGCTCACGTTTGGTTTCGTATCGATGATGTCATCCCCACACACCTCAGCCTCACAGCTGACTGCCTTCAACCCAGCTGACTGCTCTAGCAGGGACGCAATGCTGTTTATAAAGTGGAAGTAGACAACTTGTCAACTTGCTAGCTAATCTGTCTGTTTATCAACTCCTTGAACGGATTATAGTAACTTTTAGCACCGCTTATTGTAGAAAAGCTACCGCAAGAAAAACATGAAGCTAGATTATCAAAAAGACATCTGATCTTTTTGTTTGTTTGACTGCCGATGTTAGCTAGCATTAGCTAACGCATTAGCATTAGCTAACGCATTAGCATTAGCTAACGTTAGCTCTGCTAGCTAGCGTGCTGCAATCATGTCCAATAGAATGTACACATACAAGACATTCAAAGACACATTTTCTAGCGGTGGCCTTTATATAACGAGCAGTGGTGAAAGTTATTAAAGTCTAGTCCATGGATGTATTAAGAGAACAAGCTAGTCATGTTATGAAAGGAAGTGGAAGTGACTGAAGGCTGCTCTTCTTCTCGTTTCCTTAATTTCTGTAACAATAACAGCGCCGCCTACAGGCCTGGCATGTGAAGTAGCGTGTTGAGTCCATGGATGTATTAAGAGAACGGTTGAGTCATTTACACATGGATTGTGTGGACGTGAATTTTCTTGATCCGAATCCAGGGATGTCGGATGCGTTTGCATCCTAACGTCTTCATGTGGACATGGCCTTAAACGACTGAGCTATATGACCTGACAAATCGGTCTATGTTTGTGACATGTTTGTCTTTTTCTCACTGCAACATATAAGGTTCGAACACAAAACTTTCAGTCTCCCAATCACTCTCTAATCACCCTGAGCTATCTGACTTAGTACAGTATGTTTAAAAAGTCTCAGTATAGTATGTTGAAAAAAGACATAAATACGTATTATAGTATCTCGTAAAAGTTAATAAAAAGTCATAGTATAGTACGTTGAAAAGTTTGTACATGCCATATGGTGGGGGCTTAGATGGTTAATAATCACCAGGATGCAGAGCTAGAGTTCAGCAGGGTGACAGCCACAGGAAAGAAGCTTCCTCTGAACCTGCTGGTACGGGTGCGGAGAGACCTGAGACGCCTCCCGGAGGGAGTGGGGTGAACAGTCTGTGGTTGGGGTGAGAACAGTCTTTGATGACGCTGCATGCCTTACGCAAGCGTCGCTTGCCCTGGATGGCCTCGATGGAGGGGAGTGAGAAACCAGTGATGTGTTGGGCAGTTTTCACCACCCTCTGCAGTGCTTTCCGGCCATGGGCAGTTGACACAGTTGGTGATGTGTTCAGGCTTCCTTCCTCTCCTGCACTCAAGTAGCTTTTTTTTTTAATAAATTATCATGTTAACTTATTGTGTGCAGGAACCATTGCACCAGGGGTTAAGGATCTTCCACTTAATCTTCTCAATGAGCTGCAACTATTTTTTTTTTTTTTTTTGCACATATGTGATAATATGTATATAAATACAGAAATTAATGATAATAATTTTAAAGATTTTTTTGGGGGGGCTTTTCCCTTCATTGTGAAGTGACAGATGATTGATTGATTGATTAATTGAAATAAACTAAACTAAACTAAGAACTTGAACATTTATTTTCATAATGTATTAATGTGTGGATAATTGTCTGGATGAATGGATGAGTGGTTTGGTCTCTTAAATGTTGATCAGTGTTTCCCAAAAGCCCAAGACGACGTTCTCAAATGTCTTGTTTTGTCCACAACTCAAAGATATTCAGTTTCCTGTCACAGATAGACACAACTACAATATATTCACATTTTCCAAGCTTTCACTATTTTTAATGAAAAAATGACTCCCATGCAAAGTGTGTTATTGCAGGGGGTTCTTAGCCTAATTTAATATATATTTCTGTGTCATTTAGCGTGGTTTGGTTGGTGGGTTGCGTCGACCTACATCTCCACCTCTGTCCCAGTGATTACTAAATGTTAACTCCTGGTTTGTCATTAATCACATCTGAAGCTCAGCTGGCACCGAGTGATGGCTGATGTTTGCAAATCAATTCCTCTGCTGTTAGCGTGGACGAGGGAAAATGTCCTAAAACCTTAAAGATCTGCCGCGCTAGCTGACAAGGAGGGGTTGTGCATTTGTCACCAGAATAAACAGATTGCCAGAGAGATCTCTCTGTCACAGTGTCTCGTTTGACGAAACTCCAACACAACGCAGAAGTGTGTCACGGTGAGAATAACTAACTGTTTGCTAAGTTTCCATTAGTAACACGTCATAAATGAGACAGCTGAAATCAAACAAGGAGCCTCTAAAGCCCAAACCTGAGGATTGTGGGGCTGTTGACGAAAACCATCCCCTAAGCACAGGCATTCTGGAGATGGAACGGCACAACTGCTTTACAAATCAAAATCAAAATGGAATGTTGCATCACTGAAATCTTTGTTCTCTTGTAAAATAGTCTTATTTTTAAAGGCTGTAGAAAGTGAACCTCCTTTTCAGCGATGCGACCACTAGATGTTGCTGTTCACCAAGGATAACCCACCACCATGTTCAGACTGAACCTGACTGACTGAAGGAGGGTTTTCTCTTTAGGTCTCCTCACATGCAAACTCCAAACAGTTTCAATGGAATCACAAGTTGACAAGAATCTTCATACGAATCTTCTGTGAAACAAAATCAGACACTTGACAATGAGTCACATGTGTTGTTTATTTTAAAGTACTCCCAACTTAGGGTTAGGGTTAGAGTGGGTTAGGGTCTGTCACAGCATGTTCTAAAACAAAGCGACAAAAACACCCAAAAAGGAGACAAAAATCTTGAATAAATGACAAAAATGTGAAAAAAAAAAAAAGGCAAATGAAGAAAGAGGCCATAAATATGAGAAAAAAATGAGTGTCTAAACAGGAGGTTTCAGGGTTTCTTTTTTAATCAGAAAAGAGTTGAAATGTAGCTTTAATTGACCATTAATTTTAAAATCCTACATCAAAATTGTATGATATTACAGAAGTGACCGTCTGGGGTGGTGTACTATTACTCTGAAGTGAAATGAGTCCGGTTAAACAGGAGGTTTTCATTTTAAAGCAGCCTCAAAAAGAGCTAAAATAAAGCTTTAGTTGGACATTTTCAAGCCTTTAAATTTAAAATCCTACATCAGAATGGTGTACTATCACTCTAAGGAAAAATGAGTCTGGCTAAACAGGAGGTTTCGTTTGTTACAGCAGCTTGAAAAAATAAAGCTTTAATTAACAGCCTGAAGAAGAGTTAAAATATAGCTTTAATTGGAATTGTTCAAAGACTGTCATTTTAAAATCCTTAATCAGAATGCTCTGAAATTACCCTAGTGACACCCCCACAATGCTCAGGTTTGGGCTTTAGAGGCTCCTGGTTTAGACGGACTCATTTCACCTAAGGGTGATAGTACACCACCCCAAGACTGACACTTGACTAGACTGTACTATCACTCTGAAGTGAAATCAGTCTGGCTAAACTGGATGTTTTTACCCAAGTGTCAGTCTTGGGGTGGTCCACAGAAACTGCTGACTGTAGTTTAAAGGAGGCTGACTCTGTAAGTCTGAGTGAGAGTGTGAGTTGTGTACCAGGGTCGAAGAGACTGAGACAGGGCTGATAGGAGACTGTCTGTTTGTCCCAGTGAGGATTCCTGCAGCAGATGAACTGATGACCATGCACAGCAGACACACTGAGGGTGGAGAAAAGTGTGTTACAGTAGTCAATAGCCCCGCCCCCACCTGGTTTCAAAATCCGATCTGAGTAATCGGATCACAGGTGGACATCAAAAACATCTAAAGACTTATCTCAAAATGATGACTTCATTTCTATTTTTGTATTTGTATTTATTTATTTTGAGCATGGAAAATTCAACACAAAAAAGACAACATCAGTTGTTGTAAACATCCAACAAAATAGAAAAAAACAGTAAAAAAAAGAGATAGCATATTTAATTTCATGAGCGAATTTCCTTGATTTACCTGCGTGAGGAGTAGGAAGAAGTATAAACTTATTCAATCCTACCCCTTAAAGCTTTAGTGCATAACTTTTTTATATTAATGAACGTCCGCTACATTCAAGCCATTGCCAAATGACTTTATACAAAGCTAATTAAGACTATCAGCTCCACACAACTCTCTCTGTATTTTTCAGTATGACTATGTTCAAAAGATTGTGGCATCCGGTGACTTTCCCGCGCAGAAACACGCGTGAAGATAAGATTTATTTAATCCTCCGTGTCCTCCTTGGCTACTGTCACGGGGTCACGAAAGGCTGCATTATGTAGACTCGCTGACAGTTTTGTTGTCATTATTTAGAAGTCCTCATGGGGGGGGCGACAGAAACTACACACTAGCTTTAATAATTATATTATTATTAACCCAAACTTAATATGATAATAGTTTGACATACATGCCATTTATCACAACCAGTCATCTAATTACAGTTAAATACAGTAAATTATTTACACAACTATATACATGGAATCTTAATTGTCTTGAAGACAGAGCAATAAATAACATGTGCACGTGCATATATACTGGACATACACATACCATACATGCATACATACAAATACCAACACCTAGTGATCAGCCCGAAATGTTTTAACTGTAGCTCGAATGTATTTTGAAAAGTTGACTGACAAATATGAAACTGGATAACAGCCTATGTAAACCCCCAGAATCATAAGTTGCCTTATTTCATTGTGCTAGAACTCATGGTAGAACTGTAAATTTGTCCAGTTTATTTTTCCGAGGCAAACAGAACGGGCAGCTACATGCAGGGTCTGACCATCATGCCGTATTTGTTGCTATCACCTAGCAACCAACCGACCAAGTGAGGAAAGCTGTGAAAGGTGTAATTTTTGGAGAAATTAAAGCCAAATCTAATACATTGATGCCATCAACACAAAGTTTACAAGTGCAATACTAATGATTTAGTTTGAAGTTCCCGTGACATTTACAGTATGTGGTTCAGACTCAAACACACGATGCTCTGAAGCAGACCTGTCTTAGCTTAGTGTCCACTCCATAGACAGTAAAAGAAATGGACAAAGTGACGCCGTTGTTTTTGAAGAGACCAGTGAAGTCTATTAGAAGCACTTTTCCGGTGATGGCTGAGCGTTACTGCGCAGCCTCCAACTGAGCTTGACAAAGTAAATGTGACGTGAGCAACCTGTCAGAAAGTTGTAAGTCTTCTAGTAGCTGTGCCAAGCAAAATCTCAATCATTCCCAATCTATCAGAGACGGAGAGTGTAGGTATATGTGGAGATAACATAGGCACAGGCTAATTATTGCTAACTACAATGCTAGTTAACATTAGTAATTAAACTTAAACAGCTAATGTAAGTCGAAACTGCCTGCAACTTCTCCTGTACTGTACGGTAATTCCTCTACTATGCGTCAGTAAGTGGTTATGACACAATCGTTAGCCTATTTTTACAAAAACGTCTGCTACGGAGCCATAACATGATATACAAGGTAATAGAGCCTTTTATACATTATCATGTTTCTTTATAAACAAACAATGGACAAATAAAGTCTTTAAACACTTCAGATGTAAAGTTATTCGCTGTCAAAGTGGCGCCAAAATGAATGGTAGTCAATGGGATGCTAACGGCGGGTGATGGCTTGATAGCAACAAAATGGCTCCATAGGAGCTACGCTTTGTGGACGCTCGCTGTAAAAATAAAGATGAGCAGCGCGCCTTCCGTGGTCTGTGCAGCTTCAGGTTTATAAAGGACGCGCTCTGCTGTGGAGATGCTGCAGCAGATGTGTCGCATTTGTGCTCCGTGTATTTCTGCCGTAGTTTCGGTTTTCCACCTCTGATGTAGAGCAGCGTACAGCCACTCTCATTCAGAGACCAGAGTCTCAAACAGGGCTCTGTGTCTGTCAGAAGGTCTGCGATCTACTGTATCAGCAGAGCAATCACATAATGCACAGCAGACTATGGTTCAGGTAGATTATTTTCTTAAATATAGTGACTTTATTCTTGTAATAGCCTATTTTACCTTTATTTTTCTGAAAATATCACGACTTCTCCAAATCACAGAGAACACAGATATATTTTGAATGTGTACAAAGTTTTGAACATGAGCAGAAATTTTGATCAAACACATTTTAAATATTACAGTCCAGGGGTTTAATTCATTAAAATTAATTCATGTATCATTGAGGTGAATAACATCATATGCACATTTAAAGCGTAACTCTCGCCAAAATGCATCCTAGGATCTTTTTGTGAATGTATGGGAGTCAAACTTTAGATTAAAAGCATATTTAGGACGGAATCACCACTTTTAAGATTCACCGTATTGTTGTTTTTGGGTCAAAAGGCCTTTTGAATGGGAGAGCTAGGGGCAGTTTCATGCTAGCCTCAAAATACCTAAAATACTAAGAAGGCTCGACACAACATGAAACTTTGCTTGAAGTATCTCCAGGGGCTCTACACCTTAACACAAGTATTGACAATATTCTTTGTGTACACAGATTTACTAAAAAGAACATTTTTGAACAACTCACCGGGGCTCCGTTGTCTCTAGCCGCAGCCATTCTATCAGCCAAAACTGGTCGATTTCCGAATGCGATTGAACGGACTCCATAGGAGGAAATGTCGTTCTTATATGAGGCTCCTTTTTCAACTACAAGGTCAATATTGTTTTTTACGAACGATAAAACAAAAAATCATCCGCACATTTATATGGAACTAAGCTTTACATCTACTCTCCTCCCTGTTACGGTATTCGGAAATTGACTAGTTTTGACTGGCAAAGAAGGCTGCAAGCGAAAACAACAGCAGCTGCGGTGAGTTGTTCAAAAACGTTCTTTTTAGTAAATCTGTGTACACAAAGAATGTTGTCAATGCTTGCTTTAAGGTGTAGAGCCCCTGGTGATACTTGAAGCAAAGTTTCATGTTGTGTCGAGCCTTCTTAGTATTCCGAAAATAGCTATTTTGAGGCTATCAAGAGAGTGCCCCTAGCTTTCCCATTCAAAAGGCCATTTGACCCAAAAATGAGAATACAGTGAATCTTAAAAGTGGCGATTCTGTCCTAAATATGATTTTAAACTAAAGTTTGACTTGGGTACATTCACAAAAATACCCTAGGATGCATTTTGGCGAGAGTTACGCTTTAAGGAGTTACTTACCCAACAAAAGACGCAAAAGAGGAGGGAAGAGTAAATGATGCTAGGCTACATGTGTGCTGACTCAGATATAATTAGAACAGTCGATTTACAGGAGAATAAACTGTTGAAAGCAATACAGAAAGCCTGAGAGCATTACTGAAATATATTCCATTATGTTTTTATATTTGGATTGTATCTATGTTTCCCTTTACATAAAGATATTTCCAGCATACATTGATTCAGAAAAAGGTAGAAATAGGTGCATACAAATTCACCAGAATGCAGGAAATGAAGTGTTTCATGCTAAAAGAATTATGGGGGAGGACCCCCTGACCACCCGCATCATAAGTCACCAAACAAATCTGGAAACAAAACCTTGGCCTTTGGGTTGCCAGCCAGTTATGATTAGGCCAAAGAGTGGTGCCATCTAAATAACATCTACAAACTGGGCAGCTAAAATGAACATACACTGGTTGTTAACAAGCTGGACAAGCCAATCACTGTTTTTCATTGCATTCAGTTTATTTAAATGGGTCCGGGCTAAGCCCCGAATCTACTCAAGTCCTAGAAACGCCCCTGCTGTCAAGTCAGTGACAAAAAAGTAAAAAATACAGTGGACCTAAATAGTTTTCTTTAAACAGATTGAGGAAATAGTTTAAGGATACACCTTTCTCAAAGGTGTTGTGTGTGTCAGCAGATAACTTTTAACTACACATCCCACAACAACACAGTGACCCACCTATATTGCAGAGTAAAATACAATTTTACAATACTGATAACTACCTAGGAAGGCGTGCAAATGTCATAGTCTATAAAGATGACGTCCATAACTGTTAAAAGACTTAGCATGACGGTTCTTGATCTTGGAAGCAGTAGTTATTTAATATGACTCTGACTATCTCTACAAGACATTTGTCACACAATGTCAAACTGAAACAAAGTTCTTTGTGCAAAATGTGTTTTATTACAACAAATAAATAGCTTGATTTTGGTCAAATACAAACATTCAATCTGTATTAATAACAAGTATATAAAAAAATGAAATCATACATCAGTTTAAATTTGTACAATCTTTTTGTTTTGTTATACCTTCCTCATGATTAAGTTTCCTCAGACCTTCAGATTCAAAGTGCAAAGTGTGTGATAAAGTAAGTACTGCGGATTAATGACAGAGGTTTGAGTTCAGGTTTACTGAGAACTCTGAGTCACTCGTTCTGTGGAGATAAAAATAAAATAGAATTAAAAATGTGAACCTGTGAACAATTAGTCATTATTAGTGTTTTTTATTTTTATTTTTTTACTTACTTTCAACTGTGAAAGAAGCAACAATGCATTTGGGAAATTAGAATCCCATTTCTACAGAATACAGAGAATTACATCTCTATTGCAATAACATACTGTACCTGCATTTGTTCGTATACCCAGTTGATAAAGTAGGTAACATTGCCGTAGACTCCTGGCTTGTTCCTCCAAGCACATCCAATCCCCCAGCTAGTGTCCCCTGCCAGCCACCATACATCTCCCTTCTTGACCACCAGGGGCCCTCCACTGTCGCCCTGCAGCACACAGGAGGAATACGGCTCTCAGGTTAGTGTGTGTGTGTGTGTGTGTGTGTGTGTGTGTGTGTGTGTGTGTGTGTGTGTGTGTGTGTGTGTGTGTGTGTGTGTGTGTGTGTGTGTGTGTGTGTGACCGAGAGAACAAACTCAGACTAACTTGACATGAGTCGACTCCTCCCTGCAGTTTTCCGGCACAGATCATGGTCTCACTGATTTCTCCGTTAAACACCTCAGGGCTGTTACAGGTCTCTCTGCTGTAAACAGTCACCTGGGCCTGATTTAGTCTGTCAGGCGATGGTCCTGTCCAGGAGATGGAATATTTTAATGATTGCACACCAACAGTTAGCTCGGTCAAGCTTTTAAAAAAAACACTGTTCTCCTACTTGGACTTTAAGCCTTGAAAAAGCAGGTGACCCCTGAAACATTTGGACAATAATCTACAGCGAGAGGCGGTGCACATGTTATATTCTGCATTCGACTACACACGGAAAGTTGGGAGACTGTCCTCCCCTGACAATCGCTCCCACAGGTCGATTGTTCAAGTAGCAATTACGACTCATCTTTACGTTTCTAGTGGCGGCGCCCTCTAGTGGCTGTAGTAATTATTACGGGAGCAAAGCAGGAAGTGAGGTGACACCAAGGGGACAGGCTTCTCTCCACAGAGTGAAGCCTCTTATCTCATATTTTACTAAAATTGTTCACCAAAACGTGTTTCTGAAAACATGTTAAGCGAGAAATAGGCCATGCAGTTGCTGAATCTGTCATCTGAATCATTTCAGATTGACAAAGGTCAGTTTAAAAGATTTTCGTCAGATTTTGAGAGACTCTAGTCACGCTCATCCCGCTCCTCGTTTCCGGGTTAGCACTCTACCAATCAGATTGGTCATTTGAGTCCAACTGCCGGCAGTGCCCGTCCTCCAACTGAGCACGTCAAGTTGGCCAAAATGAAGGCCGACAGCTCCTCCGACGGACGACGGCACGGAACACACCGAACAGACTCGAGTCACTGACCTCGCCAGACTGTCCGACGGCCGATTATCGGCTCTGTGTGTCAGGGCCATAAGAGCACCAAGTTGATCATGAGGAGGTAGTTTGGGGTGGTGGATGGGTCAAACAAACACAGGACTTTCACCCAGGAGACTGGGGTCCGTGTGTCCCATTTAAAAGTAAACAGCAGTGTTTTTTTTTTTACTTTATGGAACAAATAGAGTCATGTCGCGTTGAGCTTCACATGCGTAACCTAAAGTGAAGTAACATCTGATTTTAACCCAAACTAAAATTAACCAAGTAGTTTTTGTGCCTTAACATAACCAAACTGCATCTGTTTCACAACGTAAAAAAAAAATGTGCGTTACGTTAAAAAATGCAACCTTTACGTTCTCTGGTTTAGATATGACGAAGGAAAACGCTCCTGAGGGTTGTATTAGAGGGTGTGGGAATAAACGACCCATATAGTCTTATTGTTTGGAGGACTTGTTGAAAGTTGGACATATACACTTTGCATTTGGCTCACCAGATGAGCGCAAGGCTCCCCATCCTGTGATCCAGGCTTGATGTCCAGCAGCGAGGTCCAAGCCAATGTTGGGGAGACACACAGGCTTTACTGTTCCTGAGACATAAACATGTTTGGGCTCAAAGTGTTGCTATTATCAATGCAGAAATGAACCTACTGTTCAAATCATCATTCAATTAATGAAATATGACTTTTGCTGGCTAGTACTTACTTGTAAATGTCAGAGGTGTATCGAGCTTGAGGAGAGCAATGTCATTGTCATTAGTGTGTTTGTTGAATTTTTCATGACTGATAATTTTGCTAAGTGATTTGCCGGAGCCCAAGCTCATCTGAAGCAAGCTCACATCACCATAGTACACCCTCCACAGTCTAGGATGTGAGTGCCTGCCATGAGGAATTATAGTCAAACATAGAGAAAACAACTGTGTCACATTGTTTCCCTAACGTCTATTAAGAGACAGTAAAAACAATGCACAAACTTAGCAAATGGCATGAAGGGCCCTTAATGGTGTAAAAACCCACGTTTGAAAGCAGTGTGCAGCAGATAGGATCCAGTAAGGGCTGATAATGGAGCCTCCACATGTGTGTAGATGCTGAATCTGGAGACTGACCTGCCACGGCCAGGCCCCATTTACTGCCGCCGTACCACCCACAATACGAGTGCTGGGGGCTGCTGAACTCACTCCACATTCTGGGGTGGGAGGAAAAGAGTTTACAGTAATATAACTCTTCTTTTCAGGAGTCAAAGAAAGAAAAGTTAAAGTAGATATTTGGCCCCTTTATCCAGACTGGCTGGCTAAATCTCATTAACAGCTTTGTACATATCACTTAAATGCATGCACATTTCAGTGGTGTAATTACAGTATGTCCCATTTAAAGCAATATCTTACCAATACAATTAAGTTTGACTGCTCTGGCTGAGCAACTTTGGCTGCAAAGGAAAGGATGACAGAAATTGATATTAAAGACAGCAAATTCAAAACAAGATAACCAACACTGATTTAGGAGTTCTAACCTTACACAGCATGAAACAAAACTTGATTCAGTTCCCAATGGGAATGTAATCACTGCTGTACTGTGTATAAAGTTATTACGCAGTGATAGGTGGTATAGGATGGTATACATGTACCTGTAAGTGAGCTGTGACTGTATACGTGATCCATGGCTACTTCCAGCCTTCAGCTTCATGTATCCCTTGGAGGCAAAAGAACTTGGACTGGTTTGGGTGTAGGACACATAATCCTGTCTGTGGGATGGACACACGGATAGACATGTGATCAGTGAGGTAAGATCCAAAAAACACTTCAGAATGTCAGCCAGTCAAGTCGTCCAATGATATGATGGCGGTTCCTCTCTGACTACAGCTAGAACAAAATATGTGTATAAATCTTGTGACGACCCTGCTAGTAGTCATTTTTTACATTATACAACATGCACACACGCCACATTGTCATACAAACCTAGACTGTGTTTGTGCAGGTAGGTTTGTTATGTCTGTATCTCGGTTTCACCCAATGACTCACTGGCCTCTATTATTTAGCTGCCATCGCTCTGAACAGCGAAATAAAAATGTGTGTTTATTTCCTGAGCAGAAATAACTGCTTGAAATTGTTTGCATTGCGTTGCTTAAGTTGGCCATAGCTCTCACGCCTCCTCTCTCCTTCGTAAATGAATTACTTCTGTTTAATAAATGACTTTGTTTAATCATTTAAACGTGTGAATCTCTCATTTTTGTCATGGCCCAAGGGAGAGGTTATGACAATCTGCTTAGTTAAAGCAATTCATCCATCCATGGGACTGAATACTTGATATTTTAGCATGGGAATTCTAAGGTACCAGCAGCAATATGCTTGCTCATTATAGTCATGCAGTATGTGTTGACTTTTATAGAGCAGTTAGACTCTGCCGAACGGGGGACGTAACAACGGTAAAAAAAAAAGACAATCAGCACCTCTGATACCCTATGTGCTCACACACAGCTCTCCCATAGTTGTTGTCCCAGTTTTCAGCA
Source organism: Gymnocephalus cernua (assembly GCA_023631565.1). Lineage (NCBI taxonomy): Eukaryota > Metazoa > Chordata > Actinopteri > Perciformes > Percidae > Gymnocephalus > Gymnocephalus cernua. The sequence continues at coordinate 22,847,019 of CM042439.1, forward strand.
CACACCGGCATCCACGTCTGGCTATCAGATGAGTAGGTTTCCAGCATGAAGTTGGTCCCGTGGAGGCGAACTGTGAACCAGAGAGGACAATGCTATTCAGCCACCACGAAGTTCACTGATGCACAAAGGGTACACGCAGTATGTATGTGTTAGTTTTAATGTCTTACAGCACTGAGATTCATCCTCTCCGTGAGAACAGTCCTTTACACCATCGCACCACTGGGACGAGCTCAAACACTGCCCACCACTTCTACACGACTTCCCCAGTAAACACTGGTAGTATACTGCAAACACACACACATTCAGTATACAGCACACAGAAATCTGCCGAGATGATCATCCTACCAAATTCATGACAAAAATAATTTTAAAGCCGCTACAAAGATCTTTGAATGAACTTACAGAAGTACCAGAGCAAGAGGCTGGCCATCGCCAGGATGAGAAGCACACACAGAGATGCACACAGTATATATTTCCACTGACATTTCTTTATTCCTGCAAGGCAAGACAAAAATATAGTTGTGATAAAACTGATTAGGTAAAAATAAAATACGAACTGCATGCTATTCAAGATTTGAATACAAATACATGCAGATAGGCTTAGCAGATACCGTACTGCAGATATGACAGAAAACGAAACATACTGTGGAACTAAGATACAGTATACAAGTCTTACAACACATAACTAACAGAGTTACGCTACTTTTAGCTGCATTATGTTAATTACAAATTTAAATCCTATGACTAAAACTGGGAGGTGGTTTCAAGACATCACGTCTCAATACTTATTTGGTTGTTTTAAGTCTATTATATTGTTCTATAACTTTTCATAAATATCTTTATGCTTCACCACTATAAAAACTTCATACACAGTATGTAAAGAAGGTGAGAAAGTGCAGTAATCAAAGCTGCCTCATAACAAGCTGTTGTTACTTATTGCTAGAGAGAGGGTATATTTTTAGAAGAGCAGGGATGGTCTTTGACATTTTTCTCATCCCAGATTTTTATTTTATTTCAGCTTATTACTTTTCTGTGTTAATACTTTTGAATTTGAAATGAAGTGGATATTATGAAAATAATTGTTCCATTTACATCATACACAAAAAAAGTAAACCATGAGGTTCTACTGATGTCCTCACCCTGATAATATCTGTACAGCCCCATAGAAGGCCCTATGTATTAGGTCAACAATGCGGTGATAAAGCACTTGAAACATGGCCTTAATGGGGAATGAAGCAAAAATATTCCAAGTAGTTATTTCTCCAATAATTTACTAGTTTACCATACTTTTATTCTGATGCATAAACGTTATTCCATATGCATCTCTGTGAAAGTTATTGTATAAATCTCAGCAAGTAGAGTATCACTGGTTCAAAGCAAGGCTAGTCAACTTTTTCTGAACAGCCTCTGTGATTTTGAGATAATAGTACTGTGCAGTAAATGCAGAACAATAATACAGAGTACAACAGCAGCACAACTAGAGAAGAGTCATAACGTAGCAAACAGTAGCAAACTCAATCTTATGTTATGGCACAGCAATACCTATCTAATGTTTCTAACATGACCTATTTTAGCTGCCATAAACCACTGGTCATACCAGGCCAAGTAAGAAGTAAGTCTCTCTGACTGTGTTTTATGAAATCAACCTTTCATCTGTAAAAGGAATAATTGTGTTTCTTATTTTAAAAGTCAGAGCTTTAAATGAGACAGACCTTTTTGTTTTTTTTTAAATAAACACAAGTTAATGATTGTATGAAAGTAGATAAGCTGTTTTCATTGGGGATGTTTACCTTCTGACCGACTGGAAGTTATTTCTTTCCCCACCTTTTAATTCCAACCGGTATCGCTTCACAAAAGGCTGTGGGTAAAACATATTAAGTAAAGATATTACTGTACCTTTCCTTTGTCCTATGTTATGTGGTGTTCCAGCTGTCGTAGTGTGGTGGGTATTGATGGTTTTGGGACTGACAGCAACATAGCTGCGGGTCTCCTGTGGGAGGAAAGGGTATATACCCTGTTGTGGGGCATTTGAATGCGGTCTTCCTTCCTCATGCTGAAACCCCATGTTGTCATAGGTGGGACCATTTACCTGGAGGCACAGTAAAGAGATAGAAACAGTTTCTACAGATATCACGAGGTAAACTTGTGATATGGCTGTACTCAGACAAATCCTTTCACGTTTGCAAATGTTATAAGCAGCGGTGTGAAATAAAGAATAAACGGTTTAAAAAAGGGAGAAAATATATATATATATATATATATATATATATATATAAAATAAACAATGAAAATCCAGACATTTAGAAATGTTGCCTTCTACTGTGAAATTGAACTTGCCTGATTCTTACTCATATTGAAACCGGTTACACTGCCTGTCGAGGGAGACTGTCGAACCTGGAAAAAGGTAAAGTTGTTTGTTTTTTTTAAATAAAAATTAACAAAGCACTAATCATAAGCACAGTACACGATGCACCGTATCACTAAACAGTAGAGCAAATTAAAGCAAATTCATAAAACTTGGGTGACAAGAAGTATATATACTTCCCCACCCACTGAACACTTCCAAGTTTTTAACAAACAAGCTGCAAGCTGATTTGAGAGCTGTTCCAAATTTCAAATATAACAATGCCAAAAATGCTCATACGCTACCTGAGTAGGCTGACTTACTTAGTTTACAAACACATGTATTAACAGATTTCCACCTACCTTGAAATTCCCACAAATTCCTTCAGCATTCTGATTCTGTCCGTTCTCCGGCTCCCTCTTTCTCTCTTGTTCTGCCCATTCTTCCATGTAACCAACAGCCATGACCACACCTTTTCCACTGTGTACACAAGCCAGCTTGTTGTGCGTCACTTAATTTTTTACAACACTTTAAAGATGACACGGGCAAACAGTAGGCATTGATGAATGCCAGCACTCATTACCTTCTGTCCACAGCCAGGCTCTGAGATAAGGGGAATGAAGTGAAAATAATATGTTCATTTAAAGTGTTCATTTAGCAGTAGCCTTTGACTGATGTGTGACAGGAAAACCCAATTTAGGAATATAATTCAGCAGTGTGATATACTGTGACATATACTGTGATTTACATGTATCATGGTCATGTGTATCTTATTGTATAGGTTAATGGTAACTCTGTGAACCCATAATTACAGCCCCGTCAAAACCAGCTTTTCTCTCTCTCTCTCTCTCTCTCTCTCTGAAATATTTGCTGGCCTCGTGACATCTGTACAAGTGTGGTGTTTTAAAATTTCATTTTGCTGCATGAAACCTTCCAGACTTGCTTTTCAAATGATATCCAATAACAAAACTTGTTTAGAATGTAGTTGCTAACATGAAATCTGCTCTAACTACAACGTCAGATATCATACTAATACTTAATAGAAAACAAGCAATGTAACATGTTAGGCAATGCTTTCCAGCAGCCTAAGCTGTCACTCCTGTTATAATCACAGTGTGACTGAGGGGGAACGAGAGGAGTCAACAGGTGATAAGTGGTCACTTCTTGTTTGACATACCAGCCGTCGTTCAGATATGGCCTTTTAGGACAAAGATTTAAGTCAAGTGAAAAGGCATAAAATACTTGGTTCTGACATTGCGCATATCTTCCGTCCATCTTACAAAAACGTCTGGTGTGTTTTAATCAGTAACGTCCAAACAAATGGGTGAGTAAGGTTAAACATACAGATGGCTTAAGGACTTTCAGACTCTGTTAATATTTATCTCAAGGTATGAGTGTGGCAGGAACTGGCAGGAACAGGCAGGAATGAAAGACAAGTTATTGAGACTAAAACACAGAAAGTCTTATTGAATGATCAGCGTTGTATACTGTTTGATATATTGCATGTAAAGTGCATAAGTGGGGATGGTTATTCATGCATTGTTTGGATAAATATACAACCCTGACAAATGTTTGCATCATTATATTGATCTAAAATGAGTAAGAAACTCAAAAGACCCTGGCAGGCAAGGTACCAACTGAGATTTAGAGCGAGACTTACATTTTGCATGAGAAAAATCAGACTCAGCTGTGCAAAATGGGCAAATGTAGGTAACCAGTCCCAAACTGAATATTAAGAAGCCACAAGCACAAATAGTAAAAGTATACACTAAGGGTCTCACTAGATCTCTCATCACTTCAGTATGCAATAATATGGTCCTGCTGGGGCCCAGCTGGCAGAGCAGTAATGTAAAAAAATGTAGTTGCATATTAAACTGGGCCTAAAATAACATGTAGGGCTGCCTACAGCCTTTTCACATCAAGATCAAGTAAACTTTCTTATCCCCAAATGGGGTAATTCTTTCTACAGCCAGCAGAGAACAAAAGACAACATTCCATATACAACTTACATTCATATTCCATACTCCAACGGGACACATTACATCAAGGTTTTAATGAGACCAATGCCAACAGGTACAAATGAGCTCGTCCATCTCTTGGTGTTACACTGGGTACCAGGTACCTGAGACCTGATGGCTGCAACCTGAATTCACAGGACGAGAGGTGACTTGTGTCAGCAAGGATGGCTTCGGCTCTGACCCTGTATAAAAGGGATAGCTCTACAAAGTCAATCCTACAATTTTGCCACAGCTCTTAATGCTGTTTAGTTGATGCTCATTTTTCAAATTAAGGGACCCAAACCAGCAGAAAGATGTATCAACAAAAAAACATCTCAACTTCTGAAAAAAAAATACATTACCTTAAAAATGGTGCATATAACACTAAGCTATTAAAATAATAATTATTGACATATTTATAAATCATCCTTTAATGTTAAACATAGATGAAGCCCAGTGAATCCTTAAGCTTAACTGCATCTGTGGATACCTACCTACAGGCCAGCAGCCTGTCATCAATGTTATGTAAATAAAAAATAAAAACCACAAATAGGCCGATACCCTTGCTAATAAAATGTTGGACTCATTTTCAGATTTCAATCTGAAAATCAATTTAAATTTCAATTTAAATCATTAAGCAATAACTTGGGGGCCCCCCTGCAGTAACTCTGAGGACCCCTTAAGGGTCCTGACCCCCTGTTGAAGATCTCTGTATTAAGGTAAAAATAGATTTACCTAAAGAAATACAGAATGCGTTTGATTTCATTATCTGTAAAGATCAGTTCATCCAACTCTCACACAAATATTTTTCACTTACCTATAGTAGTGGCTGCTCAATTCTTTTGCACAGTTCAGATTTATGTGCCCACATTTGATGAATTCCCTGAAACTGCATTGTTTCTAGTAAGAAATTGCATTTTGAACACCACAAACTAATCCGTCATTCGCTTCCACTGTATTGCGTTAACAGCAGAAATGCACTTTAAAGACATCTCAAACCCTCAGCTGGTAAAACCTTAACTAAACCCTTCAACCACATAATACTAGTTATTAAGATATAGCAGCAACACATGTACATAAAACCTGCTGTGTGACGTAAATAGGAGCACAGCTGCATTCAGCTCCGACTTGTTGTCTTCTACAACATGGACAGTGCACCTAACATTACAGGGAAAACTGCAGCATCTAGTGGCCAGTTTGAAAATGTCAGTGCTGACTCTTTATTACTATAAAATGAGTCTTGCTTTCCAAGTCCATGCAGCATTCTGGGATGGTAAAAAAAAACAAAAAAAAAACAACATGCTCTGGTTTATTGGTATTTCTTTAAACCAATCATAATAGTCTTGGGCGGTGCTAAGCAACGGACAGAGCCACGGCGCTGCTGCAAAATAGCCTCGGGAAGGAACTTGTTTTGGTGGAACGTGTACGTTCAAAAGTTGTTTTAGTCGTGCGAGAGAAAACTCAGCTTGACAGATAGTCTAGCTAGCTGTCTGGATTTACCCTGCAGAGATCTGAGGAGCAGTTAACCATAGTCCTTAGAAATCCACCGGAGGTTAGAATGCCAACACAAAGAAAGAGGAAGGTAACGGACATCCGGGTGAAAAGAGGGACATCCAGCGGAATTTCCGGCAGCTCCGGAGCAATCCCGGAAGTGGAACGTCGTGGATACAGACTACTTTAAAATAACCTTTTGGAGCAGTGGAGCGTTTATGGTCTGAGATGCCCCCAGAGCCCTGTAAAGTTAACTGTAAAATCCTTCATCAATTCCCAATGTATGTTCTAAATGTAACACTATTAATCATATAAAAGTAGATGGTTATTTTAATACTTTGAGCTGTTAATAATAAGGTTGGGTTGGTTAGCAAGTACTAATACTAGCCGTCTAGGCTCCTACTAAAGAGTGAAGCTGAAGGCTTTAACCATTCATCCATTTCTTTTAGCTAACCATTTTAACCTTCAGCTAACTATTTTAACTTTTCACTATTTTAACCGTTTCTCTATTACTTTAAGCTAATCTTTTGAACTGTTCATTCATTACTTTTAGCTAAACGTCTGTGCTCGCTTTCTAACTAGTTCTTACCCACTAACATGCAGTAGGTGTTAAAGTTGACTTAATGTTGATATATTCTTTTAATCAAATCATATTTTCTATTTTTTTCAAATATATAAGTTGTTCTACAATCTTTGCAAGTATCCACTAGCAACTGCAGAAGTACCCCCGTTGGGTACAAGTACCCCTGGTTGGGAATCAGTGTGTTATGAGTATACAACTTAAAATATTAAAACCAAAGCAATGCACGCCAAATCTTTAGTCACACAAAATCAGTCAACAGCAGTTTTATAAAAATCTATATATAACCATTTTAATTCAGATTTAAATATTAATAATTAACAATAGGTTTCACAAAACAAATGGAGTCATGATGTCATGAGCCTTACTTTACTGTTTAGTAAGGCCACTGGCTTTACAGTTGTAACAGAAGCATTCTTCACAGTAAAAGGGGGTTTATGGAGGCCTTAATCATTTAGTGTCAACAGGTAGTGAACACTTTGAAATAAAGACTGTACCAGGGAGAGAGAAGTTTCCCATCAAGTTTCCTACAATTTCTGGATCACAATGGATGAAGCTCCACCACCTCCGTTGCAGATGCTTGCCAGCCCGTACTGGCCTGACTTCAGGCTGTGCACCATGTGGCCCACAATTCTGGCTCCAGACATCCTGACAGGAGACATAAAGAATAAGTTGTAATCCGTAACATCTTCTGTGTATACATTGTTATTTTGCAATTGTTATTCATACTGAAAGTAAGCTGAGGGTAATTGTAAGGCAGAGAGAAGAATTGATAAGTGCAAGGTTTGTTGTTGTGGCCTGGTCTGGATGGATCCCCAGATAACGGACAATGTTTCGCCCATACAGAGCACCGCGAGCTGCCGGTCGTTGTGCTCCGTCAGGTCAGCGGTAGTTGGTGGTCTAGTTACCCGAGAATAGGTAACTGGGCGCTGGGTACAGAGCACCGCGAGCTGCCGGTCATTTCGGGGAACATAACCACGGCAATTCGTGACAATCATTTATTGGATTGTAGGAGTTCGACAATCGACCTGTGTGGACTTCACCAGAACTAAACAGAGGTATGTGCACTGGCTGAATTAGCACAACTTTTATACATTTCTTTCACACTACTGCAGTCATATTCACTGTGTTCACTCGGAAGGAATCAGTTCACATGGCTAGGCACTTGTAATGACATCTCAAACATGTTAAGAGGCTAAAAGCACGTTTAACGTGGGTGCGAACTTTAGCAGGAGGATTATTTTTGTTCTTCTTGCTACTGACTCACTCTGTGACTACAAACAACATATCTATGTGTTGAAATCGACCAGAATTCTCCTTTAACTGCTAGTTAACTTGCCAGCGCAGACTTTGCAGTAGCAAGTTGCGTTTTAAGTTATTTCTTTCTGCCAAGTTTGTGGCTCTCTGCTGGACAGCGCTCATTGATGAGGACTGGTGGGTTAAATCAGCTGTCTAACACATAGACTATGCCAGGCACACTCACAACTGACAACTTCGCAGGTGGATGTGGTGGAGACAGACTCACGATTGACATACTGTATTTTCCGCGTTCTTGTGTCGGTTGCAAAGATGTGCATGTGGTTCCAGGAAAGTGGCTGCATGTGTCCACAACAATGCACGAAACATCGTAGCTGCGCGACCAGTACAAATCCGCAACTGTTCGCAGACGCCAAAAGTATTACTGAACTGGGACTCAGTTGCCTGCTTGTTGGTTAATGATCAGTTAACGAGGGTCGGCTACCGGTCAGAATAAGAGAAAAAAAACTCTATCCAGGTCACATCCCAGATCTCTTCCAAAGCAATGACCAGCCAGTCTGTCCGAGTCCCTGTCAGCTGCTTACCCGATGGGGTGTCCCAGTGACACAGCTCCCCCGTTGACGTTGACCTTTGCAGGGTCGATGTCCAACATCTTGATGTTGGCCAGCACGACCACGCTGAAGGCCTCGTTGATCTCCCACATGGTGATGTCCTCCTTCTTCAGTCCCGCTGCAGCCAGGACCTGGCAGACACAGATACGTGTTAGAATGTTCTAACAGAACTGCTTCCATAAACAACAGTTGAGTGTGGTTCAGGTTCGAGCACATATTTTGTCATTTTTGTAAGTAATTTTGCACTTTACAATTAAAATATACATTAAGTATATTGTATAACATTAATTAAACTTGGATTAAAACAACTCTGATGGTTGTATTTTGTGCATGTTTAACTACAATACACAGATATTCAAAAATAGTAAAAACAAAAGAGGAAAACACAATCAATATATAAACACTTCCAGGATCACTGCCCTGCCCTATTTTCTGGGATGACCAAATAGTATAATAAGTATAATAATACACATCCCTGAAAACAGCTTAAAAAAGTGCCTAATTGCCTAAATGTCCCAAGCTGATCCTAAGGATCATATCAGGGCGATCAGGGCCTTTTATAATGGATCGGTAAAATAAAGTTGATCAAAATCTCAAAAATGATTTGCCGATTGGGTTCCAACACCCAGGTTGGCGAAATACATATACTCAGTCATAAATTCTGACACTTATGAATCTGCAATCTATCCTTTCCCTTTCTTATTAGCAAAGATCAGTGCACAAAACATTCAGGCAGCAGCTTCTCAGTTTTAGCCCACGCTGACCGGGGCTTTCACCGGTTAAAATGACAAACGTCACTGGTTAATTCCGTGTGTGTAACTTAATGGCAGGCCAACATTTGGCTGTTTGTTTATGTGCCCTCTGGGGCCCGTATCTGTACTCAGGATTGTTATGAGGTAAAAGAAGCATCACTCTGTAAAAACATGTACAACCACGTGATACATCTTCTCTCGAGCAGATTGCACAATGTCAGTTTTTAGAAGTCGCACTCTCCCAGTTAAACTCTGAATCAATAATCAAGATAGTTGAGTTAAATCAATAGTTTAATCTTATCAACTTGTGTACAATAGTGCAGTTTAGAGGCCATTTAGTTTTTGAATCAAGCAGCTTATGAAAAATAGGATGTGTCAGATTTAAAAGACATTCTAAATCCATTTCAATTTATTGTGCCGGATACATGTTTAGGATAAGTATTGGATCAGACTCAGAATAACCAGGTAATAGTTATATTTAAGGACTCAGATCAGGCTTAAAAAAAAAAAAAAAAAAAAAAAACTACTAATCACATGGTCACACTCACCTTTGGTACAGCAAATGCAGGAGCAATGGGAAAATCAATGGGTGCAACAGCAGCATCGGCAAAAGCTATGGAAAAAATATAACATATCAATCCAGCGATTTAACCAAAACTGTAGCAAATAAAAACGTCCTGTTAAATGAGGTGTGTGTGTTTATGTGAACTTGACAAATAGAGGTATAGGCATTTGTAATTTTAGATATTTTGTTCTCCACAAACCACATCTTGGATCTATATTCAGGCTTTAGATCAGGGATCTTCAACAGGGGGTCCGGGACCCCTAGGGGGTCCTCAGAGTCAATGCAGGTGGGCCTCCAAATTATTGTTGAAAAATGTAAAAGTCTTAACATTAATCCAAAATATTATTAGCAAATATAAATCCCAACTGCTAACTGGCCTATAGGTAAGGTAGTCACTAAGGTAGCCATCCACAGACAGTGTTCATCCTAAGGATTCACTGTGACTCATGTATGTATAAAAACATGATTTTAAAAACCATGCCAACAATTGTTAAGCTATTTGAATAGCTTAGTATTCTATGCACTAAACAGGTATGTGTAAAAGCTTTTGGCCGCCTTACACGTTATTGTAGGCCCAGTTTATTTTGCAACTTAATTTTATACAATATATGTAGTAGGGGGTCCCTGCTCTGTCTCTCTTTCAGTTGAGGGGTCCTTGCCTTAAAACACGTTGAAGACCCCTGCTTTAGATAACCTAGCCATATCTTTAGACTTTGGTGAAGCACAGCACAAATCATTTCACAGACAGACAGAAAAAAAAGATACCTTATACTGTCCAAAGCTTACAGCTTGTTGAGCGGTTGGTGTCGGATGGAAATTGTTTTTATTTTCTCCATTTAAACCTGACCTTTAACATTATTATATTTCCTACACATATTTCCTACACAAGAAACCTTGTATCGCTTTTAACTTGCATACCTGCCTCTCTGACTATTGACTTGGTAGAATAAATGCAGCCCGTACGTTTCCTCTGTAGGCCTGCCATGTGGTAAAACCTTAGCTGAGTCACCCTCTGGAAGCACTGCTTAGTGTGTGTATGTGTGTAAATCTTACAGACAATCCTGGCCAGCGGAGTGACGTTGAGTCTCTTTGCAGCATCAGCTGTCATTAAAACGAGAGCGGCAGCTCCATCGTTCAGGGTGCTGGCATTGGCTGCCGTCACTGTGCCTAAAAAGCAAGTGACCAATCAGAACAACATATACATTAAACACAAATAAGTTTCTTTGAGCAAGCATATTACTTTTGTACCTAACTGAGTTACTTTTGCTTACAACTAACGTTCTTAGGGTTGAACTTGTAAAGGACATCTGGGAACATGGACGAGTGATTACATTTGAAAGTTAATTAGCAGCAGAATAGTACAACTTCAATAACAAGCAGCAGTATTAGTAGTATTATGAGTTATTACAGCTTAAAAGGTAAGGAAAAATTAAAAAGATACAAAATAAGTGTAAATAAAATCTTTGTGGAAACTGAATGAAGGTGAAAGTATGACGCATGCCTTCTCTGAACGAATCTGTTTAATTAGACAAAATTAAAAACTAAAAAAAGGAATTAATTACATTATAAAGTGCAGTTCTACAAATATTTTCTTCCCCCCCCCCCCCCCCCCATGAACCAGTGGAAGTACAGACAACTGCATCGTTACCATTCTCTTTCTGGAACACTGCTCTCAGTTTGGGAACTTTGCTGAAGTCGACCCTCCTCCACTCTTCATCCTCAGACACGACCACATCAGGTTTGCCTACAAAACCACGTCAACATCAGATACGTTGCGCCACAAAGTAAATGACCAACGTCACTGGCCCGAGACCAACTTGCTGTACCTCTCTGGGGAATGCTGACTGGTACAATCTCCTTGGCCAGCAAGCCAGACTCATATGCTGCTTTGCTGCGGCTGTACGAGCTGATGGCGTGGGCGTCCTGCTCCTCTCTGGTGATGTTGCTGTTCTTGGCTGTGTTTTCCGCACAGTTGCCCTGTTAAAGACAGTAAGGCAAAAGCAACAGAAAACAGTTCAAATAAAAATAGGACAGATTTATAGGATTTTCACCTCATGCTCTGTAAACACAAAATGCATGAAATGTCAGATTTCTTAAAGGGATACGCCACTGTTTGTTGAAATAGGGCTTAGCGCGGTCTCTCCTAGCTGTAGATAGGTAGCGTATCCCTTTAAATACACTTTGTTGCACACACATTGCTGTTGCAGCTAAATGCTAATGTTTTGTTAGGATACATTATCAATTTACATTTTAAAATATATAACCAACAATTAATTACAAATTTACTCTTTACTCTTACCTTTTAAACATTTCATGTTTTAATATACAAGTAAATGCATACATCTAGAAAAATGTAAATTACATTTTCTTTCTTTTTAAAGTGTAACAATATTTCAGAGTTTTGGACAATGCTTCCATATCAAATACTTTAAATAACATAAAAATAAAACTCAGAAAGCTTTTATACTATTTCATGATCGCCTCCTGCACTGGGTCTAAAACCCAACTCTTACTTTTAGACCAGAAATGCATCCAATTCCAGAAGCAACTTTTTTACTACACATAGTTTATGCCGACTTTTAATATTTTCAAATGCATTCAAAAGTTATCTCAACGACTAGAAAAGTACAAATATTTAACAAGGTAATATTTAACAGTAGGTTGATTAGTTCGTTACCATGTGGAATTTGTTGTAGACATCAGTGAGTCCGTCCTTGACAATGAGGTCTTCCATCCTCACTCCTCCGTAGGTTGGGGTGTCTCTGGTCATCACATAAGGTACGTTGGACATACTCTCCATGCCTCCTGCCACCATCACATCCTTAAATCACACACACAGCCATACACGAAAATGTAGTGACAACTACAGTCTATTGTTTGTCTCGCACTGAACCACAATTCCTGTTATATGTGTAACCTGAGTGTTGGATGTGTATACACTTTTAAGGTCACTTCTTCTAAATCTTACTGTGTTTCCCAGGATTTGGTAATTACTGCACAGCCATTCTATTAAAGAACTGAAAGAGATGTAGTCTATGGTGACCATACTGTGTTAGCTTGCAAGTTATCAAAAATCTTAGGTAAAACAAAGCTTGTTTTTGGTCACAATAAAGTTTTCCATGATCTGTTTTTCATTATCTTCCAAGTTTTGTGTTTTTCTTTGTACTCGAGCAAGCAGGAGAGAGACAGTGTATTTAATGTTTTGGCTACCTGGTGTCCACACATTAGACTTTGAGCTGCCATCATGATGGACTTCATCCCGGACGCACAGACTTTGTTGATTGTTGTTGCTGGAGTGCCGAGGGTCAAGCCTGAAGATAAAATCAGACATATTTGCATTTGCAAAAATAGATCTAAAATCTTTAACCCACCCCCAGCTATGCTTTTGTGTGTGTCAGTCTGGCAGAGCTGTATATTTGGCAATGGTAGTATATTATTTCACAGTGATCTGTTGTGCATGATAAACAACAGAACTGTCAATCATAGCTGTTAAGTTTCTGTTATGTTTCCAGCCTTCCTGTAACTTTTCATATCATTGATGATAAGCTGCTGAAAAACTTTGTGTCACCTTGGAGATGCAGGCTTTTGGATTTTGTATATTGTAGCCTTGGTCATGCTGATGTGTGGATTTCAGTTTATGAATGTATACAGAAATAAGACCAATTAGCTTCTCACAGTTGCCTTTAACGGGGAAGGAGATGACAATCCTGCTTTATGTACAATCATTTCTGATTTGTCATGACAGCACATGCACAGCTGGTTTTTGGACATCAATATTTTGGTGCAATGCCAATATTTTGAAATAAGGGTAAAAATAAGCCAGTGTGGTCATACCTGCTCCAAGCAAGGCTTGTCTTGTGGGGGCCTGTCCTTCTCCTGCTTGAAGCACGTTTCCCATGTAGACTTCCTTTACCTCTTCAGGAGCAATTCCTAAACACAAGAAACTCACTAAAATATACACAGCATTCTTCTCTTTGATCCAACTATCCACCTACTCATGGAACACTCAGGTAATGTGTTACATATGGTGTATTAGCTTAGCCATGCTTGCACATACCTGCTTTGTCTACGGCTCCCTTGATGGCAATGGAGCCCAGTTTTGTGGCTGGTACTGCAGCCAGGCTGCCTCTGAAGGAGCCCATTGGAGTGCGGACTGCACTGACAATGACGACTTCCTGAAACCATGCAATTAAAAGTCAGTATTGCAGTCCGTACATTTAATTTGGATGAGAATTTAAATTGTCAGTTACTGTTCTTACATTGAGTGAAGGGCGAGATGTGTAGGTTCTTGAAAGGTACTTGTGAGCCTACAATGGCAGGACAATGATAGGGATGAATCATCTTCCATACATGAGATGTCCCAATTCTAATCCGTCTTTCTAATCAAGTTTGCTATTCAACCTCAAGCGCCTTCATACAGTTCAATTAATCAAGTTTAAACTCAAGCAAGCAGAGCAGCATGAGACATACATTAGCTATGCTAACAAGGGCACACACAAGCAGGTGGCATTAGCCAAGTTAAATGACGAAACACGAGCTAAAATTGCAATTTAAAAGGTAAAGTTAAGTCTCGTGTCATTCAAACGTGTAACTGTCACCCGTTAGCAAGACACTATTTTGTCTTTTTATATGGTCAGTTCAGCTAGCTAACGTTAGTGTTGCTACTGTAATTGTTAGCATCTTTATTGTGTTGAAAGTACAGGTTGCGGTTGGACCGCTGTATATATGAGACGCTCGACCAACCTGGAGCAGTTATCAGGTCTTCGTTAGTATTAGCCACTTTGGTCAAGGACGCTCCACATACACACTAAGGTTAGCTAGCTAGCTATGCTAACTCTAAAGTTAACCAGGGCCTTGTGTTTACAGCCAGCCAGACTTGCTACAGCATTCCTATGCAATATAATAATAAAACAGACAAACCCAAACACATTATTTTACACACCCTCACTTACCAGGCGTTTACAAATTTGAGCGCGCATGGTTAAAAGTCCACTGGATGACATGTTTGACTTGGAGATGACTTGTCACCACTGACTCACTTGGACCGACCGACTTCTTCACCTTCAGATGAGGAATAAAATATCAGCCAATCACAGTAAGAGGTGTGTTTCCCCGACGTCATCGTTGGATAGGCATTGTGGTTATTGTAGTTTTACCAGTGGCATCGCAACACAGTAGGCTACATGAACTGTATCCGTATGACTGCACCAGATATTTATCTTCAAAATAACTTTCAGCATTAACACATACAAAAACTATTTTCTATAATATCAAAAATGTTTTTGTTTTTTTATGTTGGTGGTGCAGATCTACAAGTGGATAAATTAGGCAGGGTCTGGCTTTGGATTTTTTTGTTTGCTTCAATGACAGTTCCTGTTGCAGTGAAAAAATAAAACATCTGCTCCCACAGAACTGTGCACACAATTTACAGCATTCAATCTGTCTACTATGTCACAAGTCAATGTCTTTTCCTTTTTGGGTTTTAAAGGTAGCCTAATGCTACATCGTGTAAGTATTTCACTAGCTAGTGAAACCATTGTATAAAGAAAATTAACAAGTTCCTGATGCCTAATTGTGCTCTTGTAAAGTTAACTATAAGTAGCCTATGTGTGATTGTTTTTCCTTTTACAACAACTCTTCTGAGATCATGCAGGAAAGATAAATAATCTCCTATTCAACTCACCTGGGTTCACACCACAGACTGTAACAGTAGGCCTATCTGGTTCATACAAACACCAGAGATTCCAGATTTACCTTGTTCTAATTTATCGTAATTCACAAACTCAAGCATTGATGTTTTCGCTTTTAAAGATTTATTAAATCATGTTTAATTATGTAATGCATACAAGAAAACACAGTGGCTAAATGACAAGCAGTTGTTGCCTAAAGGATTATTTCATAATGTAGGCTATGTATTCTCATGCAGACAGACAAAAAGACAGAAAAGCCTCTTTAACCTACTCAGGATTAGTTAGTGGAGTGGACCATAAGGTAAGCTCACAGGTGTGTGTGTGTGTGTGTGTGTGTGTGTGTGTGTGTGTGTGTGTGTGTGTGTGTGTGTGTGTGTGTGTGTGTGTGTGTGTGTGTGTGTGTGTATATATATATATATATATATGTGTGTGTGTGTGTGTGTGTGTATATATATATATATATATGTGTGTGTGTGTGTGTGTGTGTGTGTGTGTGTGTGCGTGCGCGTGCATGCTTGATTGCGTGTCTGCGTGTGCATATTTTTGGTCTGTGTTTCTTTAGTTGCAATCCATCCATCCATAGTTTAACAGAGTGCGAATCACTCTTCTCCGTGCGTAGTGGTACTCAGTCTGGCTGGATCCATATGAAAAGTACAGGTAACCTGAAAGGGGGGATGCATCATTGGTATCTCCCCAAACTGCTAGTGATAATGTTACTGTGAAGGGACTAACCTTTGACTGTTACCTACCTTTGTTCTCAAAAGCAGCATCCACTCTTAAGCCAATCCCAGGGAACTCTACGCTAATTAATTTTGGGTACCCATCGTCCATTCTGCCCATCCTTTCATTGTAGCTGTATGAGGAATATGGAGAGGTGTTCATCAACATGTGGTATCTGTCAGGACTGATCCTAGATGTTCATGGCTATCGACATTACTCACCTCCAGTATCTGTTATTCACAAAGAGGAGGGTTTTGCTTGTGATTGACACATGGACGGCAGCATCTACCTTGATGACAGACGGAGGGAAGCCAAAGTCGCTGAGAGGTTTGGGATAACCAGGTAGGACAGTGTTTCCTCTGATCCCCCAATAATGATTCCCTGTGATGTGAAAAGGTAGAGTTATCTTCCCAACTGGTCCCAGCATTTATTTCAAACATTAGTCATTTTAATTCACCAAATAAAGAACAAAAAAAAAATAATTTGTGGATTATTAACTACTAACTTAATTTTGTACCTTCAAAGAAAATGACAGTTTTGCTTTTCGTATTCTCGTAAGCAGCATCAACTTTGCTGATTCCAGGCCAGACAGACTGTATTTTCTTCGTTCTGATGCCGCCCCAGGAGCTCCTTCTCATCCAGAAATATCTGACGAAGAAACACAGTATTCCATAATAAGCTGACAGTGGTCACATACTGAGAGAAAGAAAAAAAAAACTTTATGCATCTTACTTTCAAAATAACAGCTCTATCTAATGGAGTAGCATGTTTTATTTTGTCAAACTCAAATGACAAAATCGAAAAAATTAAGCATAAATGTCTTACCCATCCTTGAAGATGTACAGACTATTCTGAATGAAGGTTGCAGCATCAAAACTCAGGTTCCTGTTGCACCTGTCTGGAGTAGGTTCTGATGTGGGTTTAGGATTTGGTTCAGGTCTAGGTTTGGGTTTTGGCACAGGTATGTTAGGCTGTGGATTTGGCACAGGTATGTTAGGCTGTGGATTTGGCACAGGTATGTTAGGCTGTGGATTTGGCACAGGTTCAGTCGTTGGTTGAGCTGATATTCTGGCTCCTTTGAGAGGCAAAACACAAAGAAATGACACCGGTAAAGATAGTTGACTTTCGTTTCATGAAAAGTGCTCTGTTTCCGAAATATAACAGCCTTCATAAGTTGCAGAAATCAGTCTATGAATTAGTTGGGCTCTCACCGTAGATAGCCTGTACTCCCTGTCTGTCATCATCTGGTAGCACGTAGCCCACTGTGTTCACATACTGGTAGGTGGGATACAACAGGGCTGTCTGGAACTTAGAGTGGGCTAACCCCAGTGCATGACCAAACTCATGGGCTGCCACCAAGAACAGGTTGGTTCCTGCAGATACACACTTATAAAGTTACAGTGGGTAGCCTACACAATCAGCTGAAGCACAACATGACCTTAATAGCAATGTTTGCTTAATGTCAGCACCTGCTGAAGTTAGAGTCCAGTTTTCATCTTCATCAAAATGGGTGTCACCTCCAATGCCCTCTCCAGGGGAGAATGCATGGGCCAAGACCCCCTTCTCCCCATCGAATGGAGAAAAATCTCCATGGTCTGGTTTTTGAGAGGAGAAGAAGATATAGTTAACACTAGATCAGACATTTTCTCAAAGGCACTGAAGGCACTGCATTACCTCGAGCCTTGAACGTGATCATGATGTCAGCTGTGCCGCTGTGGATGGGCTTAAAATCCAGAGGAATGACGTCACTGTAGAGTTTCAGAGCCTTGGCTATGGCGGCATCCACATCTCTTTGACTCAGGTCTGGTGTGTAGTCAGTTATCCTACGGTGGTGTGATAGTGAAAATGGTTTACAAATCTCTTAACAGGAGCTTTAATAATAATAATAATAATAATAAAAACAACAAAAATAATGTACTTTATGTGTCTCTTTGGGAATATTCAGGTTTTTTTCATTCTGTTATTTTTTGGATTTACAGAGAATAAGGATTACTAATGCAGTTTGACCACAGTTTTGAGTATCATGTGCTAAATCATTAACCCAAACACCTGAGCACAGACTGAAAACCATGTCAGCCTGACGATACTGCAGTAGAGCCTATTCCTAGGTGTGTGTGTGTGTGTGTGTGTGTGTGTGTGTGTGTGTGTGTGTGTGTGTGTGTGTGTGTGTGTGTGTGTGTGTGTGTGTGTGTGTGTGTGTGTGATGTGTTAACTTCCTCCCCCTGACTTTGGCAGGATGGGAGCGCTTGAGGCAGCACTGTCTTATCATTCAGCTGTTACGTCTCCCGTCATCTACGGAGACAGAACGTTGAACTACTACTCTGTTATGACCTGCTGCTGTTTTGTTGGACACTGACCCGAATGACACAATCAACTTACCACATACACAAATTCTACCACACACACTTGCATTAAAAGTGGAGCGCCGTCAGAATGATGGGTCACCCTGAGCAGCTTTAGTGCCTCGCTCAAGGGCATCTAAGCAGTGACCAAGGAGGTGAACTGGCACCTCTCCAACTACCAGTCCTCACTCCATACCTGGTCCGTCCGAGGCTTGAACCCAAGCCAAGTCCCTGCGGACTGAGCTACTGCCTCCCCCATGCTTTATGTTTGGATGAAGGGCTTGCAGAGACTTGTTGCACTCTGTTCTGACGTGGAGATCTAGTGTAGTACCTGTATGTAACCACAGCCTTGTTCCACTTTGGTCGACCGTCAAAGTGGCCATATGCGATCACGTCTGTGAAACCACAGCGGGGGCGAGCCATTACTTCCAGGGTGCTGGAGTCCAACTGCCCCGACACCTCTAGGCCAAAATACTCCTGCATTTTTCTGAGAGTGCCATCAAAGGAATCTAGAGAGCTGCGCCACACGCTGTCGGGGGCACTGACACCCACATCAGAGAAAAACTGAGACAGATAGACCTGGACACAGAAAAAAAACAGGAGGGACCCTGAAATACTGTAACTTTAGTCAAGTTAACTTTTTTTTTAAACTTTTCTTACTTCTTGAACTGCTCGGACTTCTTGAACATTGTAGATATACAATATAATCACTTACTCTTATATTATATGCAGCATATCTGAAAATATACCCTATACATATTTAATGTGTTGCTGCCCTGCCCTGACAATCTGTCGTCGCTTATTTGCTGGTTCAAATTGTTCATCACGGACAATATTTCTGTTAACCACATCAATCATTTAAAAAATTCAGTCCGGTGTAACAGGCAGTCGTTCAAAACAAATGTCATGATGTAAAGCTGACTTTAAATGCCTTTAGTAGGATATTATGATTTCTGAAAATGGGAAGGACATTTTTCTTTTTAATGATACATTTAATAAAGGTTCAACTTTATTGTTTGACAATTTTGAAAAAACGTCGATCTTACAGAATCACCTCCTTAATATTGACAGGTTAAATAACTCCAACAAACAGTGCCGTATTTGAACTTTTAGAACCCCTCGTGATTACCTGGGCTTCAGAGAGCTCTTCTTGCGTGGGTGAAGTGGTGGGCACAGCTCCACAGAGTGCTACAATCACAACCATTGTCACTGTTTTACCAGCCAGGGCACCTTCCATGATTCCTTTTTATCTACTGCAGAGAAAAAGAAGAAATCACTCTGTCTACTTTACTTTTTCTTCCTCTCAGGTTCTGCTCAGATGTAGAGATGGAACGCACTAGTTGGGTATTTCCTGAAACAGTCAATTTCAGATCTAGATGGGGCGATAAAACATTCCTGCAAGTGTTTGAACAAGCTTGTTTAGAACATCAGGAGAGAGATGAAGTGCTGTGATAGGAGAGAGAGTTGGGGGTGGGAGAGGTAAGGTGAGGTCAGCAGTTAGAGAAGTTTGGGCCTGCGTGAACATGATGTAGATCAGAACATCAGGCCCGTTTCATGAAGTTGTTGGAGAATCAACTGTATTGTTTTACTACTGTTCCTTTTTGCTCATCCCCTCACTTGTACAGATAGGTAGTATTTCCCTTTGAGTTGTTTACCTACTCGTTTTTTGCTTTTAACGTGTTAAATTACCAGATGAAAATACAAAACTAAAGATTTGGGGAGCAAAATGCAATGTCCTGTCACCTTTTCTTTGAAATTGTATATCCATGTGGGGCAAATATCAGAAATTTAGAGCAGCATTAAGAATTATCAGGATTTAAAATGGAATAATTGAAAAAAATAACAACAATATTCTTCACTCTAACCAAAAGGCAACAGGCCTAGTGTAGACTCCAACAGCATCTAACCACAGTCTGATTATCAGTTTATCAAAAGTGACTTGCATGTATTTCTACAGTCTCTCTTATGCCCACATTTTTACACAAAGCAGTTTTGTTTTAGAAAGTGCATTAATGTCTTAATACATATTTCCATTTTTTTTTGCAAGCAATGAGCTTCCTGTTCTTTTATATATTGTGACCCTGGGCCTGCTCACTGCGTTTGTGGTGGATGTTAGTGAGCTTATCAACATTAAACGCCTGATGCTGATTTTATAGAAATGTTTTTTTTGTGTTCATTGTATAGATTCAACCCTCTTAGAAAAGAATGTTCACATACAACGAAAACAGTAAACAAGTTTAACTATCAACTTACCATTTATTATTGATGGTTATTATAAAAAGTTACCAACATCATTTGATTGCAGATATAAAGCACAGCAGCAATATAACCAGTAATAATAGGACAAATGCTAATCAGAGGCATCATCAGGAGCTTCCTGACAGGATGACCCTCCGATTAAACTTTTGACTAAATATACAATTTCCAAGATGGCTGAAAAGTCTCATAACTTCAATACTGCAAATTACACATACAAATAACAGACATGTAGATAATATCTAAAAAAAAAATAATATCAGTATTTATATACTGCATGTTTGCGAAATGCATTCGATACAATTAAATGTTGAAAATATACTATTTTGAATAATAGATTTAATAGATAAGTACTGTTTTAACACTGCTGGTGTACATTCATTCTCATTCAGAGTGGCCACATAAGCAGCTTGGCCAGTAAACTGCTCTAGAAGTTAGTGCAGCGCAGGAAGTAGCTGTTCCTCAGCACACGGAACAAACTGCCGGTCCTCAGGCTGTACTCAAACATGTACGGCCCGCTGTAGATGTAAGTAAAACCTGCAGAACAGAGACTCAGTGTTAGTGCCTGTGCTCGGAACAGTTCAACATTTTGGGAAACATGCTTAGTGATTTTCTTGCCCAGAATTAGATGAGAAGATTAATACCATTCCCATGTCCGTTCGTTGCATATGAGGCTTGAGCCAGGAGACGGTTAAGTTATCTTAGCTTAGCTTAGCTTAGCATAAAGGCAGATCAGCAGGGAAAACAGTTAGCCTGGCTCTGTCAAAAGGTAACTAAATCTACTTCATGTTTAACAGACAGAATGAAATGTAACTTCTTATGTACAGTAACTGTCAGTAAGAAAGCTAAAAAGTGCATTCCCCAAAATGTCACTTTTCTTTTAAAGGCTTAAATGATTGAAGGGTGAAGGATTGAAGGATTCATTTATTTGTTAGAAAAACATCTCATTTTGGTTGTTTTGACTTGGAATTCTCAGGTCAGCTTTAAATGCTACTCACCTTTGACCTGGACAGCTGCAGTCACCTTGCTGGTCAGGCCGGGGAATACCTGATCCAATGGCTTGGGGAATCCCTGGTCCATGGTCTTTCTGGTCTCATCATAACTGAGGAAACACAGACAGTAATTAGATACAGTCAATAAGGATAAATGGTTAAGAATAGCTCATACTGAAATCAGAAATTATGAACACACCTGTAGTAAGCGCTGTCTACAAAGAACAGAGTCTTGCCAGATTCCACGTCATAGAGGGCCGCATCGATTTTCTTCACATTTCTGGGCAGCCCAAAGCTGGAAAGTTTTTTGGGATAGCCACGCACAAGATCATAGCCAGTGAAGGCCCACACTTTACGATCTACAGGCAGGAAATGAAAAAAAATTATGTAAAATTCTTTTTTCAATTAGGTCAACTTTGAAATGGTGTCAGATTGGAGCTTTGCGTAGGAAATCTGTGTATCATGCTTTCTTTTAATATTCAATTGGGAATCCAAAATCGGAAAATGAAATAATGTGATATGTCGTTATTCATTTATGAATTCAACAAAGCAAAAAAAACTAAAATAACGGCTTGCTTTTTGTACTTTGAGTTTTCTGTTCAATTCAAAAGAAAAAACGGGCCAAATTTGATTTTAAAAAAAATCTTTGATGTGTCTGAATTGTGTGACCAGGAAGTTGCTGACTTCTTTGTGTGTTGCACTTGATAAACTTGCACCAAATACACACGCAATACCTGATTTAATGTCATTTCTATGAGCTTGAACACCAGTAAGTATTTTGGAAAATGTCACATTTAAAGTCTTCAATTGTGTGAAAGGATAGACTTTTACAAGACACAGGAAGTATAATCTTGCCATTTAGTCTACGATTTTCATTTCCTACAGTACTTTTGACTTAGCATAAAATGAAAGTACAAAAAACAACGTGTTATTAGGTATTTTGTGTTGGATTTATAAATGAATAACGAAATAACGAATCGTTCTGTTAATTTTCCGAATTTGGTTTCCCAATTGAATATGAAAAGAACGAATGATACACGGATTGAGAACACATACCTTTAAAGAGAAAGACCCTGTCTGACTGTTGACTTTCATAAGCAGCGTCGATGTTGGTGGGGGCATCGGGCCAGACGTTTGTGATGAGAGTTAGCTGAGGTGTATTGCTCTGAGGGTAGCTCCGCCAGAAGATGCTGAGAACACACAAGAACAATTTGTACATAAGCCCGGCCACTAGTACAATTAATAAACAATCCTAATAGGCAGAGCCCTTTCTTCCTACAGGCGGACTATGCGGATGCATAGCTCAGCTGCGTTCAGCATCAATATATTTAGGGAGAAATAAAATTACCTGTCTTTATTTGTAGCCACTAGCAAGTATCCTTCTTTGTCCTAAACATTTTAAAATAAAGCTATTTGAGGAGAATCCTACATCGGTTGCATTAGAGGAGCCTCATTGTTAACTTTTTTATTATCATTTTCCGTAGGTTTAAATTGCTTGGGTCAACTTGAGATGTTTAATTTGAATTTTGAGAGAGGTTTTTTTTGTGAATCTAGCCTGTTTTCCCCCTAAAGTGTAACAGATTGATGCATCTCCACGGATCATCTTAAAGGTTTGAATCCCCCCCATCATAATTTGACATAATAGGGGCCTCCAAACAGCATAGGGCTCGCCAAAAGCTAGAAACAGCCCAGCTAATAGGCTTTGGATGCCGATGTTTTAGTATTCTACTGTACAGTAAGTCTGATACCTGTCCTTGAAGAAGAACATCTCTCCTCGCAGGGTGGTGACAGCATCCAAGACCATGGTTGAATCACAGGCGTCGGGGGTGGTGGGGGGCTCAGGTTTATCTACAGAGCGATCCTTAACAGAGTTTCTACCTGGAGGATGAATGAGTCACCAAGTATTTAGAAAGCCCTGCATCACATTGCAACAAAGTCCAAACAGTTGAGTAGCATCAGCAAAGATTGTGCAAAAGATTGTCAGAGATTTTGGTCAGGTGCTATGTGTGCAAACAGGCATGGATGATCCAGCCAGTTAGTACTAACCATAGAGAGACTGGATGCCGTTCACATCATCCCGGGGCAGAACAAAGGTGTCTGGGTTTCTGTATGAGTACATAGGGTACATGAGAGCACCAGGATCATCAGAGTGAGACAAGCCCAGGGAGTGGCCAAACTCATGGGCAGCCACCATGAAGAGGACGTAGCCTACAGCAGGAAACACAGAAGTACAGGTTCATGTTCAGGCTACTTTATTTGTACCCATGGATTTGGTAGGTAGATTTGTTTTGCAGTAAGAATATAACATCCACTTTTTTTCTTATGTTTTCATACAAAAAACAGATGCAAGTACTTAAAATCTGATAAAAATTATTCAGGGTTCCACCAATCAGGACACAGAGAGAGAGAGAGAGAGAGAGAGAGAGAGAGAGAGAGAGAGAGAGAGAGAGAGAGAGAGAGAGAGACGAATATAAATAAGTGAACTAAAGATCATTTAAATATATATTCTCTGGAAAATAATTAAGATAAAAGCAGGTTTAAAACCGTCGTCATGTTTGTGCAAATATCACTACAACTTGTTCAGCTCAGTTATGGCAGCAGGGACAAAGCTATTTTTGTACCACTTTGTCATGCACCTTGGGACTAAAAACCTTTGTCCACAGGGAAGAAGCTTAAAATCCCTGTGAAGAGCCATCATTTAAAATAGTGGTGGCTATCCTCTGTAACTGTTTGGTACTGTGACGCTGGGTAAAGCTGTGGCTCCCCAATCAGCCGCCTGGACCATTTAACTGATTATCTGATTTAAGGACTTCCTCTCCTTTAAGGATGCGTGACCAAACCATGACACCAAGGAAAAGCACGGGTTAGTTACAGCTCCTCTCCATGATTATAGCATGTCAAAACATACACTGACAGAGCATTAGTGAGTAAAAGAGAGAGATAAATAACAAACTCACCTCTGTTTGAGCGGAAAGTGAAATTCTCATCATCATCAAAATGAGCATCTCCTCCAATGCCAGGGGATGGGGCGAAGGCATGGGCAAGAGTCCCATGAGGGCCATCAAAGGGGTAATAATCACCATGTGCTGTTAACAAGAACATACTCATGTCAGGTTTCGCAAACTATAGAAAACAAGTACCTACTTCTGCTACGAAATCTACTTTCTAATGTTTTCTCCTTCACTAAAAGCAACAAATCAGGACTGGGTGACCCAAATGCATCGTTGCTATTTGTACCTCACAACACCAAAATATGTCTTATGTGTAGCCAAGGTTATTTGTGGGATATCACAATTGCAAACCTGAGCTAACAGCCTTTTCAACACCCATTTAACCCCTTAACACACGGTAAAGACGACTACAAGCACTGGCATGCCAACCAGTGGAATGCTTGTTGTCTCTTTGTTATGCTGACTGATACACATTATGTAACTGCACTGCAATCATTGTTAGTGATGAAGGGATTAAAATTAAAATATGCACCACAGTATGTGCCAAAACAGAGGCGTCAACAAGCACTCTAAGATATTTACCATAACAAATCAAACACATCCTGGAAAACAGATACTTCACATTATTAACTATACAGCCAGTCTGAATATTAATGACATCTTGGAGACGTTTGGGCCGAGCCCAGACCCGGGAGGGAGACTTTTTTCTCCTATTTATGGCACCATTATGAACTATTTTTCAAGATATTTTAAAAAAGAATGCCTAAAAATATGTACATTATTTTGGAAAAACATGATAGCTGCCAAGGATAGAAATCATCCTGTAGAGCCTACATCCTGTTTCATATCTAATTGTTCCAACTGTCATCATTTTTAAGACCAGAACACAGCAAATGTTGAGGATTTCACTTCATTGTGAAACCTATTTTTGTTTTTGTTTTCCTATGCTGGAGTAGAGTTCACAGAATTAATAGCGATATTTCCCCAATAATGAAACTTTAACTCAATTGATTTGCCGGTATTTTAAAACCCTCAAAAATTCAGGGCTTTGGGGATGTAGTAAAAAAAAGCCACCCCAGTGCCCCGCCCCACACTCCACCCGTTTTTGAGCTATGTTTACTTGAGTATTTAAATGGTATGCTACTTTATACTTCTAGTCCAAAATGGGACACAGGGAAATATCCTAATTTATTTACACGTCACTACATTTATTTGACACATTAAGTTACTAATTATTACTAGATTAAGATTTTGCATGCTAGGATCTGAGTACTTCTTCCACCATTGAAAGTGACTGTGAACTCACCTTGGCGGCCAAAGGAGATCATGATGTCAGCGGTGCCACTGTGGATTCTTGTGAATCTCAGAGGAGTGACTTTGGCCCAAACCTGCAGCGCTTTCTCTATGGAGTCATCTACCTCTGGCACAGACATGTCAGGTGTGTACTTCTCTATCCTGTAGGACAGAAAAATATACTTAAATAATTAACAACATGCAATGCCTACATGAAGTTTATCTCACACATTTTCTCTTCAGATCAGTCACCTGTAGGTAAGGCTGTTTTTCTCCCACTTAGGTTTTTTTCCAAATGTGGAGAAACTGGCAACGTTGGTGTCTGGGACGCCACAGCGGGGCTTCTTCATCATCGCAATGGTGTCAGCATCCAGCGTCCCGGTGATGTGGAGGCCAAAGAACTTCTGCATCTCACTCAGCTTCCTGCTCACCGCGCTGATCCCCCGTCTGCCAGTTGGACCTTTCTCCTCTGTTAGGTTGAAGAATCTTTTCAGGTAGCTCTGTAAAAGAAGATGAGAATACTTATTGGTCAGTAATGATCTTCAGAACATGTTGAAAAACAATAGTTCCCCCCAATGCACATCTTGAACACATCTTAAATGCTAAATAGTAAGAGCACATGCAAGACGAAGTAAACATACATACGTACCTCTGCATCATGTTCATCTTGCTCAGTGACTTGTGATACAGGCATGCAGTAAACTGCCACCGCCAGGCTCAGGATGATGCACAGACTGCAAGACTTCATGCTTCCTCCTTGAATGCCACTTGTGTTTCTGTGCTGGAAGTCAGCTGTTATATAGGCTGAGTGATATTGGGGAGTGGGCGTGTTGGGCAACTACCTTCCTGAGTCAGTGACTCAAGAAGTTTTCCATATATACAGTAGATGACAGGAGAAGGTTGCTTTCAGCCACCGCCCTAAAAAAATCCCCAAAACAAGACTTTATTTATGATGATACAACATGATGCCCATACCGAAACAACCGATTTTAGGTACGAACTGCATAAATAAAATAAGTGATATGGAAGTGATATTCCTACATTTACTATAGTCTCTGGGCAGTTTAACAGGAGGAGCTGGCCAAGGTACCACATTTGCTGATTTCATTGTCTGTTGGTAAAGCTTATATTTTTAGTGATATTCTATATTCTAGGTCTTTAACAACAAACTTCTTCTTTAACCCTCGGGCTAGCGTTGCTGCTGACAGTGACGTGCTTTGTGAGAAAACACAGACAAGCTGCATCATGTTGTGTACAAGTCCTTCTGACATGTGATGGAGTATTTGTAGATGCCACAGATCGCTCATCATGCTGTCTGGTATTACTCAACAACCACTTCCCAACGGCTAAACAGCTGCAGCAATAAGGTTAATAGCTGTGAGTCAATATTTATAACTTCAGATAGATCATAGATTTTATAATTACATTAAAGTCAATTTGTTCTGTGGGGCTGTAAATGCATCCAAAGAACTTAACTGTTTTACAAGTGACAGAGAAGTTACTTTATGTCAACTAGATTATTTTCTTCATAACATCTGTCAAATCAATTTGAATATGTATTTATGCATCTATTTATGTAAGATTTGTACATTATTGTTGGGTGGAAAACTAAATTGCAGTTGTTGTTTGCTAAGGCTGGACACTGGGAGGAGCAGTCCTGTCTTGGTTGTGCAACGTATGTCTCCGGAAAATCGACACAGTAAACACAGACAGTGTGGATGAAAGTGTTGCAATAGATAAGAAAAATCAAAGGTATTTTAAATATATCGTCGCTGTCGGGTGAAAACCTCGTATGTCCAAAACCGTTGTTTTCAGGAAATGAAAAAAAAGGCCAATTTAATAACATTTGAATGAGCGATATCCCTTAGACAAAGTCAGATGAAATCTCCTCGTCACTGGTTAAATATTTGTAAAACCCACATACAGATTAAAGGGTGACCAACAATATTGATTCATGAAATGTTTTTATAAACGACCAAATATGGAGATACAAGGTTTCTGCCTAGCAACGATATATAAATATTTATAATTTTTAATGCTGCCAAACGTAAATCTTGTGACAAAGTGATGTCTGTGCTGCATATTTTAAAAAATCTAACATTTTAAAATCTACTTTTCAGTTTTTTTTAATATTAAATTGTCAATGTGTGATATGAGTATATTTCAGGGATCATCATTTAGTTCCTCTTAAAACACTGTATTACATGCTGACATCACTTTTTTACCACCCCCTGCATTATTCATCAGTGAGCAGGATATTATTAGACATAATGTGATTACGGGCGGATTTAAAACACACACACACACACACACACACACATACACACACACATTACATATGAGATAAATTAACATATTTGGTTCCAAAGAGCATAGACCACACACACACGTATTACATATGAGATAAATTACCATATTTGGTTCCAAAGAGCATAGACCACACACACACACACACACGTATTACATATGAGATAAATTACCATATTTGGTTCCAAAGAGCATAGACCACACACACACACGTATTACATATGAGATAAATTACCATATTTGGTTCCAAAGAGCATAGAACACAATCCTACACTGGAATTGTATTTCAAAGTACAGAACATGTTTCATTGCAATTATTTCTGAATATACTGTATATACTGACCTAATTCATGCATCAGGTATAACAGGAACAACCCATTTACTGGTTTTGTCTCAAGACAACTTGATTATGTGCATGAATCACCGCTGCTGTTTCCTGAGGTACGTTTTCAGCTGTTGGTGGTACTGTAGGAAAAACTGTTGGAACTCAACTTCATCCACCCACTTAATATTAAAAGTAAAATCCAATTTTAAAACAGCTGCATTCAATATTTTATCGATGTCAATGTCTTGTTTCTTGGTCAGTGGGTCCACCACTTTGGTCCAGACTGAAATATATGGGCTGAAATATGTCTACAACTATTTGATTGGTTTGCTATTACATTTGGTAGGTCTACAAATATACATCTCTCAGGATGCATTGAAATTACTTCGCGGATTCTTTCTAGTGGAATGTCTGTAACTACTGGATGGATTGCCATAAAATGTATAGATATTATACTGTAAAAAATAATGGACAGAGCTTCCAGGTCTGAAAAGTGAAGCCAAAGCGGTAGGACCTTAAACCTGCATAATATTTAATTTCCAGCAGGCGACTCCACTGGTTGAAAAACCTAGCTGGCTTGTATAGAAGTCCATAGGAAAATCGTCTATATCCACAAAGTTCCACTTCCGGGATTGCTCTCGTTCTGACAGAAATACGCCAATGTCTCTTTGAGGTATTTTGCAGCGGCACCGTGGCTCCGCTTGGCGCTTAGCACCGCCCAAGACAATTGTGATTGGTTTAAAGAAATGCCAATAAACCAGAGCGCTTTCTCTCCCATCCCAGAATGTTGTGTGGACTAGCCAGACCCTCCTTCGCAGAGCTGCGGAGGAAGGGTCTTGCAATGCAAGTGTGGCAAGGGCAGTGGCTCTACAGGAGTAACCACCGCCACCAGAATCTAACTATCCAACAACGCCACCTGGGGGACTTTCAACCACCCTGTTATACAAAGGCTACACAGGTTTGTTGACTGAAGCAAGACAGAGAAGAGGTTCCAAAAAGAAATATTTATTGAAAATGAAATAACTGAAGACTGGAAGTGCCTGAAAAGAGGGTGGTTAGAAATGTAGGTGAGTGAAATTAGCATAATCACATTTAGGTAGAAGATACAGACATAGTTTACCATGTTGACAATTTAAAAAGGTAAATTCTTTTTTTAAACAGATACACTCCCACATAATTACCAAATGAAAAGGGGAAGTGGGCAGAGGCCAGCTGTGGATAGGCAATCTAACTCCAGGTGTGTTCCAGGGCTGCATCAACTCACCCACCACATGGGCTCACTACAATTGGGCTCACTACATTGACAAAGTCACTGCAAACCGGTTCACTGCAAATCGTGTCACCGGAAATCATATCCCAGTGCTATTATCACTAGCAAACTGTGAAGGGACCCACACTCGTGTGCCTAGCCTCCACCACAAGCTGGCTACTAGCTCCACTGAAAAGGAAATCACAAAATCAAAGATATACAAACAGTTGGTCACACCTAAAATACAAGCAGACCAAACAGGGAGAGTGCCACCTGGTGGCAAAGTTGTAGTAAATTAATTAAAAACTAAGAAACTAAACCAAGGCAAAACTGACAACCTACAAGTCAGAAAACATTTACATGTTAAAAATATAACATTTACTTTCAGTAGTCATCATAACTTGCTGCTGGTTATGCCTACCTTACACCATGAGCTCAGTAGACCTAGAAATATATCACACCACTCCAGACAGGGGAACTTTAAATTCCTGTCAGACAAGCAAACTACATCAAAACGTGTAAGTCTTAAAAGCATAACACATGGTTTCAATCTACTCAACTACCTAAAAGATCACAGAGAGGCCCCAATGTGGCAACTGACAGGCAGAGAGCACCAAAGAGGTAGCCCTGATGGCACAGGCGCCTTACATAAGCTCAGCTAATGAGGGGGGGTTGGTCTGGGTGGACCTAATTTGATACTAGGGGGGTGTGTTCAAGAGCAGGGCTGAACACCTGCAGTTCTGCACACAAGCCCCACTACACGAGATTAATAAGAAAATGACCCTTTACTTCTCACTTGATTTAACCCTCCTGTTGTCCTCGGGTCACATTTGACCCTTTTTTGAGTGTTTTATTTAATTTTATAGCATTTGAAAAAGAACGTTGTCAGAAAAAGTTTAAAAAACAACAACAAAAATGTCCCATAAAACAGCACAGAAAAGTACAGACCAAAACATCAGAAAAAGTGACATAAGAAATTGGAAAAAAGCTTCAAAACTTCATCAAAGTTAATTGGAACATTTTGGTCGCCTAAAAATGTCATATTCAGCGTCGCTATCTATCAAACAGCTAGTAACAAACAGCCGTGGCAGTTATTTAATCTAAACTCTCCTTTTCTTAACCTGCTTGTAGACATAGTGACATTGTGCTACTATGTTTTGCAATCAATGCAACTACCTTGTTAAATCAATCCTGCTTTATCTACAGCCAGGATTAGATTGTAAACAATCACTGAAAAATCATGTGAATAAGGTTATAGAAACGTGTGTAAAAATGTTTATCATATGCGCAGACAAGAGGTAAGTTTGTTATATGCGAAAACCTACTTTGCAATAAACATTATTCTGATTTATTTTCATTTCAGAGAAAGGAAAAAAGTCAAAAGAAGCTATATGCTATAATATGCTCTGAGTAAACATTTAGTTAAACGTATTGCTTTAGGTTGACTAATTACTGCCTTATCAGAACACAGAGGAGCAACACTCAGATCGCAAAGGGGGGTGGTGCAGTGGATATGACGCATGCCTTTGGTGTGGGAGATCAGGGTTCAATTCCCACTGCAATACATCAACCAATGTGTCCCTGAGCAAGACGCTTATGTAACCCCTAGTTGCTCCAGAGGCGTGTGACCTCTGACATATGTAGCAATTGTAAGTCGCTTTGGATAAAAGCGTCAGCTAAATGACATGTAATGTAATGCAAAGATTTATCAAACTTATGATGTACAGTACAACTGCAAGAAATCTGGTGAAATACAGAAATGTCTGCATCTATTCACTCAAATCAATGAAGCAACCACTAATGGATGAACCTGCTGCATATATGCCTAAATAACTTTCCTCATTTACCACTTGACAGCCACTAAAAAGAAACTGATTCAACTCTAACATGTTCAAACTTTTAAAAATACAGTTATAACTTTGTGCCACTTGAGGCCGCCAAGTGTAAATTCATCTAGAATATTTGATATGCCGATGTCATGAAATTCTGCAAAGAAAGAGTTATTAGAACAAGATGTTTCACAGATGTAACAACAATAGAAAATAGCCCACTGGAAAATTGCAGAATACACTTCGACTACAGTTTTTTCTGTAACATTTTACCATGAATGCGGTCCATTTACTAGTTACATTAAAGTAAGAACTTTAGAAGAAAACAAATTAGGTCAATTAAAAATGAATGAGAGAAGAGTGCTGACTGATTGAGTATTCATGGATAATTTTTGGAAATATATTTCTTTTGTTTTGGCTGAGACATGCGTTGACTCTCCTCCCGCAGGATGTGGTGTATTCTGATTGGCAACATCAGCTTCACTATGAAGGTGAATGCCTCTTGGAACTTGTTTTTGGCACACACCACTCACAACCATCATCATACTGGTGAATAACCTCCTCCGTAGGCCATCGGATTGGATTACAGATGCAATGTTTTTACTAAAGCTACTTCCAGGGCCGTGATCAGACCAACCTGTGCCAGGCTGGGCACTTTAAGACCCTTCTCTCCCAGACTAAGATCAGTATATTTATTGTCTCTCAGAAATGTGTAACGTGCATCCTCAGGATAAGCTGAAGTCAAGATGTTACACTGATAGACTGGATCAACAGGACATTTCCAGGATAATTGCCTGACATTCGTTCTCTGTGTGATACTATTCTCACACTGCGTTGCTTCGGGAAAGAACAACAAGCTTGAAAATGGCAAGTTTGAAGGAAAATTTGGATCCTGCTTGATTCTTTCAGTGAATGATTGAAAAGATTGACAAAGAATATGTTTACGGCATTTACTCTCTAACTGGGACGTTTTGGGGCCGATTGATGGGGATGGCTATGAATAAAATACACACGGTAATACAAATGAGGTTTAACCATGTATCCAGCTAATTTAAATAGCTCACGTTACTGTATTGTGTGAACAGTTAACTTCATTTAATATTATATGTGGCGTTTTCTTTTGCGAGGTGCAAATGTTCCACCAAAACAAGTTCCTTCCCGAGACTATTCAGCAGAGCCACCGTCGCTGCGTCCGGAGCTTCACACGCCCATGACGATTGTGATTGGATTAAAGAAATGTAAACAACCTAAAGCGTTTTTTTCTCCTATCCCAGAATGTACATGTGATATAGTCAGACCTTACTCCACAGCGCTGTGAAGATAGTTCCACTCCAGCTTTCTAAGGCTCCAGCCCTGTAAGCCCTGTATCTTTTAAGGTTGAAAAATAACTTGAACTTTGTGTCATTTCTCCTCAGTCTCTCTGCTGCTGTTTACTTCAAATACCTACCCTGCCCACTGTACATTATTAAATACTAACATCAATTGTTGGCTCTCTTTAGGTGGCAGTAATAAAAAGGAGTCATCCTCAACATGTTGTGTTCTGGTTTCAGAATGCTGAAGACAGTTGGAGAACCATTAGATAAAACAGGATGTAGGCTCTACAGGATGATTCTTTTTCTTGGCAACTATCATGTTTTCCCCACAAATGATGTACATATTTTGAAGCATTATATCATCTCAAACGGCTGAAAGAATAGTGTACATAGATGTACATAGAAATCCGGCCGTACCCCCCCATGTTTGGGCTGAGCCCCGAATGTTTATAATGTCTGGCTCTGCCCCTGCTCGAACCTCCTACTTTACCCCGGTGGAAATATAATAAAAGTGTATGAGGAATATAAAGATGTATTTACAGAGCAATTCTGGGGATTACAAGGAAGAGGGGCCATCCTCTTCCACAGCCCAACTTGACTTTGTAAGATGTTCCGCATTGGCCCATGACTTTCCTATAGCTCCCTTTAAACCAACTGTACAATGTTTACTTAGAGAAAAAGATTAAAAAAGCCGATCTAAAAATGGACCACATAAGGTTGCAGATGAAATACTGCACAGAAAATGTATATTACTGCATTTTTTTTATTTTATTTTGATTTATAAATTAAATGTCAGTGTTGTTGAGAAGTTGCAAAAGCAACATCATGGCAAACAGGATTGATCTGCATGCAAAATAAGAACAACACATACTTAAAAATGTATTTAAAAAAACTTTATTTGCCAATTCATGGTAGCAATTTCTTTTCACTTTGTCCAATTTTTTTTTATATTTGTGTACAAACATACAATCATATGTTTTATCACAGTGACGTACAAATCTGTGTAGACATGTGCAATTGTAACAATGTTAATATTTGAAAGTACATTTACGTAACATGCTCCAAAGTTCCACACTTAAGCTACAAAAACAACAGCAGTAATTAAATTAGGACTATGACATAAATAAACTTTGATAAAATGAAGTTAAATTAAATGAAAAAAAGCAATCGCTGACATCACAAAAATACCATTTTAAAAAACATATAAGGTGCTGTTCTCAGGAAGGGCACATATCCAGTATGAACCCATACATGTGTAAAAATACAATTATATATTATAAGATATATTATCGCATAGGCATGGACACTTTAACTCTGTTTCCTTCATTCTCATTCAGAGTGGCCACATAAGCAGCTTGGCCAGTAAACTGCTCTAGAAGTTAGTGCAGCGCAGGAAGTAGCTGTTCCTCAGCACACGGAACAACCTGCCGGTCCTCAGGCTGTACTCAAACATGGACGGTCCGCTGTAGATGTAAGTAAAACCTGCAGAACAGAGACTCAGTGTTAGTTAATGTGCAAAAAAAATCTCATTTTGGTTGTTTTGACTTGGAATTCTCCGGTCAGCTTTAAATGCTACTCACCTTTGACCTGGACAGCTGCAGTCACCTTGCTGGTCAGGCCGGAGAATGTCTGATCCAATCGCTTGGGGAATCCCTGGTCCATGGTCTTCTTGGCCTCATCATAACTGAGGAAACACAGACAATAATTAGACTGGTTCAAAATGCGTAAGCCATCTTGTAAAACATCATCACACCTACATCACGTCACCTGAATTAATTTCACACCATTTGATCATTTGAACCCACCTGTAGTAAGAGCTGCCTACAAAGAACAGAGTCTTGGCAGAGTCCACGTCATAGAGGGCCGCATCGATTTTCTTCACATTTTTGGGCAGCCCAAAACTGGAAATTGGTTTAGGATAGCCACGCACAAGATCATAGCCATTGAAAGCCCACACTCTCCGATCTGTATCGAGATCAAAAGAAAAAACTTTTTAATATATGCATGTACATAAGATACATAAGGTAGTCTTGACAATATTGTCAGATTAGGAGCCTCGGGTAGATGAGGAGAAAACATACCTTTATAATAACGAATCGTTTTGTTAATTTTTCGATTTTGGTTTCCCAACTGAATATGAAAAGAACGAATGATACACACATAGTAGGAGAACACATACCTTTAAAGAGAAAGACACTGTCTGACTGTTGACTTTCATAAGCAGCGTCGATGTTGGTGGGGGCATCGGGCCAGAAGTTTGTGATGAGAGTTAGCTGAGGTGTATTGCTCTGAGGGTAGCTCCGCCAGAAGATGCTGAGAACACACAAGAACATAAAGTAGTTTATAATTCATATTGTGTGCAGAGAAAACACTCTTAATGGACTTCAGCATTCAGATTTTTTTTGCATTACTTGTCCTTGAAGAAGAGCATCTCTCCTCGCAGGGTGGCGACAGCATCCAGGACCAGGGTTGAATCACAGGCGTCGGGGGTGGTGGGGGGCTGAGGTTTATCTATATCTCCATCCGTATCAGGGTTTGGACCTGGAGGTTAAATAAAATAAGAATCTCATTACAACAATGACATAAAACCAAGTGTTATCAAGTGCTATGTGTACAACAGGCTGTTCTTTTGAACCATTCGTGCATACAGCTACGAAAAGTAATGCACTGTAATTTGTATGTATTCCACGTATTTATTACTGTATGCACCATGTTGAGTGCTGCTGTATAAGACCGCTCTGGTGAGACTTTCACCCAGGAGACGTGTGTTTGTGTCCCTGGAGTACTACTTAAGGGGACAGGTGTTTAAACCAAAACCACAATCTTTTTTTCCTAATCTGAACTGATTGTTCTGGTGCCGGAACTTAACTGACGTTAATCTTTTGTCGGCTGAACTCAACTGCACCAGCCCCTGAAAGGACTGTCTCCTCACTGTGCCCTGTACCCGTCTTACAGTAACCTTTATGTGGATAAACTTAACTGACCACTAAACTTGACCAGCCAGCGGTCGTAATTTTGTAGGATATCAAACGAATTGGTGTGCATAAGTTTTCTTATCATACAAACATTGCATCACACAAAACGGTTAATGAGAATGCGTTGCAAACAGGCATGGATGATCCAGCCAGTTAGTACTAACCATAGAGAGACTGGATGCCGTTGACATCATCCCGGGGCAGAACAAAGGTGTCTGGGTTTCTGTATGAGTACACAGGGTACATGAGAGCACCAGGATCATCAGAGTGAGACAAGCCCAGGGAGTGGCCAAACTCATGGGCAGCCACCATGAAGAGGACGTAGCCTACAGCAGGAAACACAGAAGTACAGGTTAGTTACTGCTCCTCTCCATGATTACAGCGTGTCAAAACATACACTGACAGTAGCAGTTAGTGAGTAAAAGAGAACAAACTGACCGGTATTTGAGTGGAAAGTGAAGGACTCATCTTCATCAAAATGAGCATCTCCTCCAAGGCCAGGGGCTGGGGCGAAGGCATGGGCAAGAGTCCCATCAGGGCCATCAAAGGGGTAAAAATCACCATGTTCTGTTGACAAGAAATCATACTCATGTCAGGTTTTCCAAACCAAATAGAGCTGCAAGCCATGAATTAGTGTAAAAAAACGCAAATCAGAACGGGGTTTTTAAAATGCAGCGCTATTATTGATCAGGTGCCCAATGTGACACAATACACAGCAAACACATGTAGTTACAGCAAAGATGCTTCATGGGACGTCACAACCAATAACCTGAGCACAGAGAGTTATTGTTAAAAGTGACTGTGAACTCACCTTGGCGGCCAAAGGAGATCATGATGTCAGCGATGCCACTGTGGATTCTTGTGAATCTCAGAGGAGTGACTTTGGCCCAAACCTGCAGCGCTTTCTCTATGGAGTCATCTACCTCTGGCACAGACATGTCAGGTGTGTAGTTCTCTATCCTGTAGGACAGAAAAATATACTTAAATAATTAACATGCAATGCCTACATGAAGTTTCTCTCACACATTTTCTCTTCACATCAGTCACCTGTAGGTAAGGCTGTTTTTCTCCCACTTGAGGTTACTTCCAAACGTGGAGAAACTGGCAATGTTGGTGTCTGGGACGCCACAGCGGGGCTTCTTCATCATCGCAATGGTGTCAGCATCCAGCGACCCGGTGATGCGGAGGCCAAAGAACTTCTGCATCTCACTCAGCTTCCTGCTCACCGCACTGATCCCAAATCTGCTAGCTCGACCTTTCTCCTCTGTTAGGTTGAAGAATTTCTTCAGGTAGCTCTGTAAAAAAGAACAGGAGTTTCATACTTAATCATGCATCAGCTGCAGAATACAGTACATAATACACTCTATGTAGTAAGAAGAGATATGTTTGTTAATATGCAGAACTATTTACAGCAGCTTCCCACATTTTTTTCCTGCACAGCGTAACATTAAGATTTCTGGATGAATTCAAGTTTCCACATGCACTTTAATGCAAAATAGTGAGAATGCTTGAAGAACAAGGCAAAGCAAGAATACGTACCTCTGCAAAATCTTCATCTTGCCCAGTAACATGCGATACTGGCACGCAGTAAACTGCGACAGCCAGGCTCACTAGAATGCACAGATTGAAAGTCTTCATGTTTCCTTGAATACAACTTGTGTTTCTGTGCTGCAGGCAGCTGTTATATAGGCTGAGGACAGGGCGTGTTAAACAACTACGTCCTTGTGACTCAGACACAGTGACTCAATATTCCTTTTATGGATACGAGAGGAAGTTGTGCTTTGATTGCTCACCCAACAAAAAAGTTTCCCAAAACAAGACACTAATTATGATGACATTACACATTTTGTTACATGTAACAGACTATGCCTGGTGACAAATATAGATTACATTACAACAACCTCATGAATCTCCCATAGGGTTAGGGGTTGTACTACTACTTGTATTCAGATCCACTTCTTTTGCATGAGTTCTCAGTTTTCCAACAGTCATATTGCTCGTGGCTTAAAAAGATTAGGGGTATCTGGAAAATTAGTTTCATAAAAAAATCTAAAGAAAAAGCCAATATAGAATTTTGAATTTGTATTTGGATCCAGATTTGCCTGAAATAGTTCATTTAACATTTGGTCAGAAAGATGCCTCATCTTAAAATGTTAAGAAATCTTTTTTTTAAATGCCCAAATTCCATTTGCTGATGAAGCTTGTGTAATATGTTTATAAGCTCCAGGACAGCTACTAAATGGAGCTGATGATGACATTGTTTTGTGAACCTTAAAAATATGTCGGAATCTGCAAATTGATCATCAAGATGTGCAAAAAAAAAAGAATCATACGTATATTCCTGCTGTCATCTCCCAACCTTCCATCAAATGTAGTTAATATCAGTAAAGTAGCCTAGTTATTAAAATAACAAAGAAATAATCAGGACCAAAGATATATAACCCTCTGGGCAGTGGTAACAGCTGACAATGAACACTTTATTTACATTACATTTTAGATACTTAAATATTGGAATAAACTGTCAAATGAATGATGATTAGGGTGTCAACATTTTGATCTGTTTTACTTCATCCCAAAGACATTCTGAGCCGCGCAGTCTTTTAAAGTATCTCCTCTGAGAGGTTTGACAGAAATGCTTGCCATTTTGTATGTGTTTGAAAATGTATGTCCAGGTGTTCTCTCATCAATACGCAATACCTTTGACTCACAAAGTCTCTTCCCCCAGACCCCTTATTGTTGCTTCTGGTAAGACAGTGACGTGCTTTGTGAACAAACAGCGACATGTTGTGTCATGTCATTGTGAACAAAAGCCCTGTTACCCTAAAGAACATTTTAAATCAAAAGTTCTGACATGCAGAATACTTTTAGATGCCTACTGTAGAGTAATTTATTATTCTGTGCCATAATAATTATTCATTCATTAATTTGGGCCTAATCGTATTTTCTACTGTAACTCCCCAAGTCAGTTTATTTTATAACATATTTATGGGTGTTTTACTGCATAAAAAACATATATGGAGGATCTGTGTGTATTGGTTGGTGGTTATAGGTTGGTGGTTATTTTCAATCCAGATGTGTCTATAGTAATCTACAACCACTTTGTACATCAATGATGTGGAAAGCTACATTGTGGTCACTGTTACCCAATAGTGAACAAGGGGGAGTAGTAGTGTCGCTTGCAAATTGTCTCAGGTACATTGATCAACACCAGTATATGAAGACACTCAGAGAGGATGAATGTGTCGCAATAAAAAAGGCAACAATTCATGTTTTATAGCTATACAATAGAACATTGTCACAGTGCTGGTAGAATCACAGAGATATGTTTAATATGTTATAAGTATCTTGAAATGGAGGTATCATCTAAAATGTAAAAAACTAAAAACCTACACAACATTTGAATGAAACACATTTTTGTAGATCAACTTTAAAATCAAATACGACACAAAAAATGTACTTTGATACAAGGTACAAATGCCATTATTACAACATTGTATTACACACTGAGGTACTGTAACACTTTAACAACTGTCCTGGATTCATCAGTTACCCAATCTG
This sequence comes from Gymnocephalus cernua, assembly GCA_023631565.1. Classification (NCBI taxonomy): domain Eukaryota; kingdom Metazoa; phylum Chordata; class Actinopteri; order Perciformes; family Percidae; genus Gymnocephalus; species Gymnocephalus cernua. Next base: position 22,886,416 of record CM042439.1, read on the forward strand.
GTATTAGGTACATACATTGTGGTTATTGCTGAATCTAGGAGTTTCGTAACACTTTGTATACACACACATCAAATACACAGCACCATCGGCCTCAGGCTACATGGTCTGCTTTCCTTTAATTATCTCCCCCTTGTCAGTACGTCATTGTCGTCATTCTTCTTGCATTCCAGCAGGTCGTTAGCAGGGCTGGTGGACAAGACACGTTTGGAGTTGGAGTCAAATTTGTAGAGGATGTTTCCCTTAAAGAAGTGGATAACTCCTGTTGGGAATGAAGATTAATTATTGTGATACATAAAATGTACATTTTTACACAAAATACATGGCCATTAGTGATCCATTAATCTGATATGGACTAATACTAGCGCTGATAAAGACCTTTTTAAATGGATCTAGTAATAGCCAGTATAAAAGAAAAAGATCTCTCAGGTCCAATTCAGTGGCTGGTTCAGATGAGTTTTATTCACTGCGCAGTGGAGACAGAAGTTCTCAAGAAGTCTCAAAAAGCTGTAGAATGATCTCTGCCCAGGATGAGTTTCTAGCCAGGGTTTTATATGAGGTTACAGGAAACAACAGAATAAACAAAAGCTGAGAAGACATTCGACTCAAGTCTGCCTGAGTAGATTTGCATAGACTCAATACTGTCTGCTTCAACTGATCAAAAGTATCATATATATATATATATGATTGCAGTTATCTTTGCTACTTGATTTAAGTTCATACTCTACCTCTTTTTTTGTGCCACAAAGTAAAGCAGCAGATGAAGAACACCATCCACTGTCTATGTGAAATTAACTGTAGTTTTGTTTTATAAATACTTTTTAATTAAATTAAAGCATGTTGTTGAAATGCTATGTGTAGGACCTTTCATGAAACTAAAGGCAGAAATGGAAGGTGATGCAACTACCATCATAGAAGACAGCCGCATCTATGGGAGTTGGAATCCCCGGCCACTGCTGCTCTATAAGTGTCGGTGATCCCTCCATCGTCCTCTGCTGCTCATTGTACCTACATATCAGACACACGGAAAACATGGTAAAGCTTCGTCTCTACGTTTTCCTCTTAGGTTACACTGTTGCAGGGCATACCACAGTGCATGTTGTGTCTAATGACGCCAGCAAAGTCACCCAGACTAATTAGCTTAAAACCCACATTGGATGAGACATACAGTAGCAAAGACAGTGACAGTAAGCCATTCTGCTTCAAGACATGTGCAAGTTGTCATTACATCAAAACTTAAGGAAGTAGTCAAGCCAAATTTATTTATATAGCCTAATATAACAAATCACACATTTTTCTCAAGGGGCTTTACATTATGTACAGCATACGAGACCCTTGATTCAAAACTATAGATAGAATCTAATTATATATAAAGAATAAGGACTTGGAAAGAGGACGTACTACACAAACAAACAAGGCACACCATTCACACAGATAGGAGAAAGTAAACCAACACACAATATAAGGAGGTAGAGAAAGATTAAGATCCCAACTTCTAAAATGAGAAACCGACATGCTGGGGGGGAGAGAGAGAGAGAGAGAGAGAGAGAGAGAGAGAGAGAGAGAGAGGTCCCAGAACAGCTGATGGTCCGAGTGAAAGAAGGCCATCTTAGTGATCAGAATCTGAATCTGCTTTAATGTGCTGATCATAAGAGAGGGTAGGATGACGTAATACCGAGATTATTTGTGAAATTACACAGTAGTCTGGAATTAGTGTTACTGGTGTCTATGTCGAGCAGGGCCACTGACCAGCATCTCAGTTTTATCTGCGACTAGGAGCAAGACGATGATGTGACATCCAGTCTGGTCTGGTTTACAACATAAGAGTTAGTCATAGTGCTAATGCAATATGAGAATCTTCCAAGAGCATTAAAGAACTGTGGCATTACAGTAACAGTTAATGCACTATTCAATACATGACATCTATTTTAATAGTGCACCAGATTATGTTTTTCAAAGAAATAGCTCATGTCTATAGGCTTAATATTACTTGGGGGCATTTAATAAAGTATTTCCTGTTTATCTTTACTGAAGAGAGACTTTAGTTTGATCTATACAAATTGCCCATACATCAAACCTGCTTACTCCCAGGCACTGAATGCGCTCTTCATCATTTTTATCACACACATGGGCCCTATTTTAACAATCTAAGCGCACGGCGTAAAGCGCCTGGCGCAGGTGCGTTTAGGGCGTGTATGAATCCACTTTTGCTAGTTTAATGGCGGAAAAAAAGGGTTGGTGCGCCGGGCGCATGGTTCAAAAGGGTTGTACTTAGTGTCTTCATTAATCATAGGTGTGTTTTGGGTGTAGCATGCAATAAACCAATCAGAGAGTCATCTCCCATTCCCTTTAAAAGCCAGACACGCTTTGGACTTTGGTGCATTGCTGTTATGATGACGGATTTCCTAAACAGGAAGGAGAGATTGCCAGGAGAAGAAACTGATCTGCTCGTGCGATTAGATCATATCATAATACTATTTCACATTGTAATATTTTTGTTAGGTGCATATTACTAATGTGCTGTTAAAATAACAATGAAATGCTGCGTCATTGACTTTAGACCAGGTTTTTGTTGGTCAAAAGTGTTGCGGAAAGTGATCACGCGATCACTATCCGCTGCCTCAAGATAGCAATACGCCAAGAATGCACCTGAACACACCTCCCTGTAAGAGCAGCATGCCCATGGGCACAAAGATGGGCGCAGGTGCATTTGCTATTTAAACGACGCGGGCGCTGGACAGGAAATTGACAACTGCGTTGGTCTTAAAATAGCAAAGACACTTTGGGCCCATCATTTTTACCTAAATTGCTGTTAGCATCCAAGACTCCCATCCAAGACTAACAGATTATATTCAATACAAGGGTACAGCTAGCAGGCAGTTAGCTTAGCATAAAGACTGGAAGAAGGGGAAAGCTGTGGGAAACTGTCAGATCTTGAATACCTCCAACACTCATGGCCAGTGAAGAACACAGTGTAATGCTCATTTCTGAAGTGAAGAGCAGCATCTACAGATTTTATTCTGGAGGGGAAGCCCAAGTCTGAGATGTTTCTTGGAAAACCCTCCTCAAGATCGAGCTGCCTCAGCACCCAGTATTGATGACCTGAAACAAAAAACATTACTGTCTCACATTTACAGGCACATTGTATTTTAGGATATAACTTTATTTTACCTTTGAAAAACACGTTAACATTCCTCTCCGCATTCTCATAGACAGCATCCAAGTTGGGAGGTACGGTGTCTTGCCACAGACTGCTGCTCAGCGTGATTCCAGTTTCATCAAACTGTGGATGTTTGCGCCACATAAATCTGAAAAGGCATCAAAAACCTTTTTAAATTAATATTGTTTTGCCCAGTATCAAAGGAGACACCAGGTTAGAAGCAAGTCTGTCTGTCACCCTGCATGATATACTGTAGATATATGGTCTGGACAGGTCACGCACCTATCTTTGAAAAACAGGACCTCCTGTTGTAATTCTGTTACCGCATCAAAGGACAAATCTGGATCACATTTGTCAGGTGTTCTTGGAGGAGGTTGTTTTGAGAATAGTGAAGCAAAATTGGGACTGATACCTGCAGGCAACAGAGGTAAACAGTTTAGGACCCTGCCCTTTGAAACGTACCAGCTCAGTATTTTCTGTTAAAAAAGAAGCTGCTTGAAGTGCAAGGACACTGTGATTCACACAAGTATATCATCTGCAAATAATCAAATCAATTCCAAACCAAAGTCATAGAAGTCTGCAGGAAGTAAAATGTGCATGCCTTAGTTAGAACACGTTATGATGAAGATAAACATTGATAATTACTGGACATTTGTGTGTAGTGTGTGTTATGCTTCCTGTCAAATATTAATTATTGCAAAACTCTTGACAGAAACCATTTCACGCTCTTTGCGCTCATTTTCTGATCGAAATACTTTACTGTAATTGAACACATTTCAACAGACTAATGATGAAACAATAGAAAGAGGATGCTGTGGTTTTTAAGCTTTGGGGGCTGGTTGCCACACCACTACTGTGGGAACAAATTACAAATGTGTCACCATGTGCATTCACACTCATTTTGTGCATGTAACTAAACTGACATAACTACATGTCCAATATATGTGTGTATTCAATGTTGTACATTAGACATGAGAATATCTGAATTTAGCACGTTACATGCTATCTCACAATGCAGTCACAGTGTTTGACATGTATTACATTTTCTATTTGTCTGCTTTGGAAAATAATCAGCAACCTTTCTGAATCGAAGTGAATCTAGTTAACTCACCATACAGGTGTTGGATATCTTTCACATCGCGGAAGGAGAGCTGAAGTTCATAATTGGGGGAAAAGTTGTATGTTGGGTACATGATAGCTCCAGGGTCAGATGAGTGGGGCAGGCCAAGTGCATGGCCAAATTCATGGACTGCTACAGCAAATAGGTTGAAACCTAGAGCAAGAACACAAGCCTTGTGAGGGTTTTATGGCACAGAAAGGTTGTAAAGATGCACAAAACTGTTTACGCAATTGTCAGTGAGAGAAAAAAGGACTTCTCAGTATAGAAATCAGTTCATCTGTCAGGACTGCAGGGGACTGAGGTGGTTTTTGTTTTAGATGGAAAAAAAAGTGGTACACTAAATGGGATATGGAAACGCCTTTGACAATTAAGTTCTAATGTAAAAACTTTTCATCGACATGACTGATTAGCTGTTTCCACTGTTAGTGTCGTTCAGGATATTCTTATAACGTGTCTTCGTCTCTGGACAGCATGGAACATGGCCAATACTGGCTGACATTAAAGAATGATTAAAACTTGCACAATTGAACCAACTTCCTGTAGCCCTTCCTCCATTTTTCTATCATAGATGGGTAAGATGGCCAAAGTGACTAGGCTCGTTCGAGATGAGCCAGATCTGCGCAGAATCGATCACCGGCGATCGCCGCCCGTTGCATGCCGGTTAGATTTGTGTCCGACTTGATCCCGACTTGCTCTGACGTCATGCATACGTAGGCAACGATGATCTCACGAGAGCAAGGCGGCCGCAGGTTTGAGACGCAGGCAGCGCAGTTGCTTTTCACCGACTGCAAGACCCAGACGGACACAAGGCATGCTGGGAAACGCCGGCCTCTCAGCTGATCGGTTCAGAATCGACAACATGATGACGTTTTATATCAACTTTTTTTATTGATTTTGAATCTGGGATTTTAACTGCTATGTGTCTGATTTTAAGGCTTATTCTGTACAGAACACATGTTGTGTGGCTGATAGTTATGTTTAGAAGTCAGAGAGACTAAATCTGTTCAGATTACAGATCATCTACAGTCTGTTGTTAATTAAAATCAGCAACAGATCACATGTAGAGCATGTTGACAGCTACTCTGTCATAATAAAAACAACTGGAGACTGTGTACAAGCTGATGTATGGGTCTGATAACATTTTATTAAATCGGAATCAGACCAGTGTTTCTGTGACTTCCTGTTCAGCCTGCAGGCTGCTGGATGCGGCTGGAAACTGTCCGACTTCACAGCGGACTTTTGTCACCGCCCCCGCTGCTGCCGCCTGCTCTCGTCTACTTTACAGGCGAGGCGCAGTTCATCTTGAACGAGCCTACTGTTTTGTTTCCAGGTAGCAACTTTTACTTCTTCTAGTCTGTTTACTGGAGGATTGCTGCCATGTGTAGCCTATAGCGCCAACTTCTGACTTCTGCTCCAAACAAGTTGATGGAAGCACCTAATTTGCATTTGTTTTTCGCGACATTTCAAATATGTGTTCAAAATGTACAATTGATAATTTAACGTAAAACACAACTCCCTCACTCCCTCGTACTGTACCAGTAGAATTAAAGCTCCAGTCTTCATCGGCATCAAAGTGCACATCTCCACCAATACCAAAGCCAGGTGGAAAGGCATGAGCCAGGATTCCTCCTGTGCCATCAAAAGGTGAGCCGTCCTCATGGTCTGCAATAAACAGTGCAGTTAATCATTATATTCAATAAATCACGTATGCCATGTGTTTCGTTAAATCTCACCGCCATTGTGAAAGGAGATGACAATATCAGCCTCCTTCCTGCTCCGCTTGCGAATTTTCATTGGTGCAACATTGGACCAGAGCTTCCACGCCGCTCTGAAGACTTTGTTAACCTTCGAGGTTGGGATAGGGAGGTTGTAGCTAGCGATCCTGTGGATAGAAGATAGAATTGTACTACTACTTAATTCATCTTCACTAATCTGACATGTGACATCCCCATCTCTGTTGGCTGCTGGGATGTCTATCTGTTTGTGGTCTATGTTGCAGGTGCCAGTAGGTGTGGTCGAGTCATCAATTATTGGAGGCTTACCGGGCCCAGTGTTCTCCAGTATAAGAGCACACCCCGTGTGTTTCACTTTGGGCTAGAGAGGAGGGAAACGCTGTTCCCTATGCTCCACGCTCACTGTGGTTTTATGTTTTCTTTACCACACAACACTCCACTTACTATTCCTTCATTCATGCATACACACTGACACCACTGACTTACTGACTTATTTTTTTATGTTGAAAATAAGTTAATGGTACCTTTGCTGCAGCTTTGTATCATCTTCTGGTTATTTTGTCAGGATTTTGAGCTCACCTTGACAGACACACTTAGTGCTTATTGTCTTTCACCCCCCCCACCCTGGCTGTTACATGGACAAGGGTAGAATAATGTACTTGCCATGCTAGTGGCATGGGTCTTTGGATGGCAACGTCCTTCTGTTGGTCGGTCAGTCGGTCAGCACTTTGGTCCAGACTAAAATATCTCAACAACTATTAAATGGATGGCCATAAAATTGTATACATTGTGAGTGTGTGAATGTGAGACATTCATGGTCCCCAGATGACGAATCCTACTGACTTTGGTCTATTTCTCTGACTGTTACGTTAATGCTACCATTTGTGGTTTTGAGTGAAAAGTCGACAACAATTGGATGGATTGCCATGAAATTTGGTACACACACTCATGACCACCTCATAATGAATTGTAATAAGCAGCATCATCAGGTCAGATTTTTAATTTGTCCAATGCTTTTTTTTATGACCAAATAGCTGCAAAACTAATAACACTCCTTCCAGCCTCAGCTGATGGTGAACATGGAAATGCCCTGCTTCCTGATCATTCCTAACCTGTAGCTGAGGGTGCTCTTCTTCCAGCGAATTGTCTCTCCAAATGGTTCCACGTCTGACAGACCACAGCGCGGCCTTTTCATAACTTCCAGAGTCTCATTGGTCAGCTCTCCACTTGGAAGCAAACCAAAGAAGCGCTGCATCTTCTGGACCTTATCACAGAGTCTAGTCGTCCAATCAGATTCTACATCGCGTCTGTCTGCAGTCCTCTTCTGTCTCTCTGACCTGGGCTTGTAGCCATAGAAGTCCCGTAGATATTCCTGGAGAAGATAATTCAGTCAGTATGCCATGCATTACTGCAATGTCCTAATCAGTTGGACCGGACATTAAACAGACTTTACCCCCTCAGATCCCGAGTTCAAAGTCTGTGTAATGTCTGATTGAGCCCATGACCAAATTACCAAAGCGTCCTGCACCCTCTACCTAGTTCCACTCCTTGTCTCAACCAAACAGAGTATTTCGAGGAAGTGAGAACACATCTGACACGGACAATCTCCTGTTGTGTGCTACACATGAGAAAGGGAAACTCCGGACAATGTCCGCACCTGAGCAGAATATAGTTCCCAGTTTTATACAGTTAGAAGATGGCTGTGTCTCATGTGACGTTGTTATTTGTACACGCTGTGACTATAGAAATCACAACATGTAAATAGGAACATGTTGGCGTTATTTTGTCACTTATTCGGAGCAGTAGGCTAGTTGGAACCAGTTATCTCCAGGATCTGTGCTAGGCTAAGCTAACGGTGGAGCCGTCAGACAGAGTTACGACACGCACGGAGATGAGAAGGGTATGTATGGACTTGTCTAACTCTGGGGGATACGGTGAATAAGTTAATGTCCCAATGAGTCGCCGTGTTCCTTTAAGCACTTTGAATTGCTTGTTAAAATAAACAGTAAACATTCCAAACATTTTCTCAAACCTTCAATAATAGTACGGTACACAAACATTGCTGTACTGTAATTGTATACATACATACAGTGGTATGTAATTGCAGGTGTCCACAGTTGGTTTACAGATACTGTAGCCTCTGACGTATAGGATCACTGCAGCTCTATAGATATGTGTACAGTTATCTCCATGGCCAGATATTTATGTAAGACCTCTATGAAGTGATGAGATTGATTTTGTACATGAACTCAAGTTTTTTTTTAATAAAGTGCAATTTAGACACAACAAAGCACAGCCACAAGTATTATTGTTAAAAGTCTAAGGACACCATTAGCTGTCCACATACTGATACACATTTCAGTTTAAAGCTGATACAAATATGTTTATACTATATATATATATATATATATATATATATATATATATATATATATATATATATATATATATATATATAATGTACCAAAAATATAGGTCTAATAAACACGTTTCACTTGGCAAATAACAGTGTCTGTGTGGCTGTGGTTGCTCACATATTTTGACTGCTGTTTTATCTTCTGACTTAATAACCTGTCACCACAAGATACCGCTGGCTTTGTTACTGCCTTCTTGATAAGCAAGTCTAGTCAGACTGATGGTGGAGCCAAATGGCTGACACTCAGACGGAGAGCTCCTGATAAGTCATTAATGCGTCATATTGAACTTCAGTTGAGTTATATAACTAAGTTATATTCCTTTCCTGTTATCATATTGTTGTAAGAAATCAAAGTTGTGCATTATAAGACAATAAAATGATTAAGCAGCATATGTTTTCTTTCAGCAGAACAAGTCTCAAGAACTCATCACTGGAGATTTTACAAGGTGTAGTTTTACACAGTGCAGATTTACAGTATATATATATATATATATATATATATATATATATATATATATATATATATATAATACTAATGTTGAGGATTTTCACTTGTGCCACCTAAAGAGGCAAAAAATGTCTGATGTTACTATTTTTCAGTTAGGCTACATAACATAGGTATGGTAGGAATTTTGTGTAAACAGTATTTACTGATCGAAACCTGTTTTTTTTTTCTCATACTATGTCGGAGTAGAGTTCACCAGTAATATAACTTTTGTTCCGTTGATTTGCCTGTACAGCCAGAGAGACTGAGGGGAAATGACAGAAAGTTGAAGTTATTTCTCTAAAGGATTTGGGGCTTTTAAGAAAACTATTGTGCTGAAGCCCTAGAAGCCTGTGTTCTTATTTTAGTGCTGGATTTGAACCTGATTTGCTCCACACACAAAAAAAACAGAGGGAAAATAACAATAACAACAATAACAATGAAAAGAAAATATATTGTACTTCTAGAAAAATGTCTTTCGATGTAACAAGCCACAAATAAAATTTGAGATTTTTTTCTTTCAATATTCCTTTTATGCGTGTATCCCCACATAAACAATTCTACTTTATTTTAGCCTGCCATGAACTTGCAAAAGCTGAAGAAAAGGATCTCTGTCACCATATGAACACAGATCCTATAAGTCGGTCAACAATAATGTTAAGAAGCTTTTAGGGAAATCTTCAGCACTTAGCTGAACTAACAAATTACAGCCATTCCTGAGCAAAGCTCCACTCAGGTCAAGTTAGTGGACCTATAAAGCTGTCCAGAGTCAGTCTCCCTTGAATAAAACAACACTATCCCAGCTAAGAGACCTGCAAATGTAGCTGGCTGTAAATCGTACAGGGGTCATATCCTATGTATGAACTGGTAAATACCTCTGCAAACTCCTGCTCAGCTTCAGATGGTCCAGCACGGGGTTGTGTAGGCAGGTCTGCGGTCCGGAGAGGCAAGGCTGTGACAAGACGGTGGCTGGGTGTCAGAAGGGTCAGAAGACTCAGCCAGAGCATCTTCATGGTTGACAGACGTCGCAGCAAGTCAGCCAGTGTCTGACATGTGCAGCTACTGATCCAGCTGCAGTGAGGACCAGCTGTTAATTATGTCTGAGTGCTCCTGTCCCAACAAGAAAAGCAAGGTGGCTCCATGCAAAACAGTTCTTATTTTAATGTCTCTCCAAAGAAACACAAGGCCCCCTTATTTATAAAGCTTCTCAGATTAGGAAAACAGCCCTAACTGGCCCAAAATTCAGAAACATTTTTGATCCTACTTTAAGGTTTAGGAGTAACATTTGATCAACATTGCTATAATGTAGGAAATGTCCCTATAATGTCCCTATATCCTGCACGGTTCATGGGAGACAATGACAGTATGCACATGGGAAGTTTAGTTTCAAAATAAAAAGGATGCTTCCAAATTCTTGGATAAGTGCATTACTGTGTCTCCTCTGCAGAAAACAACTCCTTTCATTTCACACTTACATACATACATACATTGAATGACATTTTTAGAATCGGCTGTGCATCCTTTAATTGCATCTCAAAAATAACATGTTGAACTCTTTTCTCAGCACAATATGAGATAGAAGGAATCGACACAAATTGGTTATGCATGTACAATGGTTGTGGCCAAAAAGCTCAGACCAAGTAGACCAACAACAAAGAAAGCATTTCAGTTATTGAAACCAACTGTACTGTTAAGTGTAATTTCTGTTGTTGAAGTAAAGTATAGCTACGGTGCATGGATTTGTATATTTGAAATGTTACGGTCATTACAGTGTCATTTTATGATGGCGGTTAAAAGAGACGTTAAAAACTGGGAAGTATTAATGCAGCGCATGACATAGGGAGAAACGACAATGAACCGACAAGTGATAAAGAAAGCTCAGAGACTAAATACACAAGGTAATGAAGGTAGTAACAAGGGACAGGTGACATGAGAATGATGAACAGACACATCAGGGCAGGGCAGACAATCACAGAGGCGGGAAAACACACAAGGCAGGAAGTTAAACAAGACATGACACAGGAGAAACAGAGAGACTACAAAATAAAACAGGAAACTGAAGCATGAAACACACATGGATGGAACTAGGAAAACAGAGAATACAGGAACACATGAGACAGTGAACAACAAGGAAATAGGGAATGAATAACACAATAAAACAGGAAAAACTACAACTGAAAACCACAACCATGACAAAAACAATATAACAGATGTATTGTGCTGCATCCTTTCTTTCTTTCTTTCTTTCTTTCTTTCTTTCTTTCTTTCTTTCTTTCTTTCTTTCTTTCTTTCTTTCTTTCTTTCTTTCTTTCTCTCTCTCTTTTCTGCCAAATGAGGTAGGTCTCGTCACATTCTGTTTTATGATGAACCATGCACAGAAGAAGAAACTGATAACATGTCACTGGAATTGTACCTCATATGATTTCATGTGACAAATGCATTACTAATACTCTAGTGCAGTTCTTTGTACAAGCTCTCCTAATAGACAGGTGTACACACCATTACACTAGTTGACCATCACCACAGAACGATGAGCACTGAAATCTCAATTCCCCTTAACAATCTGCATAAGTAAATGAAACCAAAGTAGGCAGGAAGTAGACTAAATTAGCATTAAGAAAATAAAGCTCAACTACAGGTAACCCTTCTACATTGTATGTCTTCACTTACATTGGTATAACTGCCAACAACTAATGCTGTAAGCTTAAGTGCAGTTATAGAAGAGAAACAAAGAAGACACATTAAGAACTGTATATTTATGCTACCCTAAAAGGTACACTATATTTAAAAAACAATAAAGAATGCCAATGAACAAACGGTAAGCTAAGGGTGACGTCAGAACCAGCAGCCTTTGCTTAGGTGCTGTCATTCAGCTGATCAGCCTCTTCAGCAACTCAGGCATTCCCAACCTGAGTCATCTCAGTGTTGACAAGGCGTCAGCCAGACTGCATGTGTTTTACAGCTTGGGCACCAAACTGAACTGGAGCAAACCTCACAAGTGTCAGTGAATACGACTAACACTGAGTCAGAGGAAGTGGGAACACTGGAAAAAACCTGCTAATGATAGCCATCAATCAGTTCATTTTTCAAATTAAATTGTTACAACTCCAGTGAACTGTAATCCCATCAGCTCCTTCAACTTGTGCATGATTCATCACAGCCAAGGGTGTCGGACTGGGGGGGTGGGGGGGATAGAAGGGGACTGAGTACCCAGGGCACTCATGTGAGGAGTGCCCAAAGATATGCTAAGATGAACAGCTGTGGATACAGGGAGGGGCCCATAGAGAATGCCTTTCTACAGGGCCCAGAATATTGTGCTATGCGCCTGATCACAGCGTCCCCATTTAAGATCCTAGTGGCCTGAGGGTAGAAGCTCTTCCTGAGGACTCCATTACAGACAGCTTGACACACTCATAACATCTCCCCGCTGTGCCTGCAGGCTAAGACTGGATTGGATCAAACAACACTCCTTTTGTCAACATGAGGAGGAAATGCCAAATAATGTCTGACTAACCATACAACTTTTAAACAGGCTTAAGTGTTGCATTAAACGTTTCCATCAATGTTTAACAGAAAGAACAGTAAAGAGTTGTTCAGATGCCAGACACCTGAAGAAAGAAGGGGATTTTTACAGATTGGTAAGCGCATTAAGGAGGTACTTTCTTCCTTTTCTCAATAAACCAATATAGTTGTGTTGTTGGGAAGTCCATAAAGCTGTGCCAAAAGCAAAAAGAGTGTGTGTGTGTGTGTGTGTGTGTGTGTGTGTGTGTGTGTGTGTGTGTGTGTGTGTGTGTGTGTGTGTGTGTGTGTGTGTGTGTGTGTGTCTGTGTGTTTTGCAAAGGTTTGAGCCAGAGCTCTGTGTTTTGAGTTAAGTTCAGGATACCTGCCTCTCTGCTCTGATCGACAGTGGGTATTTTTATACTACAGTATGTACAGTATGCAAAGCCTGGCGGATGTGTATGTACAGCAAAATGACATTATCTGGATCAAAGACTTACAGTTCTGTTTCTATAGCCTATGAATACCAAAATCATGTTGAAAGGATGCGTTTGTGTTCATACAGGGACTGGCAAGAACATGACAACACTTCTGGAACATTCAGCATCGACTGCCTTTACAGAACACTGTTTATGATACCCAGAGAGGAATGTTTTGAAGCCTATGGATGGTGAAATTATTATTTGTCTAAACTTGACCATATACTATTTTACTGACTCATTTACAGTGTAAACGTTGGCAAAGTCAACGGCATGGAGAAAGAGATTCTCAAGTGTTTTGAAAGCCAGATGAGGATTTGATTACAACTCTTGTAAATGTCCTGATTGCACTGATCTGAGAGGTCCTCAGTTGACAAACCAGTATGAGCAATGGGCAGAAGTCCACATCAAAGAATACATTGTATTCTAACCCTAACAACATAGACATAACACACTTAGATACATATATATTATAGAGATACTATTGATATTCACCAAAAACGACAGATTCAATCCAACATGGACATGCAGGAACACAAAATAGCCTAGCCTCATAGCCTACGCTTTGGAATTCTTCTACATCCCAGATAACATCAGGACCATGATTATGAACTACTTCCAGGACATGCACATGTGCTTTGCACTGAAGAAGGTCACCACTAGCTGGCAACAACTGGAAGTAGGGATCGCAATGGGATGCTCCATTTCCCCCATCCTCTTCGTGGCAGCATTTGAGATCATCCTGATCGGGGCAAGGCAGGGGGTGGGTGGGGTCTGGCTACCTGCAGGCCACAGGCTCCAGCTATATGGACGACATCACCTGCCTGCTACGAACCGCCCCATGCACATCCAGGCTGCTCAAGTGGCTAGATGAGCTGACCACCTGGGCCAGGATGAAGTTCAAGTCGCAAAAGTCAAGGAGTTTCTCATTGTCAAAGGGGGAGAGAAATGACAGTCACCTTCACCATCAGCGGGGAAGACATCCCCTGCATCGTGGATCAGCCCATCCGAAGCCTGGGAAGACTTTATACATCTGGTCTCTCAGACAAGGATATGGGGAAAATCATCCTTCGGCAGCTGTCGGAAGGCCTGTCCAAGATCGACGCAAGCCAGCTACCTGGAAAGTACAAGGTATGGTGTTATCACTTTACCCTGTACCCAAGGGTGATGTGCTCTCTGAAGCTGTGCAAGTCACCTCATCAGCCGTAAGCCAGATGGAGGCAAAAGCAAACTCCTTCATCCGCAAATGGCTCGGCCTACCACGGTGCTTCTGAGCTGCAGGCCTGTATGGATGGAACTCACTCCAGCTACCACTGAAATCCATCACCCTGGGCTACAAGCAGGAGAAGACAAGGCTGGTGATGGAGTTAAGGGACATTTTGGCTGAATGTTGACTGTGCCAATGTGGTATACTACTTGGTCTCTAGTACAGTCAAGCACCTGCGTATAGTCTGGTGCCTGGCTGGTTTGGGCATTTATACAAATTACCTGATTTTGTTATGGCTGTTGGCAGCATTTTATGATTTATGGAGTGATAAAAAACCCCCTCTGTAAAAAACCTTTGACTCTAATATGTCAACAAAATCAAAAAAAGAATTTTGAACCTGGCTTCATCCACTGTTAATGTTAATTATATAATGCCTAATTTGCACATTTAAACATACAATTTCAGAAAACTTAGTAATGAACCGGGGAAGTGTCATGGTGATATCTATTAGTTACCCTATTTCACCTGTAGTGGCTTGGCTCTTTCATTTTAATCAAAGATGTAATATATCATCTTAAACAGGTATGTCAAAAACTAAACCAGATCGTGAGGTTTGAAACTTTATAAAAATAAAACAAAAAGAAGTATCAAAATGATTATTACTGTCAATATGCCCAGTCCTTGTGACATGTTTGTGAGCTGTCTTTGTCTCAACATGCTCTACTGCAGACAGCATACACACACCGTTATCACCTCTGAAACCTGCGGGCAGCTCCTAGTGTGTGAACCCAAGTAACTAACAAATGACTCAGGGACCACAGGAGCATATCAGTAACTAAATGCATGAATGAAAAGTCCTGGGGCCTCATGTATAAAAGAATGCGCAGCTTTCATACCAGAAGATGGCGTACGACCAAAACTAGAAAAGTACCTACGCACAGAAATTTTCAGATGTATAAAACCGGGCGTACGCCAGGTCCTGCGCACCTTTCCTTTATACATCACAATCAACGTGAAATTGAGCGCACATGAATGAGCCACCGACCCCGCCTTGCCTCCTCCCATAAATGAATATGGAAATTACTATAAATGCGCCCCCGACGTCATTCTTCGTCCAATCACAACGGATTATCCCGCTGCAGACGGAAAAAAACTTCACCGAGGTTTAGGTGCTGATCGCGGAAGTGGAGGCGAGAAATGTTTTTCTGTCTGGAGGTTTGTCATCTTGGATAAGCAATAAAAGAAAATGCCCAGAGTGGCAAATGTTGACCAGGCGGTGAATGGCAGAAATTAAAAAAACAATGTCCAATGTCGAAGTGGAAATCAAGAGAATAGAGGCAGCGCCACACCAGTTACAGAACAACATCTCAGTGTCAGTCCAAATGACGCACAATACGCAGTTTGAACTCACTGATGTAATACCATTTATTTTAAGTGTTAGTAGGCTAGAGCGCGAGAGAGATCCGACTCAGAGGAGAGGTTAGCGAGGCCAACGTCTCCACGGCAGGTGACAGTGCGCACGGATCCGCTGCGCCACGCATGGATGAAATAAATGAAATAGTAAATAGGACTACAGTAACAGAAATATGTGCAGAATTAAGACAGTCAAGACGGGCCAGTGTTTGGTGCACCGGGTACACCTTGTTCACTTAATAGCCTACAAATCATCCACGGGATCAATTACGCATCACATGAGTTTGCCCACCCGAAAACAGCGTTTGTTCCTGGGGAGATGGAGCCGTGCGTCCCGCATCCCGTGCGCCATGGATGTCTGAGCCTCAGTAACTACTGACTTACAGACACTACCAAAAAGATCGCCACGGACAGATGTAATATAGGCTATTACATTTTTCAATGCCGATATTTTTGTTGCACAGTGAGTATGTATTTCATCTAAATACAGAGGATGACTGATATTTCCCGTCCTCATGTTTAACAGAGGTTAAGTAGCCTGCCTATTATCCTTATAAATGATCAAACTTTTATGGAGTTTCAGCGGGTATAAATATGTTTTTTCATAGACAACGTCACAGACATATGCCAGTAAGTGAAGTGGAAACTTTATTTTGTAATGTTTGCTGATTTTCAGCACTTTTAACTTAGAATTCGCCACGTTACAGAGCCAGACAAGACTTTGCGGACGGTCCGCACATTCTCACGACTGCTCAACAGTTTGCGTGACGGCCCGCACATTCTCACGTCAAGTTTTTCTTTATACATCAGGAAATGTCCGTGACAACCAGCGTACGCAAGCTTTTTGTGCGTACGCAACGTTTATACATGAGGCCCCTGGTGACTCACTTTATGAGCTCTGTCTAACACAAGTAGTTTCAGCTTGGAACAAGCCTTCTACATGCTGTGATTGTTATGGTCTACACTACAGTGATGTAAAAAAATAGTGATGCAAAATACAGTTCCTCAATGTCTGCACGGACTGGGTTGCACTGTTGAGTCAGTGGGTTTCACAGTAGTGCTGAATGTCATTTTAGGAGGCTCCATATCCACGTAAATTCCCTACATCTTTTCTCTAAAACTCTGTAGTTAAAACATTACTCTTGAGAAATAAATATGTGAATCCACTCTACAAATGGCAGTCATTAAATGACCGCCACACCTTGGAGTGAGTTGCATGACTCAACCCAAACCCCTACAAAAACAGCTGTGATAGGATGCACTAAACTGTAGATAAAGAATTAATGAGCATGTTAGTATTGCAATGGGAATTGCCATTACAGCCTTTATGTCATAAACTGCATACCTTTGTTGTAAGTGGCACCTTCCAAAAATCAAAACACGTTATACACATGAAGTGAAATACAGTATGGCTTCAGAGAGGATTAAGACAAAGTTCTTCTGTAGACAAATAGTTTGACACGTTCTTTTATTTGACAATACAGGATATCAATAAAGACTGGCACATGAACAAAGTTAAACAGAAATGATAACAGTTTGCTCTTCTGGCCTCAACATATTAATGCTTTTTTTTTTTTTACTTAAAGCTACAGTTGCAGTTAGGAACAACCTGTAACTAAAATGTTGGACACATTAAATGAATGGAAAGCCAAAGATTCAGGCGCAGACTTTGCATTAGAAGCTGATATTGTGCCTCGTCACAGCTGCTCTCGATCCCGTTCTTAAACCTTTCTGCCACTGATGTGTTGCCCTTTTGAGGTATACCCTCCTGTTTTTACCTCTTATGAGTTTCTCCTAATGTCAGCAAATGTTTTTTAATTTATTAAAAACTCAATTCAAATGTGTGAACAGATAACATGACGATCAGTGAAGAGCAGTGTGTGTACAATTTTTTTTTTTAATTTTGATGCATTAACCGGTTAGAACCAGGGGAAGGGCACAACACAAGGGACAGTTGGGAATGGTTTTGTTTATCACGAACATCAAGGCAACTTGGATGACTTGGACTGCAAGGATAACACTAAGGCACCCTCTTTGACAACTGCTCATCTCTACTGATGAGCAGGGATTTCAAGAAAACATACATTGAAGCTTCCACACAGACATTTGAACAATGTTAATACTTATCTTTCATACATTGTGCTTATGAATGCGTGTAATACTGGGTTCACGCAATTGTTATACCCAAGCATATGAGAGTGACATAGCGTGTATGCATAATGAACTATGGATGTGTAATGTGTTGTTTCAGGGGATAATCCAGCACACAGCAGTTCAGGAGGCCACACACACATATCTCCATACAACCATAATGTGCATCTTCCAACAGTTATTTCAGGTTCCAGGTTCTTTTGTTACCATTACATATCCACAATTTTACAGCAGCAAAAAAAAAAAAAATGCAAATAAAAAGCCCTTCATTTCACACCACAGATCCAGTACATGAGAACTGATTCAAAGATCCTAAGAGTTCTACAGTAGGTAGCTAGTAGTTAATCCATCCACAATGGCATGTTTGGCAATGTCTGAAATAAGGTGGAAATGTATTCCACCTAGTGGTTGTACCATACACTGTTTCTCAAAGATATACAAAGATGCCATGGTGTTAATAAATCAAACTAAAAAAGACTACTAAATGAGAGTGGGATGAATAAAATGTAGTAGCATAGTGAGCTCAGTATCTGTGGATAAAGAGTCTACTCTTGACTGAAATTGAGTATTTTTCTATTAAGGGAGTGCACTTAACTACCAATACTGTTCTCTAGTGAAAACAGGTGGAGGTTCAGTGCAACGATTCAGGAGGAAAAAATAACTGGCTGTGTCTTGTCCCCATAACCTGCAGCTTATGAGCATGAAATGATTTTCCATGTATTCATTTGGTCCTTGGAGTGAATGTTAACAATTACAAATAGAAAACCCTCTAAGCTTGCGTGCACAGCAGTCGCAAGTTTGTCCGATACATTTCCAGTGATGTTTCTGCATGTTTGCATTATTTGTGCCTGATCAGAGCCTCCAGATGCTGGTCACCCCCCCAACAAATGGGTTTCTTAACATAACACACCCTGATGGAGGCTTTAGCTGTGGTTGTAAAAGTTTAGACCTTCACAGAGCACACATTTGTGTGCAGTATCGCTTTTAAGACTGTGAAAGTGTTTCTGTCCACAGAAACTCAAGCTTTCAAAAGTGGTTCAACATGCTTTGCTGGAAAACTGTTAACCCTGTCCTAAACAAAATTTAAATTCTGTGCATAAATAAAAGCAAAATTATGACCATTGCATCTCTTGCTTGATTATAACGAGGTAAAACAGTAACATGTTTCACACATCACATTACTTTTTAAAATCCCAGAGCAACTTTGGCACTGATAGGATAATAAATTAATAATTCCAGTCGTGACATGTTTTGATAGGAACATTTCAAGTAAAAATGCAGCCTGTGGCACAAGGAAATGAATCTAGTCAAGACAGCCGAGCTACAATAACACAGTGCCACCATTACTTTCTAGTCAGCAGTTTCTCTCCAATACGTAGTGAGCACATCCAAAAACAATACAATACTACTTAAAAAGGGATATGACATCACTGTGTTTTAAGTATTGTAAGCTAAAGTCTTAGTTATACTTTAGTTTAGGGATCTATGTATATATATTTCGGCTTAGGAGATTCAAATATCCACAGAATGAAACATACAATTTATATTCTAATAGAAATTTGGGAATAATTACTTTCCCTTTTCCCAAACCCTAAATAAGATAACACCCATACCCCCTTCAACATTTACAGCTGCAGTGGACTACATCATATTTGCATTGCAAATGAATGAGCAAATAAAATCATTACACTTCAATAAGATTACAGAAAAGCTAGTCTAATAAATTATGACTAATGAAAAGAAAATCTTCCATTTCTTTAAACTGGACTCAGTGCTATACTGTTTAGTAAATCCCCACAGTGCAGAACCAAAGGGTCCCTGGGGTGGTGCCTTGGGGTGCACCTGTGCCCTAGCTGTGGGCTGATTGCGCAGCAGTGGGCACTGGCAGGTCCCTGTGCCGATGGCATCTAGATATGGCTGTCCCCATCCTTCAGTTGGTCTCCATCCCCTCATTTCAACTTGTCTTCTGTGGTTCGATGTGCAATGTAGGCCAAACTCCACAAAGAAACTGAATAAAGTTAGGATAAGACAGGACAAATAGTTAAATGAATGAACAAATACATCAATGAATACATTAATGAATGCAATTACATAAAAGCTATAATATATACAAAGGCTAAGGCCGGCCACAGACTGGATGTGTGGCGTGAGCGTGTCAGCTGCGTGGCTTGTCCATTTTTATTTCGGCTCCCATGTTCTGCGTGGGTTTTCTCCGGGTGCTCCGGTTTTCCCCACCACTAAAAATATGTTCCACTCTAACAAGCTGATTTGTGGTGAGCGTTTGGCGTCGTAAGGCTGCCGTGCATCACCCAGGTGGGTGCTACACATTGGTGGTAAGGGTGCTCCGATTGATCGGTCACCGATCGGTATCGGCCGGTAATGGCTTTAAATAGTTTGATTGGTGGTCTCCATAAAGGCCGATCTGATAGGCCGATCAGATGATGCACTACTCGTGAGAACATTTTCTACATGGAGCTAAAATGGCGGCCTCCATACATTCACCGGTCTGGCAGTTCTACAAGGTGTCTGAACGGCGGCAGAACAGCAGTTGGCCCGCAGGCCGGCCGCGGAACGAAGGCGGTAAGAAGGCGGCTACCGCTTTTAAATAGCGGTTGTCGCCTGTGGTGCGCCGGCAAACGTGTTTGCGATTACGCCATTCTGATGCTTCTACTGCCTCTGGAGCACCACCAGTGGTCCGCAGACTCATTGCTATCTGGGAAAAAGACAATACATTTGCGATTTGTGTGTGTGCCAAGGAAATACCACGAGGCGGAAAGCTCCAAAGACATTTCAACACCACCAACCTCATCAGACATTTGAAGGTTAGTCACGGAAAGGTGTATGAGGAGTTTTCAAAGTTAGCTAACGCTAAGGCAGAGCGGAGTCGTGTAGCTAGCAGCTCTGGCGCCGCTCACCCAGCTGTTTCCCTGTGTCACTGCTCTCGCACAAGCAGCACGAGCCTACCTCTGTGCACCATGCAGTGTAGATAGCGAGCGACTTTTTAGCACAGCAGGGAATACTGTAGATGAGAAGGAACAAGCGGTCTGCCAAAATTTCAGAGATGCTTATATTTCTAAAGAAAAATCTGCCATTGATGCTATAACAAGTAAGCTTTAGGAGATATGGCTCTACTAATCTCTATTCCTCATCTGTCTTTATCATTGAATCATGATGTGGAAGATCTCATGACAGTGCAGCTGTGGTTCTGTTATGCTGGAGTTCTTGAAATCCCAAGAGATGTGAAGTCTCTTTTAAAATGTATCTAGATTTAAAGACTGTTCATTTTTTTGTTATTCGACAGGAAAGTTTTTTGTTTAGCTTCACTTTTATTCAGCCCTGATGTGGAGCTAAAAGAACATTTACCTTAGTTAGGATTAGTCTGAAAATTGACAAAACTACAAATAATTTGTTTTGTTGAAGAAATGTCTGCAGTGATTGAAAGGACATTTTTTAGATTTTGAGCTAGGACAAAAAGCCAAACAATTACTGATACATTCTCTAAACATGTGCAACTGTTACGTAATGGCGTAATTTTCAGTTCATAAAAGCGATCGGTGATCGGTATCGGCCAATACGTCTTCCAGCAATCAGTCATCGGACCCAAAAATCCTGATCGGAGTACCCTTAATTGGTGGTGTTAGAGAGTAGTCCTCCCCCCCTTTGAGTGTCTATGATAAAGTGCTATATAAATGTAATAAATAAATAAATAAAAAATTGAAAATGACATTTTGATGTTTGAAAGTCTCAAGGTTTTGACATAAATGCAGATATAATTGTAAAATAAAAAATTTTAAAATATTATTGATTTTCAAATGTCGCACCTGTCAATACTGTAGCCTATTTTGCCGTCAATACTGTCGATGTTGTCTTTGCTGTAATCAAATCAGTATGTTTAACATGAAGTATACTGCTTGAGTGCTGTAAATCAATGGGAAACATACATGTGTACAGCAGCAGCAGCGTCAGACACATTTCTGGTGTGTAAGACAGAAAAATCCACGCAGCTGACACGCAACAGAAACGCCACGCTCACGCCACGCATCCAGTCTGTCGCCGGCCTAAGGGCTAGACATACCTTTACATTTGGTCTGTACTTGAGGTAGGTTGACCTGATCTGCAGGCTAAAAGAAGATGAACCTTAGATTTGAATGTGAATGAACATGTCTCATCACAATTAATCTCACTTTGGCTGTCTCCTGTTACTGAAACAGGAGCTTACCTAAGAAGTATGTGCAGGTAGGATCCAAGGCCTGTGAAGATATGCCACCAAGCATGGAACTGTGTGACTACTCCAACACCAGAGGGCAGCGTTTGTCTACTGGCTCTGAGGGACCAAAAATGTGTTGACCCGACATCTTCAATTAATAACAAAACAAAAAATAGTATCTCCAACAGTATGGGATTCTCCAGAAGAGGATCCTAAAAAATTGTCTTTATAAAGGTTTGATTTTCTAAATGTTTGTACTTTTAGATACAAAATATAAAGTTATTCCACAGTAAATGAGCTGATACATTTCCAGGAATTGACATGACTTTGAGTTTGCCTGACTTCACCTTGAGATGAGAAAAATGAATTACAAATATTGTTGTGATGTCACATAAAGGTTAATGTCCCTGACTGTTTAAGTGAACATTTTCCACACCACTGCTTTTCAAAGGAAGATACCTAACTTTGCTCTCAGAATTCCAAAATTAGGCAAGTTAATACATAATAATAAAAACACTAATAATAATAATAATAATATTTGTCCAATGCTAATACTCACCTTAATGTGTCACAGAATATGTTGTCAATGTTCCACAGTAGGAACCCAAACAAAAAGATTCCTAAGGAGGTGTAACACAGCGGTCTGAGCCATGGGTACACCCTGACATTGAAAACAAAACCACATGGAAAACCTTTAGCAAGTTGTTACTTCATTGAATGTAATGAACAACCATTCCTTAGATGTGTTAATGTTTTTTTAATTTTAACAGTCATCTTGGCAAACTTACCATGTAACGATGAAGACAGATCGCATCACTAAGCAAGCTACTAGAGCACCATACATAACCTAAAAGAAGACACAATTATTTATTTGGCTTTGAACACACAGCAAGGGCTTGTGGGGCAAGACAAATACATTTTTTGACTACTAAATATAGTATTTAAAAATGTTCATCAACATTTTGAGCTCTGGTGACTACCAATTGCTGAATTCCAGGCAGCCTAAACTGTACATTGAAATTATTGATTACATAACAGGTCTGCTGCCATAGCAAAGTTGCAAGGTTTTCTCTCAAATGTGTTTCTATTAAACAATTGTGATCCTTTCGAGTGTGATGCTTATTTACTGCCAGTCACTTTCAGAGCTACATACTTTTATTTATTTTTTTACAGGATAATTGCTTTTAACCATTTTTTTGTGTGACCTTTATCTATTCAGGTATAATAATTCTTAAAATTAAACAATCTTTTGAATGAAGCCAAAAGGGATGGGATTCACTGTGCTAGATAACAGTAAACACACACGTTCTATTTATCTATCTGTTGCTTTGTTACAAGCCCAAATCAGAAAGTTGGGACAGTATGGAAAACACAAATAAAAAAGAAAGTAGTGATTTCTAAATGTACTTTGACTTGTATTTCATTGCAGACAATACAAGAGCACATCATTTAATGTGTTCCTCGTGATTTGTATTGTTTTTGTTTCCAAAAAAAAATAATAATCCTATTTTGGTTCTTGCAACACATTTCAAAAAAAGTTGGAACAGTAAAGCATTTACCACTTTGTAATGTTGCCATTCCTTTTCACAACACTTAAAAGACGTTTAGGGACTGAAGACACCAAGTGATGAAGTGTTTCGGGTGTAATTTTGTCCCATGCTTATTGCAAACAAGTCTTAAGGTGGGCAACAGTACGGGGCCTTTGTTGTCGCATTTTGCGCTTCAAAATGCGCCACACATTTTCTATTGGAGACAGGTCGGGACTGCAGGCAGGCCAGTCAAGTACCCGTATCCTCTTCCTCCGCAGTCAGGACTTTGTAATGTGTGCAGAATGTGGTTTTGCATTATCTTGTTGAAATATGCATGGACGTCCCTGGAAAAGATGTCTACTTGAAGGCAGCATATTGTGCTCCAAAATCTCTATGTACTTTTCAGCATTAATGGTGCCATCACAGAAGTGCAAGTTACCTTTGCCAAGGGCACTGACACAACCCCATACCATGACAGACCCTGGCTTTTGGACTTGTTGCTGGTAACAGTCTGGATGATCCTTTTCTTCTTTGGTCCGGAGCACACGGCGTCCATTTCTCCCAAAAAATACCTGAAATACTGATTCATCTGACCACAGTACACGTTTCCACTGTGTGATGGTCCATCCCAGATGCCTCCGAGCCCAGAGAAGTCAACGGCGCTTCTGGACACTGTTAACATAGGGCTTCCTTTTGGCACAGTACAGTTTTAACTGGCATTTGTGGCTGTAACTACATATTGTGGTACTTGACAAAGGTTTGCCAAAGTAGTCCTGAGCCCATGTGGTGATATCGCTTATAGATGAATGACGATTCTTGATGCAGTGCCGCCTGAGGGATCGGAGATCACGGTTGTTCAGCTTAGGCTTGCGCCCTTGTCCTTTACGCACTGAATTTCCTCCTCATTCCTTGAATCTTTTAATTATGTTACGCACTTTTGAAGGTGAAATAAGCAAATGTCTTCCTATCTTTCTTTGAGGAACATTGTTTTTAAACATGTAAATAATTTTCTCACGTATTTGTTGGCAAACTGGCAATCCTCGGCCCATCTTTGCTCCTAAAGGACTAGACCTTTCTTGGATGCTGCTTTTGTACCAAATCATAATTACAATCACCTGTTGACATCACCTGTTTGAAATCACATCATTATTTAACCAATTTACCTGATTACTAGCCCTAAATTGCTCCTGTCCCAACCTTTTTTGGAATGTGTTGCAGGTCTGAATGACAGGAAAGGATGTATATTTAAAAATGATATTAAGTTGACCAGACAAAACTTGAAATATTTGTGTTCACATTGTCTGCAATGAAATACAAGTCAAAGTACATTTAGAAATCACTACTTTCTTTTTTTATTTGTGTTTTTCATACTGTCCCAACTTTTTCTGATTTGGGGTTGTACATTCCACAAATCCATATAAATGAGGAAACTCAAAACAAATGGTTACAGTCCACAAAGCCACATGATTGAGGAAACTCAACACAAATGGCTACAGGCAAAAAAAAGTAGAACACTACTCATACTTAAGTTAACATTTGAACCCCACTCTATGTACTTGTTTACTGTGCTCCAACAGGGGCATTATCAGTCTCACCATGAGCCACCATAGAGCAGTGTGATCAGTAAACAAAGCCTGTTCCAAAGACTAACAAGGGCAGCTTTGTCACATTGTCCTTAAAGTGCTGACACACCAAGGAGATCGGCGGCCATCGGTCCAAGTTAGGCCAACGGAGAGAGTCTGTCACCCTAGTTTTTGCGTTGTTTCACGCACCGTTGCTACTAGTCGACCCTCATCTGCTTTTTTTTGGCCAATTCAACATTCAATTGGCATCTGAGACATCGGTGAGAGGAATCCATCTGATTGGCTATTCAACTTAAGGAAATTAGTGCACATGAAGAAAAAGGGTAGTGAGGACAACAAGTAAACGACTGTGAGGGCACACACAGAAGGGCATTCTCATTTTTCATCTTGATCTGATCAATCTATGGACTGTTTTTTTTGTGTCCTGAATAAAGAATATGATGATGATGAATCCAGTACATGATGTGGCTGTAAAACTGGCCAAAAATGGCATTCCAATATTACTTCTAAAAAACACAGAGGTTTGAACTATTCAATTATCTATTTTTGCCAATGCCCATGAGAGGGCAAACGTACAATGAGATACACTACTCGAGTAGGTATAGATATTTCAAAATAAACATATATTTTACAAGGTCTAGTTGTAGGTATCTTAGCAACGGTGTGTATATCCGGTTTCCCTTTTTAAATGACTAATTGAGTGCCGGCTGCTGGCATGAAGAGTTATTTCCTCTCACGCAGGCGCAGAACGTACGTGGTAGATGGGCGCTGGCGGTAGTCTGTGCGGTGTGTTCAAGTGCAACTTTTTGGCCAAGACACAAGCGATGTGAGGCGACGCCACAGTTGGCCTTCACTGCCACTAGTTCTTTTCCGTCTGCTTGGTGATTCAGCACCTTTACTGTTGTAAAGCAACGCATAGACAATGTGAGACCCTGAGTACTGGTACATACAGATAAACTCTGGGTATAACAGAAGTGGCTGAGCATATCTTCAAGGGTTTATACAGTATGTTTACTGTATTTGTTTAGGGTTATGAGATTATTCTTCTTCTTCTTGGCAACAAATGTATATATTTTTGATCTAACAGTTGAGGATTCAGTGCTCAGTTTAGGCCATAGTATCTCTGTGTTTATGTTTTCTTTTAAATGCTACACCTTAATAAAAATTGAACTGATCATCAGCAAACAGTAACATAACAGGTGTTGCAGAATTTTGCTTTGGTATGAAATGCTTCTTTATGTTTAACAACCAGCAAGCACCAAACTGAGTATTACATGCAGTCTTGGCAGACCCAATGTTTACACAAATACATGACTTAAGGCACGCTGAGCCCTAATAGCAAACAATGAGCAATCTGAGCCAGTTGAGCATGACACCGAGTACTCCCTTACCTGATGAAAGACTGGCTCCTTCCACTGTAAGTATACCTGCAAAGATAAAAACAGAAACTACTCAAGAGGATATGATGGATTTTATGCCTTATTTACATTATGGTTCAAACTAAATGATCACTGTTATAGTGAAAATGGATACTCACCACAGTGACTGAGACACTGAAGATCAATAACAATGCAATCAGAAATAAACTGATGCTCTTCTCTTGTTTAAAACATTCATATCTGAAAAAAGAAGCAAATGTGTTTATCTTACATGTTCATCTTGGATAACCATAAAGAATCAAAAACGTGAAGTGAAGTTTCTCTAAATGGATGGACTACCTCTTAAGACTATCCTAATCCTGATTGGAACATGTTTCGGAGTGGTCTGGAGTTGGAGATATTCTCTCCATTCAGAGAACCTTGTAACACATGTAACCTTCTATTCTATATCGTTTCTCCACTAGGGCTGTCGCTGTTATTGCATTACCGCAGTGTCCCATCATGCCCACAATAGAGTCAAGCTTATTACCGCATCATTGCTGTTCTGTTTTGTTACTGTCAATATACAGTGTTCTGTAACCGTGTAATACCATGACAGCCCTACTCTCCACCCTACATTTTCCATATGTACAGGGACACTGAAAGACACACCTCGACCCAGCAGAGCGCTCACCCATGTGCAAAGATAAAGGGCATTGGATGACACCACCTAAAGACACATTTCCCACAGCACGTCACCCTGTGTAAAATTAACTGGCTACTCCTACCAGCAGCTGTCCCTGGATCGACACAGCTCTTGCATTCTTTCGAGCATGGCATCCATCATTGTAGTGTTCCTGCTTGGGCAGCTCTGCTTCCCCAAGACAGAATTGAAGGGGGACACCAAGGCCCATAAAGTATGATCCACAGGAGGCAGTGGTTCACAGCCAATTCTCTCCCAATCATGCACATGTGCTAACCATCTTCATAGGTATGATCAGTGATGAGCATCAGATGGTTTAACAGTTAAACAAGCTGTGGAATGTGGAAGATATACTCATATCTCTTTAGAATCAATAGTGCCATTACGTACTCTACAGCCACAAGAAGATGATACACTGCTTTCTTGGAATGGATCAAGTGATCAGTAAGGAATTTGAACAGCCACAATCACACTAAATATGTTCTCAGTGACCGTCAGTCAAGGCTTCAACAGCAATAAATCCAAAAGGTTGAGCCACTTACAGACAGTAGACAAAGATGCATGTACTATAAATCATTGGCAACTCGTCCAGTAACTGCAAATGAGAATACAAAGAAAATATATATTAATTCATCACTATAGGATTACATTGTTTTAGCATAGTTTAACATTGTGTTAGGCAGCAAATGCTTGACCTCATAAAATCATGAATATTTATATATTTTCAAGGAAACAAATCTGGTTCATGCAGTTTCAGCAACTGTAGCCCACCTGCATCTCATATAGCAGCGTCATGTGGAAGCACCAGGAACCAACACCAACAGCTGGGCGATGCACAGACAACCCCATAAAACATTAAAACTAAAAGTCAGGACATTCTCAATGTGAATGACGGCATCAGCAGTACACCTTACAAATGGAGAGTCTGTTGTCAATAACTACGATATGTAAACAAGAGCTGTGTTTGCTTCAGTATTGTCACTAATCTAGAGCTAGGTCATTTGTGGTTTCAACAGACTAACCTGCCAGTCCGAGGAAAGAGCAGACGTAGCGAAACTCAAGGCCGTCTCGAAACGTCTGGATGGCCCCGAAAATAGGAGGGAGAATCATAATCAAGTTGCTGACAGTGTTCCCTGTTCGAAAAGACAACAAAGACAAATTAGTTCTGTGGGACAGGCCGGGTTACACGTTGTGATTATTTTAACACCAGCATGAATGGTATCATTTTACAGAAACCTGATCACTGCACTAGGAATTCATGCACATGTGACTGCTGCTGTGTTTGCTGCCACGGTACGTGAATTTTCTATTTTATTACATAGCAATATATCACACATATTACACAGCAATGATATACTTGAAATACTGTGCATCTGTCACTTTAACTATATATTACTGGTAATTTAGTACCAGTAAAGGATACATGGGCAGATAGAAAATGATGGGTTCTGGCTAGGTGCCACTTTTCAATTGTTTTTTAGGGCTGTAAAGATTAGTCGATTAAAAAAATGACACAAAACGAATCAGCAACTATTTTGATTGACTAATTGTTTCAGTTATTTTTGAAGTATTAATGACAAAAATGTAATAATAATTGCTACCCTTCTTTGTTATGTTATTTTCATTCATTTGTAAGAGATTAGTTGATTAATTCTGCCTTATTAAGTGGCCTATGGTTGAGATGGAGTCAGTGTTCCTGCCTTAAGCCATTGCTGTGTACTTACATCATCAGGCCCAAAGGGAACCTGATAAAACAGAGGTCAACACTGATCCTGATGTTGAACTTTCTGGGCGTGATGATGTACAAACTTAGGTGTGGAAAACAATTGGGCTTACCAGGATGTTAAGTAGTTTGAAAACTAATACTGCTTTATCTGCAGGTGCCTGATAAAAGCTAAGGTGTTTCCACAAGTCCTTAGGGGACAGTTTATAATGTGTGGACTTTGGTTACTGATAATAAATCCACACACCAAGATTACTACATCATGTGAGTGGTTTGTTTTTCACATTTTAATGAAAACGGCAATCACATGAATGTGATAAGACCCCTGACCCGAGATACTTTTTATTCTTTATGACCTCCCATTGTGTCTGCTTTCTCCCGTCACCATGTGCTGATGTTTTAAAAAAGAGATAATTCACAAAAGCACACGTTAAAGGGATACTTCACCGATTTAGCATTGAGCTTTGTATCAGTAGAAACCCGGTAGTAGATTTTTTGGCCAGAGCAAAACACTACAGCCAGTAATAGGATCTACTTCCGCATGTTTTAAACCCGACCATCACCCGAAGCGAGCCGATCTCAGCCGGAAAAAAACGAAATGTCAGCCATCTTGAATCCTCGCTAAACAGGGCTCTGCTCTATCTTCTCAGCAGCAAACTTTTACAACAATTATGTGCATTCAAACTACCGCACGTGTACCACCGGGATACATCGGTACAGATCGGAGAATATGCAGGGAACGTTATTACAGACTGAATAATCGGCACACTACGAGAGCTTCGCCTATCCGGAGACCAGCGGTCTCGCTCGATGCCCCGAGCCGGGTAGGGGACATCCTCGTCGGCTAGGTGGGAAGCTAACGCTAGCCGGCCACCTGTCCCATCAATCCTGCTTGCAAGTGTCCGTTCATTAAACAACAAACTGGACTACATCCAACTTCAACGATGCTCCCAACGCGAGTTCAGAGACTGTGTTTTTTGCTTTCGTGGAAACATGGCTGAACAACAGTGTACCGACTGTCCAGCTACCAGGACTGCTAGCCCTCCGACAATCCGAGCTAGAGATGCTCTGTATGAAGGTGGGCTGTGTTAACACGGACTGGTGCAGAAATGGGGTGATTTGTATCCAACTAACTGCTAACCGCTGGAGTTTGTGACTGTTACATGGCGACCATTCGACATTCCACGCTAATTCACGGCTGTGTTTATACTCTGTGTTTACAGCCCACCAAGCCTAATGCTGGTATGCTTAGCTGAACTTTACTGACTGGTGATTTACACAGGCTGCGTAACCGCTGCGGAACGGCTCCGGAACGTCGGCGGAGTCAATCGGTTTCCATTAAAGTCAATGTGTGTATTTACACCAGCTGCATAACGTCTGCGTTCCGACTCCGGCACAGCTCCGGCGGTCGCAGCCCTGCGCATCAGATACGCAGAGCTTCTATTTTTGCCGGACGCCGGAGAGCTCCGCAGCAATTCAGCACACGGCAGATAGTGCGGGACAGGAAGTCGAGCACAGAAACAAAATAAAACATCCGGTTAACTTTCAAAATAAAATACACCGTGCTCACGAAGGATCATATTTCTCTTCACTACACCTTGAAAACACGGCACGGAGTTGTTTCCTCTCTACTCCTCTGGATGGAAACAAACTCTTGTTGTGGTTCTGTTCCTGGAAATTCCAACCTGTTATATCGCGTGATCATACGTGAATTTGCGAGATCTCGTGGGTCCAAGACTTCAGCTGGCCGCAGCCGTTCCGCAACAACTCCGGATCCGGTGTGAATTGGGACCACGGAGACGTTCCGCAGCGGAGCCGTTCCGCAGCGGTTACGCAGCCTGTGTAAATCACAAGTAAGCCTATAATGTGTGTGTGCACTAAAGGTAGCCTGTTTCGTATGTCGTTTTTATATAATGTCGTTTTTATATATTTTAAATGTGTAACACCACTTGAGCCACGATGAAACGTTTTGTGTATATGGTTGAAATAACAATAAAACACATTGAGTTCCAACTCAGTTGAATGCCTTGCTGTCTGTCTGTCAAGCGGTAGGCGTGGCTTGGGAGTGGACTCAAAGCAGCGAAGCGAAGTGCATTCTGGGATTTGGTGTCTTTCATCCATATGAGCCAAAAACACATTTTCTGGCTTTTCTCGGCCTAGAAGGCACCAATTACATTTTTTTTTCTTCACATTTCTGCTACATAAGTGACCCAATTTAAAGATATATTCAGCTTTCCAGCGGTGAAGTATCCCTTTAACAATGCCACATTCCAGTCATTGTAACCTGAATCAATGTTTAAATGCCAAACAATTCTTCTGCGGCAAAAAAACAGCAACTACCTAGCTAGACCAACGTCTGTCATTTGTGCA
The DNA here is from genome assembly GCA_023631565.1 of Gymnocephalus cernua. Classification (NCBI taxonomy): domain Eukaryota; kingdom Metazoa; phylum Chordata; class Actinopteri; order Perciformes; family Percidae; genus Gymnocephalus; species Gymnocephalus cernua. Next base: position 22,917,547 of record CM042439.1, read on the forward strand.
AACAAAAGCTTCAACTGTCAGTATCCTTGATATGCAGCATTCACACCAGTGCCAATGTTTAGGAACTTTTCAATGAAATGAATAAAGTATGCTAAATACAGTAGACCTACAACATGTACTCCACAACTTACTTTTTAGGACAATAAAATGAAGTGTATATCACTACAAAGGCCTCTTGGCGTGGACTAAACTCTGACCCACTTGGCTTCAGTTTACCTTGGACTAGGCTGATGTTGTTGCATCACTTAGTACCCTGAACACCATTGACAAAAAGGAAACAGCATCTGGAAGGTCCCTAACATACAGTGAAAAGTGTACAAGTTTGGCAGGTATTAATTGAAAAAGGCTTTCTTTGTATTACAACTCTTTTGAATACATTCCCTTTTTCAGTTCCACAAGCTTACATTGCCTGCTCAATAATGAGTAACATCAAAGTATTATTTTCGGTTAAATGTTTGCCCAATGTTATTTGGCCAAATGCTTTTGAATGTGTCACTGCATGCTAGAAAAAGCTGAAGTCTCATTTTCAGCATGAAGTCCTGCTGACATGAACGTTTGACATGTTTAAATCTAAGATAAGGGTTCCAGAGGAACCAGTTGTTATCGTTAGATAAAGCAATGAGACGCCCTGATAGTATGGAGGAACGTCAGTTTCATCAAGTTTCAAGTGTTGCCTTTGAATGTCTGGTCTCGCATTGAGACCTACCTAGTGACTGCACCTTGCAAAGGGAAACAATCAAGTCCACGTTCCATAGTCGATACAAATAAGAGCATATGGGGAATACTGTTACTGTGATGTGTCTATGTGACGTGTCTACGATAACGTTAGCTAGCTAGCTAACACTTGATCGTGCGGAATAATAAACTAACGTTACAGTAAAGATGTAGCTAGCTATGCAAAACAGCTCGACGCAGAACAGGTTGACTAACGTTACAGCTTTTCTTTTTCCTCATTAACGTTACAGCTCTAGCTAATAACGTGAGTTAACATGCCGTATGAGCTAGCTAACATTTAGCTTATACTTGCTAAATGACCGAAAATTCTTATCAGCCGAGCTACCACGATAACATAAATCCCTACTTCACGTTATTCAGTAGCGACTGTACGTACAATGGGGTACGTGACGTTACACAGTATGGCTGTCTGTCCTCCCCCCCCCCCCCCAAAAAAAAGTGTCCTTAAACGAACCACGAAAACGAACCACAAAATTGTCAATTGTCAGGAAAAAGCGACGTAATTATATTTTACTTACAAAATTCCGCAATGTAAAAAGAGGCAACATAATTTTCTTCACACCAGTCCAGCGTTGAGGTCGGCCGGCCCCAGTATCCCTGCCTGTCTGCCGAGGGAGCCATGATGGAAGAGGAGGAGGCTGTTGGTACTAACGGATTTGTAGTCACATCACAGCACGAGCAGTCCTCGCACGAGCCGAATTCTCACGAGCGATGGGGAACAAAGTCCAGACTGCAGCAGCCGTTGTTACACTAGCTAAACTACAGATAACAGTGAAAGGATTGTGCATTTCACGACTGCCTAGTAAGCAGTCAGCACTAAAGAAAAATGTAAGGTTATATTTAGCTATATTAGAATCAAAATAATAAATAAAGTAGCTTAATTACAACTGAAAAATCTTAATGGTTCTTTTTCTTTCTAGTCTACATTAGGTATCTGTTTATACAGCAACCAATAGCCTAAACAAAATAGTTTCAGTTTAGTACTTTATTGCCATGTGAGCAATAATTTGACAGAATTTGTCTCTCAGACAAAAGAGGAACACAGGACAATAAGCATACATCATCACAATATAGTCAAGGAGACACAAAAAACAGGATGTAGGCCTATTCAAGTAATAAAACAACAGGATATGAGAAAAAAAAGCTCAAAATATACAGTCAGCTTGTTGAATTATAACATTAAGCATTGCTTTATAAGCACTAACTCTGAAGCAGTCCTGCATTTCATTGCAAGAAACTGCATACATGCAGTACTTTGTTTTGGGGAGGTTAGGTACAAGACTGTATACATCACAAACATAGCCACCTCCAATATATCTCTACAGTAGGCTGAGTCATCAATAAACATCTACAGCTCTTATGAGTCTTTCTTCAAGTAATGCAGTTTAAGTAAATGCACTATAAACACCAGGTTTTGGATAGTGATGCCTTAATGTTAACAGCATATTTTCATGGGCAATAAGTACTTAAAAGAACTGTACAATAATGTACATGTGTTTGACTGACAATTATTTTGACTTTATAGTAATCAAGGCATTTCTAACAAATACATATTATTTCTAAGAAAAAATGTTGCTGATCAATTTGCCAACTGTAATGGATTTTACTAAGATTTCACTGTAATTCATAAGTTATAGTGTTATTATCTTTTTTACCCATTGTGTACCCATAATTAACAGTGTTGAACCTCTGAATAGTATATTTGAAGCAATGTAAAGGCACATAAGTAAACTTTATGTCTATCGTAGTTCCCCCTTTTTAATTTTTATGATTAAATACAACTATTTAGATTGCATATTCTTTATGTACTGCTCCAATAAATGTATCATTATATTGTTGTATAAATTATACAATTTGTCCACTATATGGAAGACAATTTTCTGTCATAAATCAATATGCCCTCTAGGTGGTGTGATACTCCACACTACACTACTAGCTCTTTCCATTCATTGCTAAATTGCTTTTTCTAGAAGTTTTCTTTCTGAACCTAATGCAAACACTAAGGGGGGGAGCTTTGATGCTGTTGCTTTTAGCAAGTGCTTTTCTCATTGAACCAGCTGCAAAACCCATCTGGATGCACCAAAATATTTAGTTTTGTCTGCATATTTACAGTTTAATGATTCATTCGCAATGTTTACCTTATCGTGTATACCTTTGCAACTGTATCACATTTTTTGTTGAAGTAGGGCTGTCCAGGTGGTCACACAATCTCTCTGTGGAATGTTCTCATGTTATTCAGCTGGAAAATCTCACTAGAGGCCTGGGCTCAACAGACCTGCCCAAGGCTAAACAGTCAACAGACAGATCAAGACTGGCTGAATGAGTCAGAGTATTCTAATACATGAAGGTAAATGTCAGCAGCAAATATCTAAAAATCTAATTGACAATGTTGTTTGGTTTTTCTCACACTTTTATTGGAAAAAAACGGAAATTTCTAACAGTCTAAAACCATATTTTGAAACTGTCAAATCATGTGTGCACACATTGTTTCATAGATAGTTCTTATTAAATCCGCCATAATTTGGTTTGTTTGCCAGTGTAGATCAGTGCATTCAGGGAGGGTCAATAATAAGAAAAACAGCAATGTAGCCTTTTGGTTAAAAATATATGCTTGTGGTGGAAAGCAGTGCAAATGATGGGCAAACAATTGTGAAGATCCTTTGAGTTAACAAATTGAAAGCAGCCGTGCTTGACGAACTAAAGCATTAAACAACAAGCACAATAAAATCTCTACAAAAGTAAGATTGTTGTACACCTTTTACAAAGACTGTTAAGACTTGTCAACATAAACCATTTTCTGTGCTGCCACATATGGGATCATGTTTCACAGGTATTGTCCTCCTGCATTTACATTTTAGGCATTAATCAGGGAAATTATACTTAATGTAAGTCTTAAGTCCATAATGTGATCTGCCAATGCAAAAAAAAAAAAAGCCACATAGTGATATCAAATAATCTTCAAGTTACAAAGGAAGGGTGTTCACAATGCGTTGCTCACTAAAACACAGGATAAAATGTTTAAACACATCTCTTCAGCCGTGCATTGTGGAATGCTGTTGGCATGTGACGTAAAGGAATGCACTTGTGCGATATGAAACCTGCATTTGTACTTCCCTCAGCATATTGCAATAGGAAATATACAATCGCGCACACATTCAACCTGTTAACTTAATGTGGTTACAATTCATCTCTCATCTTATCGCCCTTTGGCCTAACCATCCTGCCAATGAACAGGATGGACTTTGTTTTCTGGTCCTTCACTAGGAAGATGAAAGGGTGGTCGGCGTAGAACAGTTTAGGGTTTTTCAGCTTGTCTGTGCTGAAGACGCTCATGTCCATTTCGTTTCCATCAGTTCCCCATTCCAAGGCAGAGGCGTGGAACACACTGGCCAGGTAGAGACCCTTCTTCCCGGAGATCTTGGACAAGTCAGCTTTGGATTTGTCCACAGCCTCTGTCAGGCCCAACTCCCCAAGGCTTTTCTGAATAGGAGCAGAACATTAAGGTGAGAATCAGATTATATAAAAGTAGCAGTTGAAGTTAAGACTGAGGTAGTCTCGCATTGCCAGACCTTCCTCCACAGCGCTGTGAAAAAAGGTCTTGCTAGTCGTAGTCTATATCTACGACGTTCCACTCCCTGGATTGCTCCGTTGCCGCCGGAAATTCTGCCGAATTTTACTCATTTCGGCCGGTTGTCCGTAACTATGCACTACTTACTACTTACTATGTAACTATGTGTCCAATCTGAGTTTTCTGTTGCACGACTAAAACAACTTTTGAATGTACACATGTTCCACCAAAACAAATCGTGCAACAGAAAACTCAGATTGGACAGATAGTCTAGCTAGCTGTCTGGATTTACCCTGCAGAGATCTGAGGAGCAGTTAACCATAGTCCTCAGAAATCCACCAGAGTTTAGAATGCCAACACAAAGGAAGCAGAAGGTGACGGAAATGAGGGACATCCTGCGGAATTTACAGCGGCACCTGAACAATCTCGGAAATGAAACTTTGTCAATTACAGACTAAGACTAAGGTGTCATTTTTAGTCTTTAGTCTCTTTTACCTGCAGGTTGTGACTGACTTCCATGCTGACTTTGGGCAGAGACACGGCTATTGCTGTCTGTTGCAGCTTTCCCATCCACGTGTCCAGCTGCTTCTTGGTCAGCATCTTCTCCACTCTGTCCAGAGGTTCCGTATGGTGAGGCATGATGAAGACCACGGTGGACTTTTTATGAGCCAGAGGCATGCTCAGGATGTTTAACTTATTGGTTTTGTCATCATAGAAGCCATAGAGACCTGGGGAAACAAATGAAATGTATTACAAATGTTAACAATCTCTGCCTAACAATACACTTTAAGGACGCTCTTAACTTTCTACTGTGAAACACCATATCCCTGTCCTATACCGCAGGTATGTTTATTGTGTTACAAGTTACATTTAGTATTGCAGAGACACCTATCAAACCAGCACAGGGTTTGAATAAGGATGCACGTTAAGCTGTTGTGAAGCAGCTGTTGTTTCTATGAGCAACATGTAGAGTAATCCGAAAGCAATTGTTCAAAATTTTGGGAAATATCCTGATTTGTTTTCTTGTCGGGTTGGATGAGAAGATTGGTACCACTCTCATGTCAGTGTGTTAACGTAAAGCTAGAGCTGGTTAGCTTGAAGATTTTAAATGAGGGGAATTAGCTAGCAAAATAACACAGCTTAATAATTAACACTTTATATATTGTATGTTTAATCCATACAAAAATGTAAAATGACAATTAGTCACTTTATGCATGTTCTTGTCATTCTGCTTCATCTTTTCATCTATGAAATGCAAATGTTTGCATTGTGGAATTGTTAGCAGAAAGTAGAGCACATGCCATGGAATTTGGGCACTATTTTTGCCCTGATGTTTGACCTGCAATGATCTCGGGAAATCATATTTACTAAAAACAGAAACATAGAATGAACAACAATATTTGATTAAAATACCATTTAGTGGAGGTTATATTGCTAAACTGGATTGTTTATTTTGTATTATTACAGATGTCAATGTAATTGTAAAAATGAAGTTGTTTACTTTTGGAACAAAACCTGAAAGCTCCAGTTTCCCTCTGGCTCTCTATATAGTTATATTTACATAGTACAGATACTTTTTTGACATGAATTTGGACACTCAAAATGGCAAGGGGTAAATATATTGTATATACGGAGTGATTTCTGACATAGGCCATTAAGTTAGTGCTCAGAGCCCAGAAATAGTCCAGCACGTCAGTAACACACCATAAGAAAGGCAAAATGTTGTTTTACAGTTCAGCCTGTTTCCCACAATGCAGATCTGTTCCTTTAAGTGTCACACATGTTGCTCCTGAACATACACACAGGGTTTCTGCGGGGGGCTTAAAAAGTCTACAATTTCAAAATCAAAATTTTTGGCCTTAAAAAATCTTAAAGTGCTCATATTATTCTCATTTTCAGGGATATACTTGTATTTAGATGTGGTACCAGAATATGTTAATGTGGTTTAATTTAAAAAAAACACCATATATTTGTTGTACTGCACATTGATGCAGCTCCTCTTTTCACCCTGTGTGTTGAGCTCTCGGTTTTAGCTACAGTGTGAGGCATTGCGCTTCTGTTCCATCTTTGTTGGGAGTCGCACATGCGCAGTAGCTAGGTAAGGACTACTAGCCAGTCAGAAGCAGATTATGAGGGCGTGCTACGCTAGCAGCTAGGTGAGCATTATAACGTGTGTTATCAAAGTGATGCACGTGTGTCTCTGAAGTAAAGGCTGGACTACAACAGAGCTGTTTGGAGCAGTTTGTGAACAGTGTTTTCTGTTGGAGATGGTAAGTCCCTTTGGGGGGGACTTTGGGCTTTTTTCACTTTGTAAACCTATAACGTGCTCAAAAAGATATACAACACAATAAAGGAAAGGGAAAAAGCCAAAAAGCATAATATGACCACCTTAAATTCGCTGAAGTATTGTGTTCTAGGTCTTAAATCATTTTAAACAGGCCTTACATTTCCTACGTCCATGCAACGCTACCTCTAAGGCTCATTAACATGCTTTGTTTGATTCTGTGGTGTTGTAGTTTTTTCTTTCACTATTCTATATATTAGAACAACTTACATTGCAGCCAATCAGCTTTTGTGTTATTGCACTGAGTCTCTTTCGGATTGTACCACCGACTTAAACATGCTTCTAACTTGTGTTCGGTACACAGCAATGTTCAATTTGAAAAATAACTACCTTTTTACATTTTTGTTGTTGTTTTTTGATGTCATGATATAGGTCTTGAATTTTTTATTCATATTCGTCTTAAAAAGTCTTAAATTTGACTTGTTGAAACCTGCAGAAACCCTTCAACAGGACTGTCTCTACCTACCCGTGCGGTGCATCATCTGTACTGAAACAGTGTAGCTACGGGACACCATGAATCCACGGTTGTCCACCATCTTATGATGGAACTGCTCATCCCAGTGAGCTGTGAGAAATAAAAAAAAAATTAATTAATTTTGAGAAAAACGTAAAGTAATACTACTACACATACACAGGCTTTGTACACACTCACGTTTGAAAAACATAGCATTGATGATCATGGCTCCGTCGGTCTTTTCTACATCCTTGGTGACCTCAGGCAGTTTGCCATCAGTAGAATTGGCTGCCCACTCGTTGATGGAGCTCACCGCGCTCTTCTTATCGCTGAAGTTGATCTTGGAGTGGTCACAATTATAGTGCTTCTTGCTGCTCTTGACAAAATCTTCCACAAAGGTGACAGAGCTGGGTCCGTACAGGCGGTTGCTAATCTTCCAGGTGACGTTGCGGGTCTTTGGGTCGCTCACCTCAGTCAGGAGCTCGGCCAGTCCAGCGTGCAGCTGCTCATCTTTAACCTTAGCTGCATTCAGAATGCTTTTTACCTGAGAGGTGGTGGAGGCTTTGCCCCCAAGAGCCACCAGACCCAGAGAGGAAGCCACTACTACAGGGGAAAAGAGGATGTTCTCTACATCTTTTTCCTTAGCAATGTTCTGGTAGAGACTGAAAGCAAACTTGGCACTGTTGTCAGCCAGGATGGTGGCGTGGTTACTCAGAACTTTGTCTGGTGAAGCCGAAGTGGCAGCTGAAGCTGAAGTGGCCACGAGGACCACGGCTACCAGGTGTGTCACCCACATCTCTGTGCAATGCTAATCAGAGAAAACATAAGACATGAAGACAAACATTAGTCAACAATGTAATCTACTGGCCAAAGGAGAGAGACAAAGTCTTGTCTGGGTTGATGTTTGTTCCGTTTCAGTTTGAAATATCTTGTTCACCTTTTTTGGTGCATATTAAAGGTTTACTCTGCCTGTTTTTTTTTAAGTATAATAGCAGGGGAGTTGGGTTAGCAAGTGCCATTCTCCCAGTAGACCTTAAGGCAAGACTTACATAACAGCCACGTAGGCAGCTGCAGGATGTAACTAGGCTGAAATAATGCCCAGCTAGGGCTGACTTCTTCATGTCTTGGCAAAACAGAAGATTTAAGAACTCAAAAATGTTCTATAGAGGAATAAGTCTTGTTGATGCTGATTGGTTACACGCGGTTTGGAAGAAGTGACGACGTGCTGACACACATGCAACAAATGTTAGGTTTTTGCTCCAGTCCACGTATAAAGAGGGGATGTGTGCTTCCAGAAGGTTCTGTGCATACGGCCAGTTACAGTTATAGAGTTATAGTAGGGTCTTTTAAACTCTAAAAATCTGTTTGTGTGCTGACAGACGATTAGGACAAGTATCAGCCTCTTTATAAAATGCATTAAGAAAACCACAATCTACTTAAAAGAGATGGATAATATACATCAAGAGTCTCTTCTCAGCAGCTTCCCAGACATTTTTTTACAGGCTCACACAAGCCCACACAGAAAGATGGAGCGATATCTGAACTCAATGTGCATGATAGAAATCACTTTGAAAAAAAGGCTTAGAGTTTAAATGTTTTTGTCTACAATACCGTATAAGTATGGTCTTATAGCTTTTTAAAATAAGTACTTGAAGATGAATCTTTCCTGTGTTGCAAGTTCAGAACAGAATAAATAGGGATGAATACATGTATCAAATGCTGCTGATGTGATCTAAATAGCATTCATAAAGAGCTGTATGTGACATTTTGAAATCATACCAAGTATTGGTAAATTTGTTTTGTATATATTTTCATTCATGTTCTGCAGCTACGAATAGTTATTCTAACTGGACATGAGACTTTGAATGAATGAATGAATGATGAGAAATTCTCTGTGTATGTATATATCATCAATCAAATGAATGCATTTTTTTGGGCACTGTAATAAGTAGACAAAGAAAAGAGACATGTCACAGATGTATAGGGTCAGAAGTTGCAGCCAACTCCCTACATGTCTAAACTCTCATGCATTTCTAATACTTTGACATTTTCTTCAACTTTCTTTTCATTATTATTTTTTATACCTATCCAACAACACACATGAACCATGCTGCTCATATCTACAATGGAATCTTAAGCCACATATCACAGATCTGACTTTGTGGCCTCTTTTCACATGCCTGGGCATTTCCCACCAGTTGAATGCTGCACTGCATACTCTCCCTTCCCCCCTTACTCCCAGTACTTCTACTACATCTTACCTTATTAGCCTCTTTCAATAATTCAGCAGGTTATCCTCAAGCAGCTTGCAAATAGATCCCCCAGCGCTGACCTCCTAAAGTTACTGTATTTAATGGTCAGAAACAGAGTTGCCTGAGACAGCTGCAGGAATCGTCATGCCCGGTTCTCAAAGTATTAAAATCTCTGCACTGGAATCTTCCATCCAGGCCGGTCCCGCCCATTGTATCCAGGGGACAACAATCCTCCCCCTCCAGGTCCTAAAGCCTGAAATTGTAGCCCAGTTGGATCACTCAGACCCCTACCACTCAGCGAACCATAATAAAGTTAGCCCTCATTACTTGTACTGATTATGGTTGCACTGAAAAACATACAAAGGAAAACTTCCCTTTAGTATTTCATCAGTATTTTTTCAGCTCATCCAATTAAATAAACAAGATAGTTGTATTTGTGATACACAAAGTAAAGGCGGTATCACTTTTTGGTCCTAGATTCACTGTATTTAAGGAGCACTGCAGTGATTCATCAGGGTTATTTTTTCAGACTTTAAAAAGCTCCTCAAGAGCCACAGAAAACGTTTTACAGCTGTTTTCCTGTGCTTAATAGTACTCTCCATGATGAGTAAACTGAGCTTTATGTGTGGCTCTGCAGGGCATCAGGTCACACGATGTTAGCCCCATCACCATCAGAACAAACAGTAAACTGCAGGAGACAACATGATGTTCTTTGAAACCATAGCAGTCCATCTGACAATCACACAAATGAAACATAACCCTCAAGCTACATGTCTGATACCTCTGCGTATGTGCAATTTCATTACTGTGCAATATCATTTCACTGCATATCACACTGTATACAAATATGTAGTGTCTCAGAACTGTGCACTTTACCCCCCCTTTTTTCTTTTGCACTACTTATTTTATTCCATGTTGTTACATTTCTCTTACGTACACGTTGAACTGGAAAAGGAGTAGCTTCAATCTCGTACATGTGTATAATGACAATAAAAGGTATTCTATTCTATGTGCTACTATGAAAAAAACAGGCGGTGTATATGCTGAGATGGTATGTTTTTTGTTGCCAGTCCCATGGACACTGAGAGACTAGAGAGGCAGACAGGATCTGGTGTGGTTTGTTTTCTGCCTGATTCTTCCTGGTAACTGTATCAGCACCCTTATTGTCTTATGCCTGTGGGAGTTCGACTCAAGCTCTCCATAACAACAGGGAGCTCCAAAGGCAAACTCGCTAGTTCAGTAACTTTTGCAGATATATTCAGTAGTATAGAAACATTTTACTTATTACTTTTAAATATGTATACATGTGAATTCTTGACAAAGGGAATATGGGAACTCCCTTTGTGAAGAGAGTATGGGAACTGAATTGTCTGGTTGCATATTTTCCCATGAATGCTTCCTTCTCTTCTTCCTGGTGGTATGTGCATCCTCCCCCCTGCTTGGGGAGTTGTGTTTAGAAGTGATCAGGCAGCAGGAAGTTACAGAAGAAGCGGATGCATGTCCGCTGTAATACTGCCTCTGTTACAGTAAATCAAGTCTAATGTATTTATACATGCATAGCCCAACATCACAAATCACAAATTTGCCTTAAGGGCCTTTACAATCTGTACAACATACAACACTCTCTATCCCTAGTCCCTCATTTCGAATAAGGAAAACTGCCCCCTAAAAAGTGGAATAAACCTCAGGAAGAGCAACTGAGAATAACCAACAAAAAACATACACAGAATGTGAACATATAATCAGAAAGTCAGAAAAGGTTTTATTGCCACAATAAGAACTTATGTGGAATTTGCCTTGGTAAAAGGTGCATACATAAACAAACAAACAAACAAACATATTAAACATGAATAGGAAATAACCAATAAATACATAAAAACTAATATATACCTACAAAGTAACTGTTGCATAAGAAAAAAGGAGGCTGAATGGGTTGAGTGCAAAATTTGCAAAGAATATATAGTAATAATTGATATATGAAGAATCCGGTAGGATGTCAAGCAGCTTCTAGGTGTGAGGAGAGGACACACAATCACACAGGAAGCAAAACTCAAGCACATAATTCACACAGATAAGAGAATGAAACAAAAACACAACAACAAAATTCCACACTGCCCCGTCATATGACACATGAGGAGGACATGCTGATGGTCCAGCACAGGGATAGTTACTGTAAAAGACATTGAGATGCAGTGGCCTTCAGAAAGCAGGATGAGGAACTATAACACTAGCAATAGCACTTTGAGATTCTTTTATGAAAAGTGCTTTACAAATAAAATTATTATTATTATTATTATTATAACAAATGCTATAGCTCAAATGATACATTGAGACTGAGGATGGCCCGCCAACTGGATAATGAAAGAATGCACATTTAATTGAAAGTTAAGGCAGTAGGTTTGAATTTTGAATTTGGATTTAAAGGCCTCAACACAATCAGACTGATGTCTCCAGGGAGATAATTCCAGAAGAAAGGCCCTGTGGCCTGCTGACAGACAGGAGCCCTGTATTCTGAGAGCGGAGAGTCCTGATTGGAGGAGAGTCCTGATTGGGAAGGGACATTTACAATTTTGTAAGTCATCATAAATGAATCTGGCTTGGATCGGTTGCCAGTGAAGGGAAGCTAAAACTGGTGTAATATGGTCACATTGTTCTAGTTTTAGTTAAGATTCTTGCTGCAGCATTCTGAACCATTTGAAGACTTTAGCACTAGCATGCAGCAGGCCTGACAGGAAAACATTCCAGTCTGGATCATACAGAGGAGTGAATTACAATCTCTGCATCAGCCGTGGATAAAAAAAGATCGGATTTGAGCTATGTTGCGTCAGTGAAAGAAGGCGAACCCAGTGATATCTTTGATGCGCTGATAAAAAGAAAGGGTTGTATCGCACGTAACACCATGGTTCTTAATTGTTGAACCTTGGGATATCACACAGATGTCTAGAGCTACTGCTACTTGATCAAACTGGTGTCTACGCCGAGCACGGCCAATGACCAGCAATGGAAATGCAGCAATAGTTTAGCATGTTGTGTATTTCTGCCACACATTAGTAAGATGTACAGTAAGTCTTTAGAGGTCGGCTATACAATACCAGATTTTATATATTTCTAGTAAAATGTCTGTTAATCTGATTAATTCAGGTGACTTTGTTTCTGTAACATCATAGACCAGAACATTTGTTTAATGGCCGGTGATTTTAATTCACTGTTGCAGTATTTACAACCACGTAACTATCATCTTACCCAGATATGATATGATGTAATAGCTCAGAGGGAAAGATATTAGATTTCATTTTGTTTCTTACTTTCATTAGCTTTTGGTAATGTTTTTAAGTCTGTTCCACAAAACACTTTGTACAATTCTAGCAATGCGAGTGTGCTAGATAACCTGATGTTGTGTCTCTGTTGTTCTGTGTTTTGACTACAGGAAGTACAGGCATCATTTTGTAAAGGAGTACTCCACGATCATTTGGTTCTGCTCTTGATCAAAGTTGCGAGGCTTGAAAGAAATGTATTTTAAAAATCCTGCCTGTTTGTCCCTCGTATAGGTCACGTTCACAAAACTCTAAGTCCCACATTTCCCATAATGCAACCAATACCATCATTCATTAGACTTTCAAACTCCACGATGACCCAGTGTGTAGCACAGGCTTTCCCACGTTAACCCTGATGACATCATTATCCCCAAGGCACATGTTCATTTATTAATCTAATATTGCATATACATTTGTTGCAATGCTTCTCTGATGTAATGTTCAAAATTGGTAATAACAGTTTTTGATTTAAGTTGATTGCTGTGTAATGACAGCCCACATATTTCATTATGACTTCCTCTTCCTGAAATATCTCTAAATGAACTCCCCAAAAGGTCTTTCCCCACAATTCATTCATGTATTTACTGTTTTTGGCCTACATTTAAGCCTTCCACCGAGCCTTTTCTGTGCATTTTAAATCAAACGTTCATTTGAATTCACTGTAAATCAAATCTTCTTTATGTTTCGGTATAGCAGTGTCTGGCTCCAGTTTCTCTGAGGCTTTATCTGAGCATTGCTTCAGACAGAAGAACTGCAATACCCAGGTTAACAAATTCATTTTTGCATTATGTCCATGTTCACATATTCGGCTTTTCTCACAATCACTCAAAAAGAGAGACAAGTAACCAACAGTACAGCAGGTCCAGGCACCCTCTGCTGGCTGACATACTGACAGTCTGAGCAGTGGTAGTACTTCCTATGACCACTAGAAGTCGACAAAAAGCTAACATAAAAACAGGAAGCAAAAGAGCATTGTCTTTTTACTGCTGTTGGCACTGGTGCTACTGCTAGGTTACTGTTACTAAGATAAGATAAGATAAGATAGATTTTTATTATCCCGAAGGAAATTTGTCTTGGACAAACAAACGATATCTGCTGTTTAATGAATTCAACACAACATAGTGCATACATACATACACATATACATAAAGTACACAGACACAGACTGCTGCATCACTCTGCAGGGACATGCTCACGTTGCATGCAGAGACTGCGACTAGCCAACTAAATTGCACACTGCCCGTTGTACAACACATCACAATCATGCTGTCGCCACCACGGCCACCTTCACTATCATCATCATACTTGATTTACACCAAGCAATGACATTATTTTAGCAACACTGTGATGAGTTGCATTGCAAGTAGGCTACACATTCCAATTCATTTAAATTAATTTGTGTATGCATGTGTCTTTCCCACTAACAAACCACCACATGACCAGCATGCATTTCACCTGTTAGAGAAGTTCTAGTCGAGGGACCGTCTCCCTGCCACTGCTAAATTGTGTGAGATTAAAGAGATCTGACGTAATGATCCCAGGCCAAGGGTTAATCTCTGACTGCTGAGCCTGGAATAGATCTCTTACAATATGTTACTCATCTACTCTACCTTTGTGCCAGGTGTTGGTAATGCAAGGGCGTAACTTTGGGTTCATCATTGGCGGGCGGGCGGGGGGGGGGGGCTGAGATCTCCAAAATTAAAGTTTTGAGCATATCAAACACTTCATTTTCTGCATCAAGTTATGGTGTGAATGTCTTTAATTATGTAAAGGAAATTATTATTAGATAATTGGGGACTTGGTGCACTGGACAGTTTTGATTATTGGGATGGTTGTAATCCCCTCCCCTCCCTATAAATTACGCCTATATGGTAATCCAAGGCCTCCAAGGGGTCTTGTTAATTATTACAACATTAACAACCAATCAAAATGCCTAAATATGATAAATATGAGAGCTTTTTCTGACCACCCATAGGCCTATGAAAAGCTTTCAAAGCTCTTGTCTGCTCCGTGGAAACTCTCCATCACGGCCCATCCAAAACCTCCTCACCTCCGCCCTTGTAGTTCTGCTTGGGACATTCCAGGAAACACTAACATTTCCTAGGGATGGGGCCAATGCCGACTCTCCTGGCGACTTCAGCATTCCCCCCCACAGAGAAGTTTAATTAAATTATTCCTCTCTTATCCCCCTTTGATCTCTCCCTCCTGAAATCTCCTGCCACACTTCACACTGGCAACACACTTGATTTAACACTCTCAACTCTAGCACACAAGACACTGAGTATCATGTCCAAAATGGAACAAACAAGGCTGGAGACAGCCAACAGGAAGAGGTCCACAAATCTCAGATCCCCTCCAGATATCTTCTCATACGTCACTTCTCCTCTCTCCTCCTCTCTACATCTATCCCCTCTGTTTCTGTGCCGTCTTATCCGTCTGCAATTTTAATATCCGTAATGTCACATTTACGGCGTAAGATTTATGTCTGTAGAAAGGACTGAAAGTGACTTTTGATGCTCCCCATGTTTGCAGTGATGTTTCCTCACGTTGCATTAACCATACATTTTATCAAGTGAGTCTTAAAGTCTTATGAAAATACCGAACAAGAATATGGTATAGGGATTGGAAACATGTCCAAACTGTTTGATCCAAGTAGACCGTGTCTCTAGAAAGTAAATCCTATCTTGTTTCTACAACGTTCCTGAAGGAAATGGAGCTGTGTTTAGAATACATTTGCAAGTGAGTTCTTCACTTTATTTCAGAAAAGCATTGATTCAAAGTGAGCCATCAACCTGTGCAAATTGACTCTTATTTTTTTTTTTGCAGCTGGATTATTTTAAACGAATCAATAGCTTTTGAATTTGATACCTTCAACAAAAAAATCAAATGTTAAAACAAATGTGTGTGCATTGGAACTGGAAGGTGTCAGTAATTAGTAATAAACCATTTACTAATGATTTATGGAGTCATTAATAAGAACACATTTGGGGTTGGCAAGTTGTGATGAATTCCTTTGGTTGGTGTCCGTCCTCTCTATGTTTGCAGCAATGGAATTATTAATGTCGGTTATTCGTTAATAAATACTTACTCAGTCATTAGTACATGGATTATAATCCAGACCCCCTGTAGCTTTTTTTCCAGAGGGTAAGCGGCCATATGCCAAACAGAGGGATTTACTGTTGTGCAAGTTTATTCATCAGGATAAACCCCTTGAGATAAACCATCTCGTCTCCAAGGGGTCCTACCATACAACACAGGCAAAAGTGAATAACAAGAAACTAAACAAAGACATTAAAGTAATAGGAAAGACAAAATCAAAACAAGAATTCAACCGACACACTACAGTCAACGAACAAACATCGGAAAGAAAGAAAGAAAGAAGAGTACATTGAAACAAGTACAATTTACCTTAAATAAAGAAGACAAACCGTTTTTAAACGTGAAATAATGTTAAGGGGGCGTTAGCTACTCCAGTCTGAAGATGCCTTACACATGAATGCTCTCTTTACAATGGCTTGTCTGACAGTAAGAATGGAGTAGTGCTCAGAGTTACTTTAATGATATAGCCCCGACATCTTCAGCAACTTTCTTTTTAAGTTCAAAAGTTAATATGTATGAAAATATACATAAACATGAGTCCAACATATTATTAGCAAATATAAATCAGCCTATTTGTGATTTGTTTATACATTTAAAACATTTTACATGTACATTTTGAATGTTGATGACAGGCTCATTGGCCTGTAGGTAAGGTAGCCACTAAGGTAGCCATCCATAGATACAGTTAGGCTTAAAGATTTACTGTGAAACATGATGTATAAATATGTGAATGTCAATATATATTGTAATAGCTTAGTGTTGTATGCACCACAAAAAAAGGCCACCCTACATATTATTGTAGGCCCAGTTTAATATGCAACTGAATTTCATACAATCTCTAGTGGGCGAGGGGGGGAGGGGGGGGGAGGCCTTTTCAGCTAAGGGGTCCTTGGCCTACAACATGTTGAAGACCCCTGAGTCCAAAGTGTTGTAGGTCATGAGGATATAGCTGAAATGTAATGTATGTACATTTAAAGCCGAGTTTCAGCAAACGAATGATTTAATGTTCACGTATTAGCCATTCATTCGTAATTAACAACACCAAATAGTTACCATTTATAAACCCATTTATATAAGTGTGCATTATTAGAAAGTGGCATTGACATGTTTGTGGTTTGCTTAATCATACGACTCATTCATTGCAGTAAAAAACTGCAAACACCGTTATAACCATTCCTCCTCCAGAAGTAAAACTGCAGGTCCGTTTACCTGCGACAGAGATACCATGCACACTGTAAAAAAGTACCCATTACAACACATGAGTTAGCCCTGCGGTTGGCCTAAACCAAACGCTTAGATGGAGTATCTTTTGCAGTGTGCAGCTCCGCACAGCTCCACCCACTCCGTGTCAGACGGATTACAGCTCTGAACTCTTCTATGAACACTGAAGGTACGTCCTAATTCAAGAGGAGACTATCCTGCGAGTTATTAAAACATTCGTGATTTAGAAAAACGTCCAGCGTGCTGCGTTGCTGTTCGCTGTTGGAGTACCCAGGACAGGAGGCCGATGTGTGCCATTGGTCTGCCTCACACGGCCGCTCAAAGTTACTTTAGAGACTTGTATGAATCCGTAAAGTCCAACTGTGAAGAGACGACATTATGTCAACATCCATGGAAATAACTGATTAACCGAGAGCTTCTGACGTTCCCAACACTGTCCAGGATTTACAAAAAAAAAAAAAAAAAAAAAAAACCTGTCCTGGAGGTAAGGTACGTGTTTGTGCGCACTTTATCGGATTATCTTGATATAATCTGAGTAACTGTCACTTGCATCATGCTTGTGGAATTGAGTTGAGTGATCTGTCCTCACTGGGTGTGTGTGAATGCATTGTTTTTTTTTTACGACACTCTTTTATAGATTTCAATTGCTGTTATGGCCAATATCCGCACAGGCTGTTATGACTGTCTAATGACACCCCACTGTCTCCAAATGGGTACACAGGCTACATTATGATACTGTAGTACATGAAAGATTACAGGACACAGATGTTTTTCATGTGTTCTTCTGCATGATGGTTGATTGGCAGTTGTGGAATAAGTGAAACTGAATGTGTTTGCTGAGCAGCTTTAGTGGCACCTGCTGCTGAAAGAAATAGTATTAGGTCCAAACACAGACATGTTTGGAAAAAATATGGTTACACTGGCACACACTGAACTGGGTGACTTTCATCGGACTCCATTTCCCATCATGCATGCAACTTGACAACTGGATAA
This sequence comes from Gymnocephalus cernua, assembly GCA_023631565.1. NCBI lineage: Eukaryota > Metazoa > Chordata > Actinopteri > Perciformes > Percidae > Gymnocephalus > Gymnocephalus cernua. The sequence goes on from CM042439.1 coordinate 22,935,527, forward strand.
TGAGACTATTTTTTTCTGGCATGATAAACACTGAACTGATGAGGTAGATATGTATGGGGATCTTCACTATTACTGAAAATATGAACTAATCATGTTCTACTGCATATAATCCAGTTGTCCCCATAAACATAGTTGACTGAATATGTAATGAATGTATTTCAGTGTTTTCCTTAGGTTCGTGGAAGACGTAGGTGCACGTATTTGGCGGGAAGATGGGGTCTTACCCTAAGAAACTGTAAAATGCAATTTCACATCATTTTGGTCCGTTATCATTCCCACATCTGTGTCTAAAACGTTGGAAAAGCTAGAGCAGATAATAAATAAATAACACTCATACAGCTTAAAGACAAAACTTCCACTGGGGGCCGACTGTAATCATTAGATCTGATAATTATCAGTTAGTTTTAATGCTCATATTGATGTTAGATTCATTCGGCTTAGGTTGGGTGCTGCGCATAAAGCTTGATTTATACTTCTGCGTAAAATCTACACCGTTACTACGTACGTAGGTACGTGGAGACACAAACCTATGCCGGACCCTACTAGGTATGGTAAACTCGATTCCTTTTAAGGATTCGGGTTATTCTGAGTCACTCACTAAACTGATCCGGGTTGTGCGAGTCACTTGAGTCAGTATTGCTAAATCGCCAAGGAAACTCAGTCCTACTGCGAGCTTGCAATGTTTCGGACTGTAGTAGCTAATGTTGCAAGAGGTTTGTGTGTGGCGCTGTTATCATTTTCGATTGAATTGTAGTAGGACTCAACTGATCTGAGTTAATGATACTCGTGACTCATGAGTTCATTTAAAGAGTCGGGTGAAAGATCTGAGTGAATCACGACTCAAACAGGTTTAGACCCTACGCCGTAGCCTGACGTGCGCCTCTCAATAAATGTAACTACACGTCGCAGCGACTCACATCGCTCGGCCGTGGCTTGGTAGCGGTGCATTTCCCCCGACTCATTTCCCCCGACTCATTTCCCCCGACTCATTTCCTGGTTCTCCCTCTTCCATAAACAACATGAAATCAAGGAGAGCGTTAACTTTTCCTGCTCCAGATTTCCCACCGTGGTCAGAAAGAACAGGGGAGACACTTTGTGTCTCTCACTATGACTCCAGAGTCACTAATGGCTCCAAAGTTATTGACCTAGTGGGTTTCTTGAAGTCTTTGACAAACAAGTAGTGATGTCACCATCTTTGCAAAGCAAATTAATGAAGCTTTAATCAGATTGGTCACTCCTTTTGTCCTCTCACATCTGATTTGAAGAAGGCATGTCTGACTTCCAATTATCATCTCTGTCTGTACCCCGGCCTTCCTGCAGCGCCGCTCACTGCATCTGCCAGACTAATATCACCTTTAATAAATGAGAGGTTGCTTTGAGAACTGGCAGGTGTTGCTTGGCTAATAATGTGCAGCCGGGCAGGAGAAGAGGGCCTCACTTTAACAAGCAGAAGCTCATGTTCTATGACCAATGATGGATGTCGGTTAGCACAGGGAAAACATCAACATTTAGTGGAATAAAGTCCTTTGCTTCAACAGCAGCTTTGTTTCCACTCCGTGCCCTCGTACTACTTGCGGGGAAATGCAATGAGCGTGTGGCACTAATGGAAACTCTATTTTTGGCTAAATCCACTAAAATATTAAGGATACTATTAATGCATGCATATATAAATTTCACGGAGTGAACGATGGAAGCCTGAAAAGAGGCGACAGTGACCGAGATAGAAGGCTAATAATAGACCCATATGGCAGAGTTGGCTGACACTTAGTGGATTATTCTATTATCATTCAATGAGCACATAAATCTATCTCCACTGACAACTTGGACACAGTGAGGTGCCTGATGTGGCCTCGGAGGCATGTTGACAGGAACCAGGGTAATTCTGGAAGTTGGCAAGGCGGTGAGGAGAGTAGTGAAGGCCTCAGGTAAATGGCAGGTTCGTGAGAGGGAAGTGGTCTAAAGCCAGCTGAGTGTGAGGCCAGCTGGAAGCCCACAAGAGAGAGCTTTGTCGTAGGCTGAGTACAGGTGAACCTGGTTGAGTAATATTTGGAGAGCTTGCTTCACTTTTATTTATTGTTTTGCCAATGATTCACCTAAATACTATGTTCTGTTGATACGGTACCGACGACGGTGACTACATCATATCTGTTTCCAGCAAAACAGATGGAAAGCAGAAAATACAGAGAATCCATGTTAAGTTCTTCTTTACAAACGAAATAAATGGCAGACTGACTGACTGACATGTGATCTGCATTCTTCTTAGAAAACAATTAGTTTTTAGAAATGTCTCATGATATATTGTCTCTAGAAGTGTATTATTCAACTTTTGTTTTTGTTAAAGAAGGAAAAGAAAATCGCAATACTCAATACTACTGAATCGCAGTACTTCTAGAAGCGCAATAAGTGAAAATCGCAATACAAATCAAATCTGCGCCCAACTATCGTGAAATAATCGAATCGGGACTAAAGCACATGGTCCCAGCCCTAGCGACAATGACCGATTCACAAGTTCTTGTCCAGAAAAGAGGAGAGACTATACTGTGGAGCATGAAACAGAAGCTAAAAGAAACAGTATAAAATACATACAAAATTAACAGCACACTACAGCCAGGAGTCCAGTCAACAGCACAGTTCCTGTTACTGTACACCACAAAATCAGCTAACACGGCTGACTCCTTACAGCCCATATACTGTAGGACATTTCATACACAACGTTGGACTTATACTACTACTAATACTACTAATGTGTATTTCCAGCAGGTCAATGCAGGCTCATTCAAACTCACGTTCATTGAGGTCAAAAGCTTATGCGTCTGGTGTTCTCAGAATTGCCTGTGTGTGGTTGCGCACAGTTGTTTCACTATAAACACCACAAGTTGTGTTGAAAGACATTCCTTCAAAGGTCACGGTAGTTTATGCTGCACATATTTTATGAGCAGATTCATCTTTTCTGTCAATCGTTGATGGAAGTCCTGGATCAGGAACACTTAGGCAGTCATTTCTTCTGATAATAAGTTGGATTTGGTTTATATTTTGTGTTGCAACAAGCATTGCCTTTGGTCTTTGTACAGCTCCGCTCCATCAAAAACTTCCGACTGTCATGGCATTAACCCTGATGTCAGACAGAGACTTGTAGGCCATGTCCCTATCCACAATAGAGATCAAATCAGCTTTATTCCCTTTAGTCCAGTTTACACCCACTGGGAAAGAAAGATAAAACATGGGAAGACATATCTTGGTTGGATCCTTTCTGAATACATACTGTACCAGACATCATTTATGTGGAGTAATGTCCAGTTCACTCTGTAAAGAAGCTTGAAATCACACAGCAATGGAGGACTGAAGCATCTCAATCCTGACTGGGCCTAGATTACCTCATGATGACGGTAGCACCATGGTAGAGAGCCACAATGAGACAATAGGCTAACCTGGCTGGAATAATGTGATTTCAGCTCCAGTTGGCTCTTGTTTGAGGATGGGGTCAGGATGTGAATGCTGGGAATCTGCCAACTCCTCTGAATCTAGGAGAAGGCTTCCTCAAGCCTGGGAGTTCCCATATAATAACCAGTCAACAGTGAAAGGATGCAAATCTGCATGGTGGATGCATGACAATTTCCCCCTTTTGAAGATTGCTGTATAGATTTGGCAGTGGATCCAAAACAAACTTTCGCACTTATCCCCTGGGAACACCTGAATAGGAAACACAGCTCAAGTACTATACAGCATGCCACACACAATACCCATCAACATTTTATTGTATTTTCCTGCAACTATGGAGTACATAGACAGTTAGACATATAGCATGCAGTTGGTTTCAATTGTGTTACTCTTTTAAATGTTTTAAGTAATTAGAGCAGTTTCTGTCAGACAGTAAAATGAGACAGTTTATAGAGCCTTGACACACCAGGGAGACGGTCGGCTGTCGGCCAAAGTTGGACCGATGGTAAGCGTCCGTTGCTCTATTTTTTGCAGTGTGTCCCGGACAGTCGCCACTAGTCGATCCTCGTTGGCTTTTTTTGTTGTTGAATCAGCGTCAGAGCTGTCGGTTAGAGGAATCACTCCGATTGATCAGATTGAGAAAATCAGTGCACGAGAAGAAAAACGGAAGTGACGAAAGCGAGCAAACGACTTAAGTCAACACACAGAAGGCACACACAGAGGACTCTTTTCATTTTGCATCATTATCTTCGTCTGCTCTGATCAATCCAAAAATGACGTCTGAATATTCCTTCTAAAATTGCACATTCGAATGGTTCAAACTATGCAATGTTTTGTTGTATGGTTGTATGTATCATCATAGCAACGGTTTGAATATCCAGTATACCTTTTTGAATGAGGAGAGTGTTTTAGTTTTATATGTAGTAGGGGATCCCTGCTCTGTCTCTGTTTCAGCTAAGGGGTCCTTGGTCTAAAAAAAGACCCCTAATGTAGACTTGTGTCTTGTTTCCCTATGAATCTTCTTGTGAATGTGAATCAAAGGTTTCTGTCACTATTAGCTTTGGATTTTGATATGACATGGAAACAGAGCGTTAGCTGTAAATCGACGCAGCCAGACAAATTTAGCATGTTGTTATTTCTCTGCTCAGCGATAAGGACAAAGGAGCAGTTTGTTTTGTTAAGGACCGTTGACCAGGTTGCATGCTCTTATCTACCGCCACAGTATCTGGCTGGGGCATTGCTGTTCATTGCCGCCTTTTCTGTTCAGTGGGCGAGAGTGTGTTTTCTGTCTAGAAAGCCACATCTTCATGGTCCGGTCCAGGAAATTAACCATGGTCATGGCAGGAGTTACAGTGGGGCCCCCAGATCGAAATGGCTCTGTTTTCTGGTGGTGTGAGGATCATGGATGGGTTTGTGAAATGTCCCCACTAGGCAACCATCTGCAGTAATCTGTGCTGGACCAAAGCAGTAATCTCATTGAATAAGGAGGCCTCATTTATTTTTTGACACAGTGCTATCGTCGATCTGACTATAACCTTAAGGGTGTATGTATGTAAAAATCCACCAACAGTGGATTCAAACTTGAAAAATCCAGACTCCTCTACTCAGTCTCTGCTCTGCATGCAGTGAGTGCAGACACTGACAGTTGTGACACCACTCGTTAACTAGGTTAGGCAGGTTTTCTTACATGCACAGCGTTGTGTTTATGTATCTTTACTTAGCCCTCTCTGCAGTGTTTTGACAGTCAGCCAGGTAGTGCCGCCCATGACGATTGTTGTGCGGCTGCAAAATTGCCTCGGGAAGGAACTTGTTTTGGTGGAACATGTGGACGTTCAAAAGTTGTTTTAGTCGTGCAACAGACAACTCAGATTGGACAGATAGTCTGGATTTACCCTGCAGAGATCTGAGGAGCAGTTAACCACCGCAGTTTAGAATTTCAACACAAAGGAAGTGTTAAGTAATGGCAATGCGGCCGAAAGTAAGGAGCGCTAACGGGGCAATCCTGGAAGTAGAAGTTCGAGAATATAGACTATCAGCCAATTAATCTGATAATGAATGAAGTTCACTAAATTAAAAATAAAAATGACCAAGATTCTAAAGCGATGCTATCAGCTCTGAGGCTGTACTTGGGCACAACAGTGCTTTGAGCTAAATGCTAACAACTATCAGCATGCTAACATGCTCACAGTGACAATGCTAACATGCTGATGTTTAGGTTATATTTACCAGGTTCACCATCTTTGTTAAGTGTGTTAGCATGCTAACATTTGAAAAACACAATGTACAGCTGACGCTGATGGCTAATTGGACAATGCTGGTGTACCTGTAGGAAATTGCATGGCAATTCATGCAATAGTTGTCAAGGTATTGCAATTAGAACCAAAAATATCATCCTCTTGGGACCAACAATTTCTTTTAGCAATCATTATTCCTTAAGGCATAAACCTCCATATAAACTAACTTGTGGCAAGTCACGGACTCACTGAGGTAGCACGAAGCATAGACAGGCATCTTTTTTGCACGTCCATTGCCTTGCTGCCAGAGAGGAATTGAGGATTGCTGGATTTAATTGCTTCAACAAGAAACAGACAAAAGGAAAACGCTGGCTTATTGTGGACAGTAGGCCAAGTTCTCAAACTAGGGAGTGTGACACACTTATCATATGCAATTTTCTCTTGAAGTGATGTCAAATGACCACGGCAACCATGTCACTGTCAGTTCTACTTTCATTCTATTCCATAATACTATCTCACTGTGGACCAAAGTGGTAGAATCGCATTGCCATCCATAGAGCCATGCACATCAAAAACAATGATACTTTAAAAGTCAACATTATCTTAGGATCTGTCACTTACCTCGGTCTCCAAGGTTTTTTTTAAGCAATATGGTCCTAATGGCCACATGCTTAGACTGGGAGCTTGGTCCCAATATCCAACATTATTATTAGACATAATTAGGGCTGAAACGATTCATCGAGTTACTCGAGTAACTCGATTACAAAAATTCCTCGAGGCAAAAACTCTGCCTCGAAGCCTCGTTAAATTCCGATGACGCGCACTATACACGCAGGGATCTGATTGTTCCACACGGACCGTTGTTCAGGAAGCACACCACTAGCGCGCGATACATTTTGAATTTAGTTAGCGCGATGGCGGAGAGTAAAGATGTCCAGAAACGGCAGAGAATGTCTAAAGTTTGGGAAGAGAACAAGGTGCAATGTGTCTACTGACCTGGCATACCACAGCAGTACGACTTCAGCATCTGAACCGTAAACATCCGCTCCACGCCGTTTCACCGAGCGTCGCTGAAACAAGGTAACGTAGCCTAAGCAGCCGCTGATTTTAATCGCATACTGTATTTGTAGCGATGTCGTGATGTGTGTTGACTAGATATGATGTTTAGATTTGATGTTTTTAACTAGTAAACTTATTCACGTTCAATTGCAAGAGAGTATAGCCTAAAAAAAAACCTTCACACACACACACCCTCGTCTCTCACTCTTCCGTGTGCGCGCGCACACACACACACAGGTTGCTAGGTTACCATAGAAAATAGGCTCACCCCTGAAATTATATATTATTTGTTGGTAGCCTAATGGTAAATGCTGCAGGTGTAGAAATCTACATAAAACAGATCTTTACTTTGATGTCAGGGCTAGTTTACAGCATGAAACTTAATTAAATTAAATTGCCAAATGTTGGAGTTGGAATAAATACCTCTGTTCTTTTGAGAAATAAAAGCCAAATGCTTGATCATTTTACAGCCACATCATTTTCGTTATACATTATTTGTTTTGGTTGTTTCAAAACGCAAAAAAAATTATCCGATTAATCGATTAATCGATCGATTAATTTCTAGATTAATCGATTACAAAAAGAATCGATAGCTGCAGCCCTAGACATAATATAAATAACACTTACTCGGACTCCAATTATGCAATTACATACGCTACTCCATACAAAAATGATTTGAAAATGCTAAAAGTAGAGTAAAAAAGAGCAATAATGGTCCCTTAAAAAAGAGACAAGGCATAGCACCATCTCTCCCAGAGAGCCACGGAAAACAATAGCTTCTGTGCCAAGACATTTTTACCTGCCACCAAGGCAACACACTTCTCTCTGAGGAGAGAAGTGAGTTTAAGGGGCAACACGCTGACTCCATCTTACTCTTTCCATTTTACTGATGCTCTTCTTGTTAAAGGATCAAGTCATACCCAGAGATAGATGCTGCCTACCTACCGATGCCTATTTTCTACAGTCATACATCCTTAGATTGGTAAAGGTTGACTCAGTGACTGTAAAGCATATACCTTATTATTACCTGTCCCCAGACATGACTCAACTATTGAATAGTGTGTTGACTTCCGCCCCCAGGTGTTGTAACTGCAAACAAGGCCCAGGACTGTCAACATATTCATGGTGTTTTGTGAAAGTATACCTCAGCAACATGACGTGTCATGGCACGTCTATGAAAAATGTAATTGTATGTACAAAAACAGAGCTAATTATTGGAAAGCTTGTTCTGTTTGGTGACACTTTGATCCTCTTCAGGGTTCCCAGTCCTGTGTGGGATGTTAACAGACTGGTGGCGCGTTGAGGCTGAAGGAGCATGGTGAAACACCAACCCTTACAGGTCTATGAGAAACAGGTCTTTGTGTCCTTCGTCACTGGGATCTATGGTTGCCGCTGGAAACGCTACCAGCGTTCCCAAGAGGACAGCTCCAGGGTAAGGCTAAACATTAAGTGATAATATGTGATGATAATATATTGACATAAAATTCAAATGTGACTTGCTTGGTATGCTAATAAATACCTTTCTATTACTGTCACAACCTTATTGTATTACTGTAGTACTATTATTGTATGTAGATGCAAGTTGTTGCAGATGGATGATCAAATCATAGATCTTTGATTAAAGCTGGTTACTGTCGATTTTTGATGTACTAGTGCTACTATTTTAGTACTATTACAATCATTTTTCAGTACCTTTCTTACAAAACCCATTTCATTGAACAAAAGAAGAAATATGAAACGTTTAAGCAGCCGTACACAAACTTTGGTGTGTCCTGGGTGAAAGTCCTGTGTTTGTTTGACCCATCCATCCTCCTCTGTAAGCGGACTTTGAGACAGGGCTGACGAAAAATACATCAAAAAAACAAACAACAGCAGACACAGCGTAGCGTACCAGCTGGTAGCATGCAGCTAGAGACAAAAGGTCATTTTAGCTTACCGGTAGCCTGCAGCTTGACATTTCCAGACACCATGGCTACTGCTGGAGTCGGAGATGATGGAGAAACAACCGAACAGGAAAATCTGTTTTCCCTAAAGTCACCAGTGTGGCAACATTTTGCCTTCCCAGTGAGCGAGTTATGTAAACAAACAGCAAAGGTAAAGCATGTGGGCTCCATGGTGCCTTCAGGTGCACCTTGTTAACCTGATGGTGCATTCAATTGCACTTCATAACCTCTGAAAAAATGTAAACTGTTGTTGTAAAATACCCTTCTGCAATATAGTGGCTCTTATTGTGAAATTGCCGTCCCTGTTAAAAAAAATGTTTTACATTGAAAATGAATTGAATCGTGACCTTAAAGGAATATGCCACCGTTTGTTGAAATAGGGCTTATCACGGTCTCCTCTAGATGTAGATAGGTGGGCAAACACATTTTTTGTCTCATTGCATGCATTGTCTCAGTCCGGCAGAGCCGCTTCTAGCTTAGCTTAGCGTAGTGAATGGAATCCTTTGTTGCCGTTAGCATGTCGTGAGTAAAAGTGAGCCAACAACAACAAAAAACAACCTAATTATGTCTTTTTGCCTGCATATTCCAGAGTATAAATAGCAATGCAAAATAAGACTAGACGATTTCCTAGGCATATATTGATTTGGGACTACATTGGGTGGAAGTAGCCTACAGCTGAAGCACTGCTACTTGGCGCAGAGATCACACAGCACCTCTGTGTGAGTACAGGTCTAATATGGGTCGATCTATCCCATAAAATAACCATGTGTCATTTTTACAGTAATCACTCTGGACAGCTGTTTATTGGGGCCATTCTGCGTTTTTCCCAGTTGACTTTATCGCACCGGGAAAAAAAGTCGAGGACTGCAGGATGGATCAATGCTGAGAAATCCTGGGTAGCTGTGACACAACTGCGGGCAGCACGCTCATCTTGATCTGACACGTTGAGCCTGGTTCGCCGGTACCTTGTCCCACTCGCCACATCACAGACACTCTATTTCACTCGGCATATGTTGGCATATTCCCGCACACTCACACCACCAGATCGTGTTGGCTTTCATCCCCACGTCCTCGGGCTGTTGAGCGATCACAACCTCCTCCTCCTCCTCTCGTTCTATTCCCAAAGCACTCAGCTCCTCTTCTGAAAACTCTGTTTCGTAGAGGTATGCTTTTGGGTCTTGACTGTCTGAGAAGTCATCCTCTTCGTCTCTCACAAAATCCGCCATGTTCATCGCCATTCACTGTCTACTGTAGGAAAAATAGCCAGCTATTCACGCCGGTATGTTGACAGAAGTTGGGGGGTTTCAGGTGCTGCGGTTATGGGGGCAGCTGTTCTCTCCGTCCTGTGTGTGTTGATGGCGCGTCCTGAAAGTAGGTCAAGGGGCGTGGCCGGGCGATCTACCTGCCTGCACAGCTGTAGTTGATTCAACTAAGGACTGCTGCAGTATTTAGACCTGGGCGGAACTCATCTTCGGCGCCAGATTGTTACAGCTACCAATGTGGTAACTTGGCTCCCAGTGTGATAGCTACCTTGTTTGTTCACGTCAGTACTTTCCTCATATTTCCTCGTGCTTCGCCCACTGTGTCTGCCTGTGATTCTCTGTGTTTTGGGTCAGAGCCTCGGCCGTAACAGCTGCGTGATCTCTGCGCCAATGTAGCAGTGCTTTGGCTGTAGGCTACTTCCACCCAATATAGTCCCAAATCAATATATGCCTAGGAAATCGTCTAGCCTTATTTTGCATTGCTATTTGTACTTGTTGTGAATACGCAGGCCACAAGAAGTAATTAGGTTGTTTTTTGTTGTTGTTGGCTCACTTTTACTCACAACATGCTAACGGCAACAAAGGATTCCATTCACTACGCTAAGCTAAGCTAACAGCGTCTCCGCCGGATTGAGACAATGCATGCACTGAGACAAAAAAATGCGTTTGCTCACCGATCTACATCTAGAGGAGACCGTGATAAGCCCTATTTCAACAAACAGTGGTGTATTCCTTTAAAAGCAACAGTCAAATCTAATCCTAGATTTGCAGATACTCCTAGTTCTTAAATGAAGCATTGGTGCTTAAGCCATAGTATTTACAGTGCATCTGCTGTTTTAGTTATAACCTGGCTTACAACTCAGGCATCAGCCTGTTGGAGAGTTGCAGCAGAACGGATAAGAACAAAATCCTTGATTTGCTAAGAGAAAGTGTGTGTACATCTACTGTATTTATGCATATGCCTGTTAACCTAAACATTCTTATCTCTATTTCCATGTATACTAGTTATGCAGGGTTCTCGTAAATGTATGTAAAGAAAGTAGATTGAGTAAAGTGTGTGTGGCCATCATCATCTTACTGTACATAGTGTGCAGCAGAGCAAAACAGAGGCTGAGACAACACAATCCTGCTGACACTGCAACCTGATCGCACCTCAGAAATAAATTAACTGTTTTCCATTTTGTGGTTCTGAAAGCCAGAAAATAGATTTGGCTCAGGCTTTGTGAAAGGCCAAACAAGACTACACAACAGTAACTGAAAATGCAACGTACATTTAGTACGTTGCATTTTCCCTTAGTTCATTCCTTAGCTACCATGCCTTGTATTGTACATTACAAAAACACACTTTGGGATCTCAACTAGGATTGAAAATAAAAGCCTGTAGATTAAGATAATATATATTTGTAACATAACAAGAGTTCAAAAAGATGTTGGGTAGTGTCAAAGAGCTTTTTTTTCAAAATCAAAACTAACTATTATTATACTTAAACACTAAAAACATAATATCCCAGCCTAACCTTTGTTTATCTTTTCACAGCGTTCGTAAGGCATCTAATAAATGTGTAGCTTCATTCTTTTTCTTTAGTAATTATTAAGGTATTTTAGGAATTGAAACATTTAGAATAGATTTGTTTTAATCACAAACGTTAAAAGTTGATGTCAACCCATTTTTTTTTTTTTTACTGAATTCCTAAGTGGCTTCTAGACCGGGCCCTAGTAACTGGGGAAAACGATCCTTACAATAAAGCAAGTAACAGACACAGTGCAGTGTTTGGATGTGTAAAGCCGAGCCAGACACCCAGCTGTGTTGGAAACCCACTGGGCAGCCACAGCTACTGCTGCTGGATGTCTTCTTTATCACAAAGAGCCAGTGGCTCTTCCGTAAATTAGTCCATTTACTGAATATGTGAGGCGAGCACTGATGGTGGGTTGACCAAGAGGAGAAAATACAAGCACACAGCTGCCTCTTTCCCCTCTCTGTCTCCATTTGCAAAGCTTAATGTAGTCAAACACACAGTGCAAGCACATAAGCAGATAGGTTAGCATTCATGCACTGAAATGCTATCTGGTTACAATGCAACACAGTGATGTGTGACTGATTTTATTACTAGGAACAGTAAGAACCCTGCCTTTATTATTAAGACCTAGGGCTGGGCGACATCACAAAATATATTGACAAAACAATATAAAATGTATCATATATATTTTTCTATATCATTTCTATCGCGATGTCAAAGATGTGGGTCATTTGAGCAACGCTTTACGTTCTGATCCTTGCAGGTTATGTGAAAGTACTCATATTATGCTTTTTCCCTTTCCTTTATTGTATTATATATCTTTTTTGTGCAAAAAGTGAAAAAGCCCAAAGTCCCCCCCAAAGGGACTTAACCATCTCCAACAGAAAACACTGTTCACAAACTGCTCCAAACAGCTCTGTTGTAGTCCAGCCTTTACTTCAGTGACGAAGGTGCGTCACTTTGTAACACACGTTATAATGGTCACGTAGCTGCTAGCGTGGCACACCCTCATACTCTGCTTCTGACTAGCTAGTAGTCCTTACCTGGGTACTATGCATGTGCAACTCCCAACAAAGATGGAACAGAAGTGAGATGCCTCACTCTGTAGCTAAAACCGAGAGCTCAACACACAGGGTGAAAAGAGGAGCTGCAGCAATGTGCAGTACAACAAAAATATGGTGTTTTTTGAAAATTAAACCACGTAAACCTATTCTGATATAACCTCTAAATACAATTATGAACCTGAAAATGAGTACAGTATGAGCACTTTAACTTGCACTAAAATTCTTAAGAAAATGAGAAAATACTCAATTCTCAGTCGCTATGAATTCTTAGGACAATGGCCTGCTCTAGTCACACATGGGCTCAAATGAACATTACACATGCCTTGTTCTAGAGAGCTGGCAGGGTAAAGTCAGTTTCATGTCCGGTCCAAGGTAATATCTACATAAATGTCAGGTTTGCAATGCGTGTAAAGGGGCTAAAGTTAGCAACTAGCTGGTGAAGAAAGTGGAACATTTACCTCATGGCCAGAAACTGACTCCAAATGAACGCTCTGTGTCGGCGTTAATAGGCAACTGTTCGCTAACGTGTTTGCTACATTGACTTTATAACGTGATCATATCTCAATCTGGTGTTTAGAGTTTGTTGTGCAGTGGCCAAAAACAAATTAATGCAGGTTAAAAAAATATGTGTATATAATATGTTACCATACCATGAATTATGTATTGGCTCGTCTATCAACCCATTGATGTTTCTTTTTATTTCTGCCCTAGCCTACGTTAGACATATATCTATTCAACATTTTGACCCTGCAACATGCAAAATATAACTCACATATACATTTTAATTTCCATAGTGAACCACTAGTATACTCCATGGTTGAAATCTATTATTCAAGTTCCACTTTGTTCTACCATTGCACATGTCCATTTACATGTAACACACCTTATATTTGCAAACCTGTATACAGCATACACCCATGTGTACTTGCTCTCTCAGGGTGCATGTTCAGCTGGATTTATGAGCGCTGTCAGAAGTTGGGTACCAGCAGTTCCAATTTGAGCGACAGAGAAACCTTTGAAGGCCATGTAGCACTCAGGGAAAAGAGTTAGATATCACGACTTGTACTGCACAGTGAGAGTCTGCTTAGCTTGGAAAATATGATATGGAGGTAACTCCAACAATTCAATAAATGGATGAAATATAAGACAGTATGACAAACCCTCAGACATCTTTTCAAATGTCCTTTTCAAGCACAGATATACCATTTTGTAGAGCCCTTTCAACTATAAAATGTTTAACTGGTATTATAATTTATGTTCAGGCAAGTATCCCTTCCATGTCTCTGGTTGCATTACGCCATTCAAGCAGATGGTGCAAATAAATCAGCAGAACGGCCTTTATTGGATTAAAGTTTTTATGCATTCATTTGATGAAAATCTTTTTGTCTTTAGTATGTAGGCTTTTTATCTGTCTCTCAATTTCCACAAACTGTATTGTTGTTTTAATATAGAGTTGCATTCACTGTGACAGAAAATGTTTTCTGTTACGGTTCTGTAGAATGGATCCAGATGGACGGTTAACTCAGGTATATTTATATAAAAAAAAAGGCAAAGTAAGCAAGCAGGGGAATTGAGAAGTCATGGTGGAACTATATTCTCAGAAGGCAAAGCACTGCAACTTCTGCTACTTGGGCGGAGTGATTTGCTTGCAGCACACAAGAAGCCCCGTGGTGAGGAGCAGAGAGTAACAACTGTGCTTTTCAGGTGTTGCGCTAATCACTCCGCCCAAGTAGCAGTGCTTTGCCTTCTGAGAATATAGTTCCCAGTATGTATACGGTTAGAAGATGGCTGTGTCTCATGTGACCTTGTTATTTGTACACTCTGGGACTATACAAGTCACAACATGTAAATAGGAAAATGTTGGCGTTATTTTGTCACTTATTGGGAGCTGTAGGCTAGTTGGAACCAGTTACCTCCAGGATCTGTGCTAAGCTAGGCTAGAGACAGAGATACGGCACACACAGAAATGAAACTCTTCTGCCCTGAGGAGCGAGCATCGAGGAGGGATCATCGAGGAGCTATAGCCGAGAATATACAAGAGCAGCCTTCCCGGAAACCGTTCAGCTGAAAAAAGACGTTGCCCATGATTTCCTCGGTGGGAGGGACTAAGACGCGAGGAAGGGAGGCTAGTGGAGGACTCAGGGAGGCAATTTAAGCAACATGAGATGCAGCGAGAGACAGCAGGGGAGGGAAACAGGGGAATCGTGAGGAAAGTGGAAATGGCAAGGCCAAATCATGACAGCTACCCATATTGCCCACCTTCATTCAGAGGTATCCCTGCTGCTGGAGGCATGCCAGACAGCCACACTGGAGCAGCTGTGGATTGAAAGTCTTGCTAAAGGGAGTTTTGGCAGCAGTTACTGAGGAGCAGGCTTCTCCTCATCACAGTTTTCTTCACCAAGGAGATTTTCTCAGCCAGGGATTACTTGACCTGTTAGTCACAACCTTGCTCTGACCCCAGTCGTAACCCTGCCTGAAAGTGGAATCCTAATCTACTAAACAGCCGGTCTCTGGAGGACGCATACTATAGAGCTCAACAGTGTGTTTCCAGAAATAAAAATCCCGTTAATTTTCTCCACCAGGGTTTTGATAATAAGCTTTAATGTCTAAACCATCTAAGGTAGACTGACCACAAGATACAAGATTCTGAAACGAAGGTTTCTGCTCCAGTTTTAAGAAGCTACAAGTCCGTATGAAATCAAAACGTGTTTTATTCACAATGTCATGGAGAAATACTACACTAGCCACAATCCTAAGCGTAACAGCGACATCTCTGATTGGTGGAGCTCGCTGTTACCACGGAAATGTTCACTTCACCCACAAATGACTATAGCGAGCTGTTGCCATTGAAGTCTATGATCGTTTCTGTACGTTTGTAAGTCTTGTTCCTTTTGCCTATGCAAAATGTTATTTTGCGCCGAATCAAATGTTTTATGGTCACGATTCATCTCGTAGCTGGTTGGCTTGGTTCCAGGCTTAAAACTCTTTATATAAGCATTTAATGAAACGTCAATGGAGATATTGAAGGGTGAAAATCACTTCCGGAACCAGAGCTGTTCAAAACGTCGGTCACTGTTTATCTACAGATAAAGGAGAATACATTTAAAAAAAAATTGGAATTTGGTTAATTATTCTGGGAAAAGTCAGGTTTCCCAGGGAATTTTATAATCTGAATTCTTTTTCAGAAATGCTGTGAACTACACTTTGTTTTACAGTGGTGTTCAGCCGTTCCCCACCGTTGCATGCCCACTTACAATGAAAACCACAATGCAGAAAACGTCATAATAACTAGAGCGGAATCATATAAGCCACACGTTTTGGCAGGTGGTCTGACTATGAAAAACCATGAAATGTGGGTAGATGGAAAATGCTGTGTTTCTTTGAACATAAAAGTGAGTCATATCCAGGACACTTCCACACAAGGAAAATTGACCTCCAGGTAGCTGCGATACCAATTATAAAATGGCCACTGGTAATTCCCACCTCTAGTGCCACGTTGCTACTGGCAGCATCATGTTAGAAGACCTTTTACAAGTCGCTCTGTGTAGACTCAACTGCTTCATCAGTGCAGCCATTTTGGCTTTACCTGCACACACATCTAATTATCTCCCAACATAAGCCGCTCAAAAGCTGATCAATGCTCAACAGGATCTGTTGACTGGCCTATCATAGTTTACACCTCCCCTCACATGGCATTATCTCCTAATCATGTTAACTACTGAAGGGAAGAGTCCTTGAGTGCTGCACACGCTCTCCTCTCTACTTTTGTTCCACATGTCAAGCCAGAAGACTGTACAGGGGTTAAACAATCTGTCAACACTTATGCATATGCTACTGTAAACCTCTTGTTTTTGTCTTTATAATAGCATGTGGGAATGGCAGGAAGTCCTTATTAGCAGATTGTTTTGAGAAAATAGTAGAACTGGATAGTTAGCCTGAGAAATGATAGTCACCATGACTGAACAGACACAGAAAATTAAATTTTATTGTGTTGTAATTTTGTCAGCAAAACTAAAAGTTAATCTCCACCCTTCTAAATATTGTAAAATAAAAATAAAGTATTAAAACCTGTACGATTGGAAATTTGGCTGTGTGATGCTAGTACCTAGTAAGCTGTATTAGTATTTTTGGCTATTTGGGGACAGCAGAAACAAGCTGTAAGCACCATATTGATATATTGTCAATATATCAATATGGTGTATTGATTGTATGATATAACATGTTAGCAAACTCTCTACTCTCCTTTAAGCTCTGGGTTTGGTCTCCACCTAATCCTGAAGGAAATATACGTATATACTACCATGGCCTCTGAAAGGACTGTCATCTGGCGGTGCCTGTTGCCGGCTCACAGTCACCTATTGATGGCTAAACAACTGCCGCTGGTAGCCAGCGTCCCAGAGCTCTGTATCGGCTAAACACAACCAGCAACTGCTGCTCGGATTTTATCTTTCGATGACACTATAGACTGTTCACATTAAAGCGCTTTACTTAGTTTAAAATACTTCTATTTTAGGTATATAATACAACCCCAAATCAGAAAAAGTTGGGACAGTATGGACAAATAAAAAAAGAAAGTAGTGATTTCTAAATGTACTTTGACTTGTATTTCATTGCAGACAATACACCAGCACATCATTTAATGTGTTCCTCATGGGGCCCTCGTCGCATTTTGCGCTTCGTCAGGACTTTGTAATGTGTGCAGAATGTGGTTTTGCATTATCTTGTTGAAATATGCATGGACGTCCCTGGAAAAGATGTCTTCTTGAAGGCAGCATATTGTGCTCCAAAATCTCTATGTACTTTTCAGCATTAATGGTGCCATCACAGAAGTGCAAGTTACCTTTGCCAAGGGCACTGACACAACCCCATACCATGACAGACCCTGGCTTTTGGACTTGTTGCTGGTAACAGTCTGGATGATCCTTTTCATCTTTGGTCCGGAGCACACGGCGTCCATTTCTCCCAAAAAATACCTGAAATACTGATTCATCTGACCACAGTACACGTTTCCACTGTGTGATGGTCCATCCCAGATCCCTCCGAGCCCAGAGAAGTCGACGGCGCTTTTGGACACTGTTAACATAGGGCTTCCTTTTGGCACAGTACAGTTTTAACTGGCATTTGTGGCTGTAACTACGTATTGTGGTACTTGACAAAGGTTTGCCAAAGTAGTCCTGAGCCCATGTGGTGATATCGCTTATAGATGAATGACGATATTTGATGCAGTGCCGCCTGAGGGATTGGAGATCACGGTTGTTCAGCTTAGGCTTGCGCCCTTGTCCTTTACGCACTGAAATTCCTCCTCATTCCTTGAATCTTTTAATTATGTTACGCACTGTTGAAGGTGAAATAAGCACATGTCTTCCTATCTTTCTTTGAGGAACATTGTTTTTAAACATTTCAATAATTTTCTCACGTATTTGTTGGCAAACTGGCGATCCTCGGCCCATCTTTGCTCCTAAAGGACTAGACCTTTCTTGGATGCTGCTTTTGTACCAAATCATAATTACAATCACCTGTTGACATCACCTGTTTCAAATCACATCATTATTTAACCAATTTACCTGATTACTAGCCCTAAATTGCTCCTGTCCCAACCTTTTTAGGAATGTGTTGCAGGTCTGAACGACAGGAAAGGATTTATATTTACAAATGACATTAAGTTGACCAGACAAAACATGAAATATTTTGTATTCACATTGTCTGCAATGAAATACAAGTCAAAGTACATTTAGAAATCACTACTTTCTTCTTTTATTTGTGTTTTTCATACTGTCCCAACTTTTTCTGATTTGGGGTTGTATATGGTCTATTGATGTAGTAGCATTGATCACTATGAGGGGGGGGTACATTTTGTCCTCACTGGGGATAAAAATGTTTCAGCAGAGGCCAGAAATGGGGAAATCCCGCGCACCCCCCCTCGGAAAATCACACCCTATGTATACGTATGCAATAGTCTCAGTGTAATAAATGAAAAGCTAAACTGATGCTTGTGCTTTCCTTCACAGTGGGAGTGTACATGGTTCATCATCCTATGCAGTTCTTTCTTCCTGCTCCTCTTTTGGGCCTACTTCTGGTTGGTGGCTCAAAATGATTTCAACGAGTTCAACTGGTGAGTCATGTGGCTGTAAGCTGTTTGTGACAAGCTTTTTGGAACTAGTTCAGTTGAGGTTGTGAACAGTAGGGTGCTGACCTTACCACAGCAGGGTGGCAGCCAGCACTCATCATGTGTGTAGTGATTTTATGGTGTTACCAGGCTGCATAGTCTAAGCAAAGTTTTCATTTTAGAGAAGAATTAGTTTCACCATCAGCATAGATCAGTCAGACCCTAACCTGTTCACACTCCAGGTCAGTATACAACCGCTCTGGAGAATGGAGGGACGAGACGATCCCCATCCTCGCATCCACCACCGTGGGATTCAGCTACATCACATTCCTAATGGTAACTTTTTAAAACCCCTAATTTGTTTTAGAAAACTTGCTTATATTGCAAGGTTATAATATAACTGGCTGCATCTGGTTTCTTTTTCAGATTTTAGCACTTTTCCATATATCCCTGGGCCAGCAGATGAACCTCTACTGGGTTCACAAGGTGCTGTGATTTACATCTTACATCAATGGCCATGGATTTGCTCCACGCACACTTTAAAAAATCAAATCTCTCTCTACAGATTGGAGTGTTGGCTACATTGATCACCACGATCTCTGGTGTCGTCACTGTTGATGACATATGGGGGGATGAGTGGGACATCCTGCTTGTGTCACTGCAGGTTGGTCTCGAATCAGAATGACATGAGTGTGCAATACGCTTCCTGCATGTTTTGTTTTCGCTGTTGTGTTTTTACCTGTTTGGTTCTCCACGTTTTGATTGAAATTACATACAGTATACAATAATAATTAAAGGGAGTTGGTAATAAACTGCAACAACATGATGGCAGTTCCCATAAAGTGGCATCAATTGATCATTTGATTGAGTGATTTAAAGTGGCATAGTGGGGGTATTGCTGCTCAAAAACACAACATGTTAGCACTTTAGATCAGGGTCGGCAACCTTTTTAATTTAAAGTGTCATCTTAAAATGTTCTTGTTAATCAGTGTGCCAGATCAGCATTAAGCCTGCCATCCTCTACCTAGCCCACTCAGGCGCTGTTATTTTTTCATCTTTATTCTGTGAAGAAGGCAATGAGTAGCCAATCAGAGGCAGAGTAAGGCAGAAATGAAATGAAAGACAGTCAAACTACCATAAACAACAGTCTGTGCTCCGTCAATGGCTGTGAAAGAGGTCATTTCGCATGCAGATTGGAACATTTCCAAAAAAACTCTTGCACATGTATTGCTAGTGTGCCATTGGTTGAGCTACCATGCGTGCCTAAGGTTGCTGACCCTTGATTTAGCTGATATTGGTTTTTGTGATGTTAAATCATTCAATTATTCACAGTTTTACTTATTTTTGCTTACTATGCAAACTTTGTTTATGTTTTTACAAACTTAAAGGAATAGTTTTGGGAAATATTTGTTATATATTTGTTGCCAAAAGTTAGATGAGAAGATTGATACCACTCTCTAATATATATGTCCATTAAATAATAATAATATAAGCCAGTTAGCTTAGCATAGCATAAAGAAGTTAAGTCACTGCTCCATGCCAAGACACACATAACGCCTCGTAAAACAACAACTTAGTGAGCTTTTATGGTGTTGGTAGGCAGACTAATTTCCTTCCTACTGAGCCAGGATAGCTGTTTCCATCCTGCTTTCATCCTTTATGCTAGGCTAAGGTAGCCAGCTGCTGGATGTAGGGCCTAGCTTATTAAACATACAGATATAAGAGTGGTATCAATCCGTTTGCTACAGTACTCTAAATCCCTCTGTCCAAACTGACATTAATGAAAATTAAAACTAAACTTTGGCTTGTAAATGTTGGAAAACTATTTGCTATGATAAAGCTTCCGGCCTGAAAATGGCTACTGAATCACTGCAAAGTGAATTAATCTTACCACCAACATACTGATCAGCAACCATATCAACCCCTTGTACAGCACACACATGTTTTGTTCATCACACCTACCTATTTTTTGACATATGTATTCATTATCTATATGCACTAAAGTTTGTACTCTGTTGTACTCTCTCCAATTAACACCACCAATTAACACCAGTGTTCTGTATTTGTGTTTTGTTACCAGTCCACAGCACCTTTCCTGCACATTGGAGCCCTGGCAACAGTCACAGCTATCAGCTGGTTGGTAGCTGGATACGTGGTCCGCAGAGAGAGATCCAGTAAGTGTTGACTGTTATTATATGATTTTATATCCTTGAGTAAGGCGCCTTACCCTCTGGTACTCCGATAAGATCACCACTTCTACTCGCCAACACAGACAAAGCTAAACATTTCTTGTCATAATGAGTAAATGAGATGAGGTGAAGATGAAGAAGTGACCCTTAAACCCCCTTACTTCTCCCTCTTAGATTTCCATGTGATGGTGTTGCTGATCTACTTCACCATCCTCCTGGCTCTCTATTTGGCACCGCTCACATTCACCTGCCCCTGCATCATGGACCGCCACAGCCTCAGACAGCGACCAGACATCATTGGTCGACGTGGAGCTCCTATGGTGAGTTGGTGCTTTGCCAGACCTTGCTGTCTGATCCAGCTAATTGTTCTGTGGGCAGAACAAGTCACTGCAGAGGCCTGTCAGCAGTGTTGGGGAGTACATAGGTACATGTAAGTAGAGCTGTAACAATTCCAAGTTTTACTGTACAATTAATTGTCTCAGAAATAATTGCGATTAGCAATATAATTGTCTCTTTCAGTTAAATAAAAAAAACATGTTTTGGTTATATCACTGTTATGTGACCCAGATAATGTAGAGAATGTGTAATAACACAGCCTATGAAGTAAACAACGGCTCTTTATTATCAAAAAACATTTTTTCTAACTGTATCCCCCCTTTTCATTTTTGTTGCTATGAATGCTAGGGTCAAGTGCCAACAGCTAACAATTGAAATAATAATAAAAATATATAGTCAATTCAATTCAACAACTTTATTAAGGGGCAATTAGTTAGCTAATGTTAGCAATTAATTGTGGTTTAAGAAAGAAACCGCGATTATGTAAAAAAGATGACAATTAGACAATAATTTAATAATTGTTACAGGCCTACATGTAACGGTGTTACGTAATTTAATTACCAAATAAAGGTAACTGTAATCCGTTACAGTTGGGAATCCGTTACTGGGAGAAAAAAAAATGTAATTAAATTACAGATGTACAGATTACATTGGGGGTTAGATCTGATTATCTTCTGTAAAAAGCTAGGCTATATGTTGAATAATATTAATTTTGTTTTTCATGTGCATAATGTCTTCTTTCGCCACTTCCAACCGCAGCAGTTTAGTAAAGTTTGATGCTATTCTGATGCTTTCAATTGGTTCTCCCGTTTGAATTTGCAAAGCCATAGCCATCATTAGAAATTTAGAAAAGTAATCAAAAAGTAATTCAATTAGATAAGTTACATTACTTTGATAAAGCAATTGAAATAGTTACACTACTATTACAATAAACAAACAATTAAATAGGCTAACTTGTAATTTGTAACCTATTACATTTCCAAAGTAACCTTCCCAACACTGCCTGTCAGGTGTCACCTTTTTAATGTTTATGTTATGTTCCTAAGTACAGTACATAGGCTGAATGTGTGCATGAGTCTGCACTATAGTGTATTCCAAAACAGTACATGGACCTACTGCTATCAGCCTCAGTGAGCATGATAGGCAACAACACACTGAACTGTCATTTCACAGCTAGGAAAGCAAATGCCGTTCCACATGACTAGCTATAAACAAATGTACAGTGATGCTCAGAGCTGTGATTCCCTGCCCTCTAAAGGTACACACACTCCTGCACACGCACAGTATACATATACACACAAAAAAGAGGTTTGAAAATAAATCTCAGATGTACGCATATTTTTATGGCTAACAACACTATTATTATTATTATTCAGATATTACTATTATGTTTGCATGAAGTCATATAACATATATGTACATACCTATGGTGATGGACAGACATTTTATAGACTTGGACACAATCACTGACTGATCAGCTATAAACAGATGATTGAGTAAAGCTGAAATAGCATTGAAAACACTATTGAATTGAACGATGAATTCATTGGACATCAGAGCTCTTTTGTATTTCTGCCTGTCTATTGGGAATTGTGTTGTAATGTGTTCTTAACATTGCAGAAAGCAAACATAGAAACAGTAAAGTTCAGAAAAAGAGTTAGAGGTTGTCACAAAATACAAGCAGAAAATACAGCATCTACAAACAACCTGTATTTTTTAAGCTTTTGTTTTTACGAGTTTGTTGAAGAAAGTGAACCTAATTTTGATTATTTTCACGGGAATGAAATTTGTTTTACTAAGTATCTTTCTGTGTCTACTCTCAATATTTATATTGAAAGCAATATCATGAAATGTGATACTTAAATTTGTGATTGTAAGGAAGCTTAACCTGGATTTCCACCTGAGCAGGAGCTGAGATGGCAGCCACTGCTACTCTGCTAAGCTAGCTAGCTAGTAGTTTAGCTAGGTTTATTTCTCCTTCATGTTAGGATTAGTCATGTTAAATAACAAATACACTAACCAAGATGTTGGTTAATCGACATTTTTCAATAACACAAACAACTAGGGAAGTAAATGTAGTTTTAGTTTTAGCAAAAGCTAGCCATATAGCTATCTGCTCAGCTAGCGTTCACTCGGTAACGTTACAGCTCTCTTGCTTTAGACTAGTTGGCTGTTTGTCTTTGTTAATCTTAGTTGGTTTCTCTCTATTTTGTAGTTACCACACACATATGCTGGTTTTAAGGAAATTATACATGTATATGGCATAATACATAATACACATAATTTGATATTGTTTAAAGATGCCAAAAGGTTCTTTTGACCAAATATGTAGTTACTGCATTTTGGAGGTGCAGTATTGTAGCCCATTGGTAATGCTGATTCTCTCTTTAAAAAAGGTTTAAGCTTAAACCCTGAATAAATAAATTGTGTTAAAAGTTCTTTTGCTATAAAGAATTTTAATAAATAAACCATGTGTGGTAGTATGCATGCTAAAGAACCACTGTACCATTTAGGTTTCACTTTTTATCATTTCCCACAAATGTATTTTCAATAAATCGTGCTTTTGTACTTAAATGTTATTTTATTATTCTACCACTTCCCGTGTATGTGTGTTTTTTACACACAATGACTGACAGTAGTCTCCCCTCTGCTCTAGCTGGCCCCAGAAAACACCATGGTGTCCTTTAACCGAGCCCTGCAGCATGGAGCCAGCTCCCTGGAGGCAGACGTCACCATCAGGTTAGTAACCACACAACAACATTTTTAATCCTGGGTTATTTATATTGAATGACTTGAGTGTGCTCTGAAGTTCCACATATAGATCCCATACCTGAGATATAGGTTGTTTGGTAGAACGTTAAACATTTCCATTTAATGAGAGAGATGCAGCTACATATTGCCACGTGAGATTATCAGCACATTGAGTTTTTAATGAACTACTGTTTTTGATTATATTATAGGGCTGCACGACATGAGAAAAATATGTGATTATTTTGACTGACATTGCAATTGCAACATGTTTCATGATATTGGTGGGAATGATCATTTTTGTATCATTCCCATTTTCACTGAAAAATATTTAAATAAAAAAAATGAAAATAATTATAGTGTGATTTTTGCGAGGATCTGTTCCAAACAAACAATTTTTTTTAATTTAGTCTGTAGGATAGGATTTGTAGGCATTCAGAATGGTTTGACACATATTTTTACTTTAACAAATATTGTGCCCCCCCTCATCCTGCAATTTGGATATTGCACTAGTACATATTGCAATATTCCTAAAATTGCGATTAATTGTGCAGCCCTATTAGATTATTATTATATTTCCTTTTACCAAAGTATATACAGTATATTGAATCATCATTGATATTCTAAAGAAGGCTACATCATTTTCGGACAATTTTGTCTCTCCCAGTGTGGACGGTGTTCCCTTCCTTATGCGAGACCGCACGTTGAGACGGACCACAGACGTCAGTAAGGTCTTTCCAGCCAGACAGTATGACGATGCCTCTTTCTTCAACTGGACAGAGATTCGCTCTCTAAATGCAGGCCAGTGGTTTTTGGAGGTACGGAAATCCACTTCACCTCAACTCACCCTGACTCATTCACGGCAGATTCCATCACAGCTATAAAATGTGTTCTCCCCTTCAATGACCCCCCCCCCCCCACCACATCATTCACCATTTCTTCTGTTACTACAACAAAAGTAATTTAGGAATATACAATCTTTTAGTTTTTGAGGGAGTCCTGGAGAAGTATTGTGCAGGACAAAATTGTACTTAGAATATGATGCAAAAAGGAAATTGATGAAGGCAATGTTAACAGAAACACATGTTAAAAAGTGCAGTAGAAATTAATTTGCTTCTAACTTCAAACATTTTAAAGTGGCCTATTATTGCAGTGAAACAGTGCTGATTTTGAGGATGAAGGTGACCAAATCCTGAGAGGTCAATGTTTGTAAAGTAGATAAGTGTGCACATGCTTTGATTTTTTTTTTTTTCAGTAGATAGTGCTGCACAGAAAGATACAAGTTTAAATCTAATATCTAAAATATAAAACAATGAACAAATTAAGTAAGCATATACTGTACGTAATTTAGAATATGCTATACAGACCACTATCTCTTATACAGAAGGACATAGTGTATGTTACGTCTCTGTCTCTCTGCTGCCAGAGTGACCCCTACTGGACAGTAGAAACCCTGACAGCGAAGGACCGGAGCAGAATAGGCAACCAGACGGTCTGCAGTCTGGTGGAAATGCTGCGTCTGGCGGCCAGGGCCAACAGCTCGGCACTTCTCGACATCCGCAAGCCTCCACTTGAGCACCCGCGCTACCGGAGCTGGTTCATGGACACGCTGTGGGCCGTGCAGAAAGCAGGGATTTCCCAGAAGAGGGTGAGGATTGTAGGTCTCCTCCATAATAATCCTTTAATTACTTAAATGTGCTGCTTGTAGTACTGTAACCCCAGTAAATCACGAGTACACTAAAATTGTCCTATAGGGATGGGAAAAATATTCGACAATCGATTCTTTTCCCTAGAATCGATACATTTTTTATTTATTTATTGCTACCAATGATTGCCCTTAATATTTTCTGTTTTATACAGTACCACTACATGATATAAGTTTCCAGCAAAACAGAGCGAAAGCAGAAAATCTATGTTATGTACTTCTTTACAAAAACAATTCAAATCCATTTATCGTGAAAGAATCGAATCGGGACAAAAGCATATCGTCCCAGCCGTATTGTCCTACTTTGTTTGCTGTAATGATTGTATACCAAAAGAAAAGGCTTGTTTGCCAATACCATATTCTACAAGTAGCACATTTTGACCATACAAGTGTCACATCTGGATAGGAAGGACACCCTGTATTCTGTCTGACCAGGGTCTGTCCATGTCACATGTGTTTGTGCCAGGTGACGTGGACCCCCGACACGGACAGGGGGAGGGTGCGAGGGCTTCAGCAGACCGCAAACGAGAAGCTGTCGGTGGAAGAGATGAGGCAGAGGGGAATAACAAGCCTGACCCTCCACTACAGCAAGGCCAGCCACAAAGACATACAGTAAGAGCAAGCATCTACTGTACTGCTAGGCAACACGGGAAAGCCTTCTTTGTTTGTTGCTTCAAGCACGATCTGAAAAGAAGAACAAGTGGTGTCATTTTGACTTATTTCTTGTGAAAATAATGTGGATATTTCCCTTTGATAAATGAAAATCTAACTGTACTACAACTCTGCCATATTTCTGGACTGATGTCAAATTTGAGGTTGGGAAGTTCGGTCTGGACTTGATCCGTTGTGGAGTAACTATGCTCGAACCAGAGCTGTTCGGACCAATCAAATTGTCAGGGCGGGCTTTATACGATGATGGACAGATGATCAGCAGTAACGTAATCAACCATTGAATTTGTTTGAAACAAAGATGGCTGCCGCTGGAGAATTGAGATGTGTAGATTCTGCCATTGCGTCTGTTATAGAAGATATCGACAGCGCATTCATTTTAAAAGAGGAACAGAGAACCGCGATCAAGGCATTTTTCGATCGGAAAGATGTTTTTGCCGTCCTTCCTACAAGATTCAGTTGAACTCTGATTGGTGAATGGAAATGTGCAACATCACTTTCTCCCAAGTGAGCCTGGGAGAGAGCCCATCTGCTTCAACATAATGACAAAAGTCAAAACCGACTGAAACCGTTTCATCTTTGGCAGAAAATTAGACCCCATTACTCATAGTAACAAGTTGGAAAGAAAATGTTTTCTGGGCCTGTATTAGCCTGGTTGACACCAGACCACTCTCAGTTACAACTGAGAGTGGTCTGGGCAAGCTTCATTCACCAACGGCCGCTCAATAGTCCTTCAACCAATCAGACCAACGATCCGGGTGACGTAGCAGCGACAGCGGCATCAACGGGTTGCTGCGCTTCGGTGGCCGTCATGTTGAATGTAAACAAAAAGCTGCTTGCTGTTGCTGCGCTATCGTCATCGTGTAAAGCCCGCCTCAACGGTTGTGATTGGTGCCTCGATTTGGAAAAATTAGAAATGGGCTTGAATGTGCTCTTGGCCAGACTGTCTTGCAGAGCAAATCTCAGATTTGCCGGAAGTCCGTCAGGGTTTTCCCAGGCTAGGCCTGTATTGCATATATATTAAAATACATAACCCACATTCAAATAGTGTAATTCACTGTTATGACCCGTTAAAGACATACTTCGACTTCATCAGGGACACAAAGCGTTGTAGCAACTGTAGGGGAAATACTTTTCACAGTGCATTTCTGATGCACGAAACATTTTCAAGTGACAATATTTTCTGTTCTGCGAGTAAAAGGATCCGAGCAGTGAAAGGGAGAGGATCTTTTTTTTTCCTTCAGTGTTGAAATGTATTTTTCCTTTCCCCAGGGAGTATCTGGCCAACAATGTGAGTGTGACTGTCTACCCAGTGAATGATCCCTGGCTGCTCTCCGTTCTGTGGTGTAGCGGGGTGCCTTCTGTGTCCTCTGATGCCCCCCAAGTCCTCCGAAAGGTGCCTTACCCCATCTGGCTCATGGTAAACAGCTCTCCTCTCTCTGTCTCTCATCTGACACCACACACACACACACACACACACGGACACACACACGGACACACGGACAGACAGGGTCACACAGCGAGACGAGAGGACAGCAGGAGAGAGGACAGAGACTGACGAGGGCCCAGCAAGACTCGGGGGCAAGGACACAGAGAAATATTAGGGAGCGCAGCGGCAGACTGGAGCTCAGCATGGCGTTGGAGAACAACAGGACCCTGGGATGCGGGGACAGGTTGAGACAAGGGCACGGATCCAAACTGAAAAAGCAGCTGCCTTGCCGGCCTTTGCCTTAGTCAGGGCCTTGGGTTGGCTTCAGGACACACGCATGTTAACGGTGACCTCCGGTGGCGTTGACTGGAAACTACTTTTCTTTTCTTTTTTTCCTTCTCTTGCAGAGTCAGAACGCTTACAACTTCATCTGGATCACTTCAGACCTGGTCTCCCTCGCCATAGTCATAGGGATCTTCTGTTTTCAGAAGTAAGTACAGTTTGGACAGTCAACATGTTGAAAGTAACATACAACTACAGCACACAGCCGTTGTATCGAGTAAGTACTTAAAAAAAAAAACCAAAGCAACAAACTTCAGCATGATAAGTACTACGTCAAATTACAGAAACCATCTTTTTTTGGAAATAATTGCAATTAACTATATAATTGTGTCTTTCAGTCAAATTTAAAAATGTTTATTTTTGTTTCAACATATTAACGTTTTGAATGAATCCCAGGATACATCTTTTGGTTTTATATCAGTTATGTGACCCAGATAATGTAACAACACAAATAGACTCTTTATTATCATAATATCTTTCTTTCCAACCGTATCTACCCTCATCATTTTTGTTGCTATGAACATGTATAGGGTCAAGTGCAAACAACTAACAATTTAAATAATAATACAAATATACAGTCTGACTATATATTATATTCATAATAATATTCACTTATATAATTACATTTTGGCATATCTAAACTAAATCAACAAGTACCAGTCATACGCCTTAAGACCTTAGCTAATATCAGCAATTAATTGTGGTTAAACAGTGCGACTATGTAAAAAAAAAAAAAAAAGACAATTAGCCTAGATATATCTCAGGAACGCCTGGAGTGAAATTGTCTTGGTTAAAGGTTAAAGTTCAAAGGTCACGGTGACCTTGCATAACACTTTTTTGTTCAGAACTCAAAAATGACGCTATTTATGACAAAATACACTTAACATATTATATGAAATGGCTTCAAAGTATTCACTTGACATATGATATGAGTCTGGATGGACATTGATGTAAACTGTAACTTGCCTTGTTGGTGGAGGAGTACACCCGCGAGAAGGTAGTTCTAGTTTTTTACCATACAGGGAAAAGCATTGTCAATATAATTTAACATTTTATCTGCTTTAGTGGACACAGTTAGGCATTTATAACATACAGTACATTATAACATTTATTTAGTACATTTATAACTTAAGTATGTCTTCCGTCAGATATGTTTTAAATGTTGTTAGGAGCAGCACATATCTAAATATATTAACAGCACTGTTGTGGGTTTCCTGTGACTGCACAGTGTAAACACCAGCCTCTGAATCTGATTGGACCTGAGCTGAGCTTCGGCGTCTTCTACACTGACTGTACTCTCTCTTTCTTATCTATTTCTTCTGTCTTTTTTTCCTACTGTCTTTTGTCTTCTGACTTGTTTCCATGTTTCTCCTCCATGCTATAACTATATATCTTTGCCCTCTCTGTCATCTCTTTCTCCTTTGACATTTGTTCTTTGTCCTGTGCTCTGTCTGATCTGCATGCAACCTTCCTCCGCTGCCCCCTGGCATCTGTCAGCTATCATGTAATCAGGTAACTGCTGCGACTGCCCTGGCCTCCCTGTCCGTCCTTCTTGTGCATTTTCTGCCCAACACGCAGGGGCCGATTCCTTTTTTTTCTTTCACTTTACTTTTATATCAATGCATTCATTCCATTTATGTATAACTTTATGTGTGTCCGTGTCTTGAAGGCCGAGTCTGGCACAATTGTTATTGAGTTGTATGATTTAGTTAAAAATCATTGCCTCCACGTGCTTGTAAAGGTTTGTATCTGTGTGTGCTGTGACAGATGGAGGATGAGCGGGATGCAGAACTATAACCCAGAACAGATTATGCTGAGCGCTGTGACACGTCGGTCCAGTCGGGACGTCAACATCATGAAGGAGAAGCTCATATTCTCAGGTGCAGCTTTGACTACTCTTGTGTACAGACTATAATTACCGCAACTCAGATTGGACAGATAGTCTAGCTAGCTGTCTGGATTTACCCTGCAGAGATCTTAGGAGCAGTTAACCATAGTCCTCAGAAATCCACCAGAGTTTTAAGTTGGTCAACACAAAAAAAAAAAGAGGAAGGTAACGGACACACGGCTAAAATGAGGGACATCCGGCGATATTTCTGGCGGCACCGGAGCAATCCCGGAAGTGGAACATCGTCAATATAGACTATTTTCACATAATACCAACATTATTATGATACAAAGTTGGTTGAATATTGGCAAATTATCCATTTGAGTAAACATTCACAAGCCGTCAGGTTGTAGGCAAGTGTGTCCGTCTGTGAGAAAAATGCCAGCACACAGTAAACACTTACCCACACTTGATGCCCACTAATCATAATACCTTAGTGTATCCCACTGTTCCCCATGATCTACTGCGCAGCAGCAGTCCAGTTGTTGGCTGCGATGCATCAAGAAGCTGGTTACAAGTGATAATAATCAACAGAAATGAAGGATTTGAAGTGTATGACATGCTGGATTCTGCTATAACATTGTTATTATTCATTATGAGCCCCCTTTTTTAAATGATGTATTTCTTTCTTCTTTCCTTCTTTTCTCATCTTCTTTCCTGCACATAGCTGCATAAATATAATATATAATATCCTTTATTTATACGTTTTAGAAATACATTTCTTCCAGTGTGTTCTGATAAACTTCCACACTGCGGTCTTAACGGGCACTTGGGTACTGTTGCCAGTTACCTGACATACATCACGCATATAGGCACTTATCGCAGTGACTTTCACACCTGGGTCCAACAAGGAAGGGCATGTAAGTTTAATGATACTACCACTTGGGGGTGCCAAAATTTGACATTTCAAAAATGATTCACATGGGAGCTTTTACTGTACACTTACATGCACCTCTTTAAACAGTGCTCAGTGGAAAACAGATGGTATATTACATAAATACCAGCTGTTAATTTCCAGCTATGTGAAGTACATTACATCAGCATATTAAAATGTGTTAAATGTGTAAATCAAAGAGGCTACAGCATCATCCATATTTCTTTTCTGCCATCTTTTTCAGAACTCAACAACGGGCTCAGCAGTACAGAGGAGCTTTCTCTGTATCCTGAGAACGGTTATGCCAGATACTCTGATGGAGGCGTCTCTGACTGAACAAAAGACACTGCCGCAGCTGGCAGATCTCAGATGAGTGATTTCAGAGACTTTACTAACTGGACGTTATTCCAGGGTAACTGATCTATCCGTCAACTCAACCCGGAAGTTATGACAGCATGGGTACCAAATCTTGTCTAAAGTATTTGGCCTATTGATTCGTCAGATTTTAAAATAACACATTATTCACTTGCTGACATGCAAATTTGATGTATTAAATGTATGTATGTAGTATCATTTTGTACGTATTTCTTTTTCCATAGTACTGCCTAAGACTGCCAGTCTTAGCCACATTCCCTTGAAAATAGTGCACCATTTACCCTCAGATTTGCTGTTAAAAGCCATTTTCTCGCTTTCAGTGTTATAAATTGGTGTGCAAAAGTTTCAAATATCCTCAATGGGAACGCATGGCTGATGTGTCTATGGGTGTGTCTGAGGGGTAAGCTGACATATGAGCAAACGTCTCATGATGAGTCAGATGCTATTTCCTACTGAACTGAATCCGTTGACAAGGTAAAACCGAAATTTGTGTTTCTCAAAACATTTGTTTGAATCATAATTTTAAATCATCATATGACATTTTCATGTAGAAACATGACTTCTACTCATTCAACATTATTACCAGCTAAATGTGGTGATGTGTGTGGTGGTAGGGCCAAAAGTCAGTTTGACTACCGTGAGAAAAAATGTCTGTTCAGTCTGTTTGCTTGAGTGACCTTATCAAGAGTTATATTTGAGGCAATACAGGCTGTAATCTTGTATTTGTCCATGCTATGTACTTCACTGCTGTTTTCTAACATAGGAAATGGACTGTGTAGTGTTCTGTATTATAAACTAATGTAAATATGAGTTGTTTTTAAATTTTTTCAATGGTTTGGACATATCAGTTGTGTATATTTTTGTTTTCATTTATTACCATCACGACTGATGTCCTCTTGTAAGTGCGAAAAGACTGATTAGATTAGGGCCTACGTGAAAACTTCTTTTCTTTCAGTTTTCATGGGATGAGGGGGTTTTGATCTTTTTTTTTTTTCTGTCATGTCATGATTGATTTACTATATAGTCATATTAGCTATTACGACTTTCACATGGCTGCCTTTTTTGTTAAATGAATGGACTGGTAGAATAGTGTAGGATATTCTGTGTCTTTTAGTTTAATAGTAGGGGTACACATTTCAAGTTAGAACTACACTTTTAGCCGCAGACATGTTGACTGTTCAATAAAAGTGATCTTTTCTCTGTGTGTAGTTTGTCTTTTGTGGAAGATTTGTAACAATTACATCCAAATGTAGATACCCAAAATGGAAATAAAAATCTTGGATTCTCTTACAATAGGTCAAAAGACTGAGCTACTTTTGTCCAGACTGAAATATGTCAACAACTACTGGATGGATTTAAATTAAAAGACGTATGGTCTCTAGAGGAGGAATTCTAATGACTTTGGTGAACCTCTGTCTTTTCCTCACAACCTACTATGTAAGATGAGCAGTAAAGAAGGCAAAAGGGTACTACGGGAAGAAAGTGGAAATGCAATTCCTGGAGGACTGGACTGGACTGGTTTAAAGAAATGCCATAAACCAGAGCACTTTTTTCTCCCATCCTGGAATGCTGCGTGGACTAGCCAGACCCTACTTCGCAGTGCTGTGGAGATAGGTCTGGCAATGCGAGACTATATCTCACATGGAAAAGAAGGAAGCTATGTGAGATTGCTGGTCATTGACTATAGTTCAGGGTTTTACAGCATAGTTTCCTCCAGGCTGGTCATAATTAAATACCTCACTGTGCATGTGGATCCTTGACTTTCTGACATGCAGACCTCAGGTGGTGAGGGTGGGCAGACACACCTCTTCCACCCTCATCCTTGACAACGGAGCACCCCAGGGCTGTGTTCTGAGTCCCCTACTGTACTCCCTGTATACACATGACTGTGAAGCCACTTTCGACTTTAACACAAAGAGTAGGGAAGGAGCTACGCCCCCGTTAATATCAACAGGTCCTCGTGGAGAGGGTGGACAACTTCAAGTACCTTGGTGTCCACGTCACTGAGGGTCTGACCTGGGCGCTGTATACTGACTCAGTGGTGAGAAAGGCAAGGCAGAGATTGTTCTCAGATGTCTGAGGAAATTTCAGGTTCGCGCTCAAATACTGAGCAATTTCTACCCCTGTAATATTGAGAGCATCCTGACGGGGAACATCACTGCCTGGTACAGAAACAGCACCAAACAGGACTGCAAAGCCCTGCAGAGTGTTTCGCTCAGATACACCAGGCCAGCAATGAGAGGCTCAGGAGGAGCTTCTACCCTCAGGCCACTGGGATCCTAAATGAGGACACTGCCTTAGACTGCACAAGTTGAAGGAGTTGATGGGATTACATTTCACTGGAATTGTACCTCGTACAATTTCATGTGACAAATAAAAATTGATTGATTGATTTTATTTCAGGAAACAACAAATGAGCCTCCTTCAACATATAGACACATACAGTAGTATTACTAAGAGTTGAGGATAAGCAGTGGTAAAGGTTCATTGTTCATAATAAGAAATGACGCTGTTGCAAGAAATAATAAAACAACGTTTTTCTTTATTCACAAGTCATCTCAAAAGCAGCATAAAGAATACAACAGATTATAAAGACATTCTCATGAAGCTGTCGTCTGAGCTGGTAGAGGGTATTCAGAGAGAAAGTGAAGGTCTGTGTCCTCTGCGCTGTTGTCGGGGCTGTCAGATGGCATGTGGCAGCCGGAGTCTCTTGGGCAGTTGTTCATATCTGCCTTTGTGTTCTCGCTGGGGGTCTCGGCCTCCTGATTGGCCTCATTCTCCAACTGACGATCAGCTGTGAAGCAGAGAAGTCGGGTTGGTTGGATGTACTGTCCCAGAGTTGCATGGATGAGCAGTTAGTAATCCTTCACAGCTAGTATTCCTGTGCAGTAATGCTCAACGGCCTGTGTGTCTGCAGCTACTATCCCTGTGTGTCCTGCTCTATTCTCAGTAACACTCTATGGGGTTATCCTGTTATCCTTAACCTCACCGCATACCCTCCCACTTGAGGTGCAATGTCACTTGTTCCTAGGGCTGGGCAATATATCAATATTATAACCACATTGATATATGAGAGTAGATATCGCCTTCAATTTTGGATTCTTGATATGACAAAAATGTCGTCTTTTCCTGGTTTTACAGGCTGCATTACAGTAAATTGATGTGATTTTCTAAACTAACCAGACTGTTCTAGCTGTTCTGTTATTTGTCTTTACCTACTTATCATTGTATCCCTATTATTGGTGATTATTTACCAAAACTCTGATTGTGATAATATTTTGTGAAAGCACCAAAAGTCAACCCTACAATATCGTCGCAATATCGACATTGATGTTTTTGGTAAAAGATATCATGATATTTGATTTTCTCCATATCGCCCAGCTCTACGTGTCCCTCTTTTTATTTCTGAATCTTAACATCTCCGCGTGTATTTTTTTTTTTTGCGGTTTTATCATGTCACAAAATGTGCGTGATGACACTATCCTTGGATGAGCTTTTTCTCTGCTTCCCACAACTCACGGCGCATTTTCTGCAGGGAGTCGACAGCGGCGAGCAGACGATGCCTGTGCTCTGGATCAGTCACATTCAGCTCCGTCAGGTGGTGCTCCCTCAGCCTCATCAAGTCATCTACTGTTTGGTAGCCGCTCAGCTGTAAGGACGAGAAATGCTCCTGTGGAAGCAAGTGGAAAAAAAAACATTCAGGAACACCCTCCTGTATGGAAGATAATTGTTGCTACATGAAACTCCAAAAGACAAAATACCTCCAAACTGAGGCGCTTTAAAACTTCCTGGACAGTTGATTTGTGTCTCACTCTGTGGGTTTGTGTCTCCTTGTGTGTGTCAGGACTCTTCTCTGTTAGCACATCCACATAAATGAACTTGAAATTTCCCATTCTGCCGTTAAGCATGCCTGTCCATATTCCCATGGGGGGCTTGGCGATTATGTCAATCACATCTCCCACCTGAAGGAAAGTTGAGTTTAGTTTTATTACATTTATTTGACTGGGAGCATGTACAAAATACATCAATATCGTAGACAGACAAGAGCTTGTACCAGATTGAACTTCTTTCCATCTGTGCTCACTGCCTCGGCAGTAGACACACACTTACTATTACTACTAATACAAAATTTTAAAATACAGTAAAAACCAAATGCCTTATAGCTTTCATATATCTGTTAGCAGCCACTAAGACAATGTCAGAGGAAACACCTAGGACATCACTAAAGTCAGTAGGATACATCATCTTGGGATCATTAATGTCTGTACAAAGTTTCATGGCAATCTATGAAATGGTTGTTGAAATATATGAAATTCTGGACGGGAAGTTGTGGACCAATCAGACCAACTAACAAAGCCATTCATAAAGCCATGCAGCGACCATGGCCCCATTATAATACAGTTATAGTAATGCAGTCCTACAGTTAGTTTATTTCATTTCCATTTGCTTTCCAGACTTGTTTACCTTGAGTTTGAGGGATTCTGTGTCATATGGACTTGGCACAAAGTCTGTATGGACTTTAGCTCTGCCACTGAACTGTCTTCTTGACAATAGCTCGTCCTCCAGCCTGAGACTGTCTCTGTTACTGGAGCAGCCCGACCCACTGGTGACTCCACCTGGGGATCAGCAGACAAACAAGAGGGTTCAACAAAGGGCAAGCTAATTACTGCGCTCATTTCTAATCGAGTCATCCACATGTCAATAATAAGACTGCCCAAGTCTGAGTCAAGGGTTTAATTTTTGATTTGTCAGAGGTTAGTGTAGCTCTACAAATTAGCGCATCTAACGGGAAGTAACAGGATACAGGAGTGTACAAGCAAGGGTTGCATAATTCATCAGCACGGGGTGTAAAGACTACACTTGGCTCTGTGCCTGAAGGTGCTTACTTGAGGAACTTTGTCCACTGTGGAGGCTGTAGAGGCTTTCCAGAGAGTTACTGGACCGCCTGTGTCCTTTACTAAAGGGTCGCCCTCCACCAACTTCCCTCGTCTCTGCTTCATCTTTCCGTGTGTGTCCAGTCTGCACAGTAAAAACACCAGGTGACATTTGTATTCTGCCGCATATGCTTTTGGTTCCCTTGTCATTCGTTATCTTCCACTACAGGCGAACAAAAAAGGAGGTTAACCAACCAGAAAGCTGAGTCAGGGCCATACAGTAAGCTGCCGTGTTTGATTCCTCATGTGAACAGCGCAATATCCCAGTTTATGCTGAAACATGCAGCTCCTCTGGTAAGCAAAATACTTAATCCTGCAAGAGTCGCCTTGCTTTTTATAGCTGAGAGCTAGGAGGTGTGTGGCGAGCATAATCCCCAGTTACCTGTGCTCAGCTTGTAACTTCCTCTTCCTGTACAGGGACTATCACACCATGGACCATACTATTTGCATCATGCGTGTGCAGTTTGTGAAGTGCATAGTTGTGGATAGACTGCACTTAAACTTCACAGCTATGCAGCTTATAAAATATATGATCTGATTTAATTGGGTTTTGAAATTGTGAGGCAGACTCTTCTATAGCGAGGGGTGCCTGGGAATAATTTGTTTGAATAAACAGCATTCATATCACCTGATATTGTTCGCTTGAGACAAGAGGACAATTTAACCGGCCACATGCACACACTGATTATATACGTACGTAACACAGTGAGCCAGTGCCAGTGAGCATAGTATGGCAGTTTTATCATCTAATAGCTTGATGGGATTCACATTAAAGATATTACTCATGATCGCTCATTTATTTATGACATCTATTATAATGTTTTCGCTAGTCGAAGCATGAGTTTAGGAAATCTTAAATTACATTTTGAGTGCTCACAATTTGGTCACAATAATGGTACAAAACAAATAAAAAAACAACAAAAACAAATGCACACAGGAACTGATGCGTCAGTCACAATGAGTTAATGCAGATGTATCATAAATTCCTGTAGTCCATTTCAGTAAGCAACAACCAGCTCACTATGAGTTTATGTGATTAGTAAACACATAATAGACCATCAAAATTAATAACACAATTAACACACTCGTAGCAAACATAGACATGTTGCTGGGCAGACTGACCGCCATCCCTACAGCCACACAGCTAGCACGGATACAATATAATCATCATTTAGCCACACTCTCTCGTACAGATATGACAGACAAAGACCTTTGGGTCATGCAGCAACATGTAGATGTTTGCATCTGACAAGTTTGATAAAAACAGCTTCATGCTTCTATGAGAATAGCTACTGTTCTGCTTTCAGAGCGGCTGATCACATGCATCCCTGTCTCCTCTTGAACTGGATTCCAGCTGGCCTTGACCAACTGCCACTTTGCCTGTTTGAAATCCATGATGTCTCTCTCTCATTGGTTGGCCAAATTCTCTGGGCGGGCAAAGCAGATAAAGGGGAGGTAACCTTGCTCGTTATGACCTCATAAAGAGGAGATTCCAGAACGGCTCATCTGAGCTTACTTTTTCTCAAAGGCAGAGCAGGATACCCAGGTCTCGGTTTACACCTATCACCATGTCAAGCCAATTGGGGACCATAGGCAGGCTGGGGGAACTCATATTAATGTTAAAAAAAAAGTGAAATTTTCATGCCATGGGACTTTTAAGCCACCAGAACAAGAACCTCACTTAGATCCTGTACCTGCCTACCTGTAGTTTTCCCTGCCATCCTGTGGCTTCAACTTCTGTTTGGACTGTTCTGTTTGGACTTTGCGACTGTTTGCTGTCCTGGCTCCTAAATGGTGGAACAAGCTCTCCATTGACATCAGGACAGCAGAAAGTCTAAACATCTTCCGCCGCAGGCTAAAAACACATCTCTTCTGACTTGCACCTTAGGTAAGTAGATCATGGCTACAAAAAAAAAGTCACTTACATGTGGCACTTAGTTTGGCTTATTAGAAGCTAATGCACTTCTATGTGATTCTTGCTGTTCTGAGTTTGTACCGTCATGGTTGAATGCACTCAGCGGAAGTCGCTTTGGATAAAAATGTCAGCTAATTGTAATGTAATGGACTCGCTATCTATCCCCATAAGCTTTTGCATCTTTTTTTTTATTTGTGAATAAATTACTGAACTGTCCCTGTCTGCATTTGGGTCTTTCCCTCGTTGCTCACCAGCTGTGACTCATATTCATATAGTTGTGTTGACGCATCTTTGCAGCTGTAGTCATTTTAAACCATAAGGTGGCAGAACATCCACATGCATGTTGGATCCGTCAGTTTTAACTGTCTTCGGTGTGAAATGTCTGTAAAATGGCAAATGATAGGCCTAGTAGTCTGATTGATAGTTTGCAGTCTGGCGGAGCAGGTGTGGACCTCACAGCTGTGTCTGCTTGGTAACAGATGTTATTTCGTTAAGTGTGAAGCACAGCAAATGCAGGGTGGAACGAACTTAAAACTGGTTGTATAAACATAAGCTTTGTAGAGTTCATGACCTACAGTGACGGCTGTCAACGTTTTCTCAGGCGGGGCCTTGACGTGCTTCCTGTCACCATGTGATGAGGTCTCCCTCCTCTGCAGCCTCAATTTGGTTGGATCGCAACTCTGCTCCTGCTTTAAAAACAAAACTCTGTAAAGTGGGATGAATTCAGGATTTTTTTTTTGTGGGCTGGCACAGGGAGGACCAATAATCAGTCAGGAATACGGCATAGAAAATATGCTTAGATATGCAGGAAATATTGGAAAGGATATAACAACACAAAGTAGTAAATAATAAACATCACATAAGATATCAATTAACATACAATATAATTGTATCATCACAAACATTCATTATTATTTTCACTTGTGTTTAATTTTAAACAAATTGTAAATCAAATACACATTTTCTGTAGGCCTGGTCAAAATGCGTCTAGCCCCACCCCTGACTGTAAATAAAGGGTTTCCCCACAACTGCCAAATAAAGATGTTGTACATTTTCTGTATAAAAATCAGATTTGGTGTGGTAAAGTAAGATTCCTCGATGCACCAACTGGCAGATGGAGGAGCTTGGTTCTCTTACCAGAGCGCTTCCATTATCCCGTGGTTTCATCAAAGGCGAGCGCTGTCCGCAGGCTTCAAATTTGGTCAACTGTTTGGGGAAGAGAGAGATTAAAACGTGTTTTTGTGGTGACAGATGGGCACATTATCTGTGTATGTGTGCGTTCTCCCTGTGACCCCACAACATAAACAGTATGTGTTTATTCCCTGTTCATGATTTGTGTCTGAATTAGGTTAAACCCTGGCAGCCATACAGTTCTTAGATATTATGTATTTTTGTTCATATCCCGAGTCAAAATATTGTATATGTATAATAAAGTATTCCACCCTGCTTAATTGGTATAATCTGCTGATGCTATATTCTTTAAGTGGAGACAGTTTGGGCACAATGAGTAATTTTCTTGTGTGCTATTAGCTTCCATTAGCGGTCATTCAGTGCTGCCCTCAGAACATCTGTTACACTGACTCTTGGCTCATTCCCAGCATTGGCCGTTAGTGAGCTGAGGCCTTACTGTCATGCACTGAGTGGTTGGATAAGAGCAACTCTAAATACCATTGTCCTCGTTTTGCAGAATTATTTCTGTAATGCATTTTTTTTTTGCAATTATACGAAACAGCCATATTAATACAAATTCAGAGTTTTGGGCTTTCTCTGTGACACATGCGATCATGTGCTCTGATGCGTAAGTGTGGAGTCTGATTTCATCCAGTGATTGATTTTATTTTTAATTCCACCCCAAGCGAAGGCGAGAGAGGAATCTCCGTAACTGGATGCTGAGCTGAAGGATAAGATTTGTGATAATGAGGAAGGCACTGAGTTAGTGGATGCTGTTATAGTCCCCAGGGATTTGTAATACAATGAAGAAGCTGATTTGCACTACCCCTTGATGACACCAGGCTGTCACTCTTGAGACAGTTGGTCACATTCACTCCGTTCCATAGCGACACATTTCACTTCCGGGGTTGCTCCGTTGCCGCCGGAAATTCCGCCGGATGTCCCTCATTTCGGCCGGATGTCCGTCACCTTCCTCTTTCTTTGAGTAGGCGCTCTAAACTCTGGATTTATGAGGACTATGGTTAACTGCTCCTCAGATCTCTGCAGGATCAGGCTCTGTTCAATCTGAGTTTAACAACTTTTGAACGTACACGTTCCACCAAAACAAGTTCCTTCCCGAGGCTATTTTGCAACGGCACCGTGGCTCCATCTGGCGCTTAGCGCCGCCCAACACGATTGTGGTTTGTTAAAGAAATGCCAATAAATCAGAGTATGTTTTTCTGCTGTGTTAACTAGCCAGAGTTTCCTCCACAGCGCTAGGGTTTTTTTTTTAACATTTACAGTAAATGTATGAAATGCATGCAAATTACAGTGCATTACTTTTTGTAGCTATATGTGCGACTGGTTCATGAGAAGAGCCTGACTTAAGTGATGTCACTGGAGTCATTTCATCTCAGGCTTGACAAAGCACGACAAAGTGGACTGGCCCTGCAGCACTCCTCCATGCATCAGCCTCTCACGGAGCTGTCCTACATGTCCCTGATGTTCAACTGCTGCTCACTTCCTGGTTACCAAACTCCATCCATTGTTTCTTGTTTCATTTAGAGAAATCCTCTTCATTTTCCAGTTTCAGCATTATGGTCAACACACTTCCAATACAGCCTTGTGTAACTGTTTTTGTTTTCATATGATTATATTATTAAGTAGCAGTTTAGGACGCGTTAGCGGTGTTAACTGAGGCTGAAAATGAAACTAAGCTGTGAAATGTTTGCTTCAGTACCCTAAAAGCAATTAAGAAACAAGTATTAGCTGGAAATATCAATTACAGTTCAGTTCCCTGAAGAGCTCTGAGGTGCAATTAGAAAGTCAGGCCCTGTGAAGCCCACTTTAACAGTACTGTGGAGACCTGGGAGCAGGCTAGACAGACGGCAGCTAAATGCTGGTTTCTACTGTACTTTGGCACAATATGCGCTTAAAGCGACAGTGGTGGAAGTATTTAGATCCTTTTGCTTAAGTAACACTTTCAATGTTGTGTGTGTGTGTTTTAACAGTGTGGTATTAGTACTTTTACTTAAGTAAAAGTGTATGTACCAATCATCAGGAAAATGTACTCAAAGTAGTAACAGTACTCAGAAAGAAATCTTCAC
The DNA here is from genome assembly GCA_023631565.1 of Gymnocephalus cernua. NCBI lineage: Eukaryota > Metazoa > Chordata > Actinopteri > Perciformes > Percidae > Gymnocephalus > Gymnocephalus cernua. The sequence continues at coordinate 22,976,811 of CM042439.1, forward strand.
ATTTTAGGAACTGGAAATGAAACCGTTCTGTCAAATCAACTAAGTGATTAATCTGCTAAAGATTTCAGCTGGACTTGTAGGCCATTATAGTGTTGGGTAGTTTTAATTTATAATAAAAGATCGTATTATGTGTTTTGTAAGCAAAATGTTAATTTGCAAAGTAACTAAAGCTGACTGATAATTGTAAGGGATTCAAAAATACAAAATGTCTCTGAAATGTAGCGGAGTAGAAGTAGATGGGGGGGCATGAAAAGACTCAAAGTACACAAGTACCTCAAATCTGACTTAAGTTCAGTACTTGAGTAAATGTACTTGGTTACATTCCACCACTGTAAAGTGTAAAATGTATATGAACTTACTGTAAACAAACAAGGTCATCAGCCTCCATTAGTTTGTGCTCTGTCTGGCTTGTAATCTGTGATAGTCTGTATCGTTTTTTTAATTTTCACTCGCTGATGCCATTCCATGTTTCACCCAAAGTATTGTTCTGTCTTGTGTTCCCTGTTTTGTTTCTTATGACTGAATAAAAGTGTGGAACTGCGCCTTAGACAATGAATTGGGGAAGATGTTAAAGATGACACTGAGATCACCCAGGAAAATGTTCTGTTCTCATGAGCCATTCACTCAAAAAGCTATGAAAAGTTAAGCACTGTAATTTGTAAGCATTCCACGTTGTTTTTTTTTGGGTTTTTTTGCTGTATTCACTACATTGACGACCGCTGTATAAAAATGCAGCTGGCCATGTAGGAAGGTGGTTAGGGTGGATGTGTGATTGTTAACATGGAGGACTTTCAAACCAGAGAGTGGAGTTTGATTCCCAGGGAAAACTAAATGTTCCTCAGGAGTGTTTTAAGACAAACCATGATATCTTTCCTGATTTTAGCTAGTCGTTATGGTGCCTAATCCTAACTTCTATTGTGGCAAAAATGTTAAGAATTTGTAGAATAAATTTAACCGTGATGTCCGCCGACACGACCTGCAGCTCGCAATGCTTTGTAGACGGCTCAAAGTCACCTATTTACTGAACCATCAACTACCGCTGATACAACGGAGGTCTGTAGCTGGCGTCACAAAGTTCTGTAGCGGCCTAAAAAAACTTCAAAATGGACTGTATTTATATAGCGCTTTTCTAGTCTTAACGACTACTCAAAGCACTTTTACATAGTACAGGAACCATTCACCGTTCGCACACATTCATTTAAGTTGATCTCATTTTCTGATGGAAGTTAGTCTCGCATTGCCAGGCCTTCCTCCACAGCTCTGCGGAGGAGGGTCTGGCTAGTCCACACAGCATTCCGGGATGGGAGAAAAACATACTCTGGTGTATTGGCATTTCTTTAAACCAATCACAATCGTCTTGGATGGTTCCAAGCACCGCACAGAGCCACGGTGCTGCTGCAAAATAGCCTCGGGACGGAACTTGTTTTGGTGGAACGTGTACGTTCAAAGATTGTTTTAGTCGTGCAACAGAAAACTCAGATTGGTCAGATAGTCTAGCTAGCTGTCTGGATTTACCCTGCAGAGATCTGAGGAGCAGTTAACCAGAGTCCTCCGGAGTTTAGAATTACAACACAAAGAAAGTGGAAGCTGATGGACATCCGGCCGAAAAGAGTGACATCCGGCGGAATTTCCGGCGGCACCTGAACAATACCGGAAGTGGAACATCGTGGATATAGACTAGATGGAAGGTAATGACACAAAGGTCCCGTGTGTCTTACTGTGTTCTGTGAGAGCTGCAGAGCCGTGTTGGAGCGCATCATGTGTTTAGGAGACGGATCAGACTGTTTGCTGTCCAGCTCCTGTATCAAACTCTCAAAGCGATCCCATTCTGTGGCCCGGGACAGCGACCAGGTGCCGCCACACACCGGCAGCTCATGTCCAGGTTGGTGACATGTGTGGTAGAAGGGAGTCCAGGGCTGCGGACACTCGAATGGGTTCCACCGACTATTTCCAAGCCACGGGCCCCAAACTTCTTCCTCTTCTGAATCTTTACGGACATCTTTGGCCTGCTGCTGCTGCTGTGGTGATGGGGCAGTTTCAGAGGGCTTCTTCTCTGTTCTCCTCCCCAGGCCAATGCATGTTAACACTGGATTGTTGTTACTCAACACATCTGACATATGATCTGAAGATGAGCAGAAAGGACTGTTAATGATGACAGATCTGATTGCAGCTTCCTGAGCAGGTTGAAGAACATGGCCCTCACCGTTATTCTCAGTGGTCCTCTTCCCCCCTCCAGCTCCACTTTGATGTCCCGTCTTTGTTTGCACCAGGTTCTGTATCTTCTTTAGTCTTCCCGTGGTGTGTATGGATACTGCTGTGTCAGCTGCAGCTTCACCGCCCTGTAATGAAGAAACAAGATGAGCATTCTATGCGGTGCACTGCACACACTGAAATGCTGCTGCATTACAAAACAGAGGAATATATTAGAGGAATGTTATACAGATTATGTATCTAAAGCAGTTCAAACTAACTCCACCTCAAGCAGTTACAACAGTAAAATGCTGCTTACTTATATAGCACATGAAAAAAAAAAAAGACTTGAATGCTCAAATTGAAAGCCAACAAATAGCAGTGGGTCTTAAGCAAGTTTCAGTGGTCCGAGCAGTTCTTATTTTAAAGCTTTAGTACGTAACTTTTTGATATTAATGAACTTCTGTTACATTCAAGCCATAACCAAATTATTTGCTAATTAAGACTATCAGCTCCACAAAACTCTGTCTGCATTACTCAGTATGGCTATGTTCAGAAGATTGTCGTCTGGCGACTTTCGTGTGCAGAAACCTGGGAATTAGAGCTGTAATCGGGCATTAAAAGTTCGGCCCGACAAGGCCCGAGCCCGACGAGTACATTTTGACAGCTTTTAAAAAAAACCTGAACCCGTTTACAGCCCGACTGTACAAAAGGCCATCTATCAGCAGAGATTGTTAGAGTACCATGTTGGAGAATGGCGCAGGGCACGCCGAGGCCACTCGGCGGAAAAGGGAGAGAAAGAAAAGAGAGACTGTCACTGTCTGGAGGACTAACACCGACATTATTCAAATGTGAGCACACAGCTCTTTTGCCTTTTGTCAAGAATGAGTCATTTATACATGTTTTAACATAATTTATTCATGACTAACGCCGGCTATAGGCCACTTAGAAGTTGGAACAAAGAAATAAAATAAGTCTTCCAGAGGCCAGCCTCCGTTTCACCTCCTCAGCATCGTTTTTCGTGCTAATCGAAACGCATCACCTGACCGCTCATTTACCACGCAACACGGAGCGTGAGCCCGGCCCGAACCCGTGTAAAATGATAGAAATTAAGACCCGCCGGGTTCAGGCAAAGATCTTCAGCTCTATGGGGAATTACCTCTTCTGAAGAGTCAATCATGTTTTTTTTTTTAATCCTCCATGTCCACCTTGGCTACTAGTGTGTGTTTGTGTGCTCACGGAAGGCTTGTATCATGTGGATGCACTGACAGTGTTATTACTTCAGAATTCCTCATGGGGGCGAGAGAAACCACGCATTATAGGTAAATTTAGGTAAATTATTACAAAGATTTGGAGCAGCCACTGAAAAGTCTCGATCACCGTAGATTTTTTTTTTTTTTTAACCTGGAACTGGGATCATCGAGGAACATTTGATTGGACGACCCCAGAGCTGACAGGAGTGAGCATGAGTATTTACAATCTAATAATATCATATATTAAAATATATCAGTCGCAGGGGACGTTTTAGTGCAGAATGACTACTTTCACTTTTGATTGATCATACAAAGTTTGTTTGGCTGATCGTAAGTCTGTTCTTTTACCTCAGTAAGATTTTGAGTGCAATACTTGTAATGGAGTATTTAATCACCACTTAACCACTTAAATGTTACACGACTAGCTAAACCTTATAAAACATGCTGTATTCCCTTCAAAATCTAATGTTCAAATAAAAAGTCACCTCTTTATGCTGGTACTGCCTCAGCATTTGTTCCCTGCTGTGTGGATGAGATTTCTGTCTTGTCCCTATCTCAACTATCAGCTGTTGGCATGAAAAGCACCAAACCGTACAAAATCAAAGTGTTCTAAAGAACAGAGACCTATAGATATAAAAGGGGGCCTTATAAAGCAGATTAAAGATTGTGAACGAGATTAAAGTGAACCACCGTGGATCTGATCTGGCTGACATACAAATGTCCTCCCACAGGTTGACTTCACATTTACTTGTTACCCTCTGTAACCTCCGTCCCTGTCACGTAAACATAGGAAGTGAGTTAACTTTGAAACATTAGTCAGATTTATGCTTCCACACATATATAAATAGATGCAATGTACTTGTATACACTGCCAAAGCGCCTAAGACATTCTTTTTTTGTCATTGTACAGATGCTGTACTGTAATACAATCTATTCCATGTTTTTCCCAGTTAGCCTACATAAGCAGAGCGTGGAAGATGAGCACAGATAAACGTGCGTCTATCTGGCACACACAGACATGTAGGTACAGATTACAAAAGACTGAACAGCTTTGCAAATGAGTATCATTACTTTACATATTTAGAAATATGTCAAATATAATCTGTGCAAGGTGAAAAGATCTGTGTGCTCAGTTCAGGTCTAGTATACTCCCTCTCCATATTGAAACAGGAGGTTGGTCGCGCACCAGTGAGGAAGACAAGACTGTTATTTATGTGACCTCAATGAAATTGAAAATGGAAGTTCATTTAGCTTGTATTGTGCATATTATCATGATTTTAAGATTGCAGTTATTTAACAAAGTTGAAGTGAAAGAGATGAGGCAAGATATAGATCTGTTAGTTTGGTTGTTCGATCATAAAATGCTTTTATTTGCAGACGTTTTAGGACAAGCGTGGGCTAAAAGGAAGACTGCTTTGAATCGATGACTCGGTCTGGAAGTGACATTCCCTGTTTTTATTATTATTTTTATTTTTTGTGTCTGTTTTGTTTTGTGTATGAGGTGTTTGGCTCGAGTTGGACAATTTATGGGTTGCACTGTTGTGTTGTGGCTGCGGTGGTACTGTATGTTTTATTTGTTCATTGTTTTGTGCAAAGTGTAGTATGATGTGTGTGTGTGAATTGGACCGGAAGGTGTTGAATTAATTACTGTTGTATTGGTGTCACGTAATTCCTTGTGGGATGGGCCACTTAGCGGCATGACATGTAAATAAAAATATCAGTCATATTAATCAATCATTTGTGGCGCTAAAGTGTGAACGACAAGATCTTCTCATTTGGTTAAAGTGTGAGAAATGTCGATTGTAGCTACTCCAATCCAAAATGTGATTTTTTTTTTAAAAAAAAAATTTAAATTTCGAGAATATATAGTTAAGGCTACTTCAAACATGGATACTGTACTATATTCATCATAATGTGGCTCTCCTGGAGAGTTACACCTGCTGTGAGGGTGACAGTAGTGTGGTCTTACCTGAGCTGGTAGATGGGTCCGTGTCTCCTTCACTCTGTCATCTCGTGTCCACATGCTGCTCTGACACGGGGCTTTACACATCTCTGTAGGATGATCAATCCACACGGGTCAGTCAATGCTTTATTTCCTCCTCATTCACATATTGTCAAAGATACCAATGTCATTAGCACTGATCCTAAATATGAGGTAAATAAAGCCATGCTAGTCGGACCGTTATCTATTTATTTATTTGTATTTTTTAATTTTTTTAAATCTGTCTTCCTTCAGCTTCCATACACTGTCTATCTGATATATAATTTTCATCTTCAGTGCACCGTGGTTTCCTAGCATTTTGGTTTTGCTCAGGTAGACGTATTTCTTTACCTTTCATTTGTTGAGATGAGTCCTTCTTGTCTCTTGATGACACACAGCAGGTATAATGAATGTCTGCAACAGACAAGGTGGAGGGGAAGGAGAAGCAGGTGTAACTGTACACAGAGAGGTTCAACATGTAATGTAAGATCAAGATGAGTAACGCGAGCCTGAAGTTACTTTGCATGAAGTCTGAAGATAAGCAACAAAAATGATTCGAAATATGAACCGCAGTGACTGTACCAACCTAATGTTTCATTGTCCAAGGGTGATGTTGGCACACATGACCTAAAATGACAAATTATTTAAATTTTCTTATGGGAAATTAAGAAGTGGCCTCTCAAAAATGACTGTACAAATATTACCGTACAAAATTAACAAAACTTGCATACCTTCTGTTATTCTTCTTTACTTTTACTGTACTCTGTGGTCGGTCCTTGGGGGAACAAAGACATGCACAAAAGAAAAATCAGAAAGGAAAGAATAAAAAATAGGATGCATAGCATTTAGCCATCTGATCTGGACTTCTGCACTAGCTGTGTCGTTTTTAGCCATGCTAGCTCAATGAATTGCAACTGAAATATCTCAGCAACCATTTGGTGGATTGGCATACAATTTGGCGCCGATATCCAGGAAGCTGAGAAGATTCATCCGCAAGACCTTTGGTGATTCCCTGCCTTTTCGTCTAGTGCCACCAGCAGTTTAAAGATTTCACTCATGCTGAGAAATATTACCATCTATAAGATGAGAAGGTGAGTCAAAGTCCTGGTGAATCAAATTTAGTGATCCTCTGACTTTTCCTCTAGCACCACCAGGAGGTTCACATTTAGGGTTTTGAGTGAATTATCCCAACAATTGTTGGATCTTCTTCACATCTTGAGACATCATCAGGTCAAAACTAGGCACTGTGCTACTCCTGGCGCTCAGATTTTCCGCTTTGCGCTGCGCTCAAGTTCAAATTATTTCAACTTTGACCTAGCTGCCCCTGACCTTTCGAAAGCACAACTAATGAGATAACAGTCCTTACCTAGCAACGGGAAATAGCTTCCTTGTTACCCTCGGTAATGATTACTTGCGCTGCACTTTGCTCTCTGTGCTTTGCTCTCTATGCTTTGCTCTCTGTGCTTTGCTCTGCGCCCTACCTAGTGGTGTGCAGAGAGCAAATCACTTATGTGCAGGCGGCTTAATAGAGGTGATCTATAACAGTGAGCATACCCGATCATCACCACAGTTACAGCTCTGTCTGGTTTCTATAGGTTGACCCTTGGTTTTGTGCGGAGCAGGCTTTCATCCTGTATCACCCAGACATTCTTTGTGTAGCCAGGTAGTGATCTGAGGGTTGTCACACAAGTCTCCAATCTCAGCGGTTTCAGATTGGTTGAATGTTTTAAAAAAAAAAAAAAAAAATAAAAAAAAAAAGTGTCCACTCACTCATCAGTGTTTGATCAAGTCTTGGTCTGAATGAACATACATTCTCGCTTTGCCAGACCTTCCTCCACAGCGCTGTGTAGGAGGGTTGGGAGAAAAACGTGCTCTGGTTTATTGGCATTGCAAATCACAATCGTCTTGGGCGGTGCTAAGAGCCGAGCGGCGCCACGGTGCTGCTGCAAAATAGCCTCGGGACGAGATTTGTTTTGGTGGAACATGTGTACGTTCAAAAGTTATTTTAGTCGTGCAACAGAAAACTCAGATTGGACAGATAGTCTAGCTAGCTGTCTGGATTTACCCTGCAGAGATCTGAGGAGCAGTTAACCAGAGTCCTCAGAAATCCACCAGAGGTTAGAATGCCAACACAAAGAAAGAGGAAGGTAGCGGAAACCTGGCCGAAAAGAGTGAAATTCGGCGGAATTTCCAGCAGAACAAGAGCAATCCCGGAAGTGTAACGTCGTGGCTATAGACTAAAATGAACATGATAATCTTACAGAATGGCTGGATGGATCTGAGCCGCCCCATTCAGTCTTACACCCGTGGAGAGAAGGGCTGCACTGGTACTTGGGATGGACGTCCTGGACGAGTGTTTGGCTGTGGGTTGGTTCATATATGCTTTCTGTGGAGCCCTCCTGGAGAGAAAAAAAAAACAGTCTGCATGGTGACAGCAGCCTAGTTTAAATACTACAGTACACTGATTGGCTCTGTTCAAACTCCTAGACTAAATATATTCTGGTGCTGAGGCTCATCAAGGAGGAGTTGTCCTGAATCAATCATCAGCCCGACTACACAATACAGAATCCATGAAAAGCCTTCCAGTACATCTGGGAGAGGCGAGCATGTCTTCTGATCTAATGGTCTGGCATCAACACTGCATGGTGTAATTATTCTGCATGTACAGCTCGTCACTCAAACGCGTACAATCAATATTCATCACACTTTGGTGTACTTTTTGTTTTTAATTGTCTCAGTGCGAGGGTAGTGCAGGTCAGCAGTCTGCCATGGACACATTGATCTAGTCAAAATGTCTGGCCATGTGAGAACAAAATGCTGGATTAAGTATTGTGTGAGAAGCACTGGGAGCAGTAGGCCTATGTTAAAATGGATTCAAACTGAGCTCCAAGTCCTTGGGAATAATCAAACACAAAGATTTCATTTATAATAGCTCTACCTTGTTCACGTGGAGTGTCAAATTAAGTTCAAACATTTTACAGAGTAAAATCCTTGCTATAAACTCTTAACTCAGGCCAAACTCTGCTTCTGATTCAAACTGGAGATGTTATGATACCGATACCAGTATTTGAAAAGCCTGGTATCAGTATCTGAAAGTACTCGAGTTTATGCACCGATCCGCTACCACATTATTTATCCCCGAAGAAAATCTACTTTAAAATAGTTTATTTAAGTTATTTTTCTGTTATGACTGACTGTCAAACCGGATAATAAAATAAAGTTCTTCAGCGTTCATTGTTTGCGTTTGTTCATGTTTCACAAAAGGTTTAACCTGAGCCAGGCCGTTCAACCAAGATAGAAATCATATCACATCCATACAGAGAGAGTAGTATACAGCTATTAAAACATAACACTGGTATCTGATATCGGAATAGGTATCAGGAACCAAAAAATGGTATCAGAGCATGTCTGAGTGAATTGGTCAGGGGTGCGTGTGTGTGTGTTTCCTCATATTTTTTCAACCATAAGTGATAAGACCAGATATGTAAATGTGTCATAGTTTTCAGTCCATGGGCCTGATGGCATTTTGTACTGTTTGTGCTAACCTTAGGATCTTACCTGAGAGTAAAGCCCTAAATGTGCCACTGAGTGGAAGAGCAGTGTGGTATTACGTAACAGCTACTGCTATAAATTGTCGCTATAAATTGTCGCTAACAATCAAATTGAACATATGCAGCAGTGTTACAGCTGTAAATGGAATCCCTTCCAACAACACACCATTATCATGGTAACACATTGCAACTACTGTTGAGATACTCATGAAATCACTCAATTAGCACTGATTATGTTTGTTATATTTCATTATCACATTGAGTTGTCACAATTAAGACCAATCAGATGCATTTTTTTACAGTTTTTCTCAATCGCTTTGGCACAATCTTCGAATGACTATTAAACTTTGTCAAACTATGACTATTTATATGAACATTAGGTCAGTTGTCCACATGACTATAGTCTTTTGTCATCGCTTTTGGTACAAAAAGCATTGAGAAAGCCTTGCAGCTCAAAATAGTTTGCATTAATTTGATAATGAATCATATTATTCTCAAATGCAATTATACACACGTTCATTGTGTAAATCCCTACATGCAAAATCGAGCAACCAACAATCACAATAACCTGTCACATATTACATAAATAATAGGTACAGTATGTGATTTTTGTTAAAGTTTTCAGGTGAATAAACTTCCTCACAATTTAGAGCAACCAAATGCAAACAGGTGACGGGTGAGGATATCACAGCAGGTTGTTGTGGGGGGGGGGGGGGGCTGCATCATGCCAAAAGATTTTCCCTCGTAGCATTGCGAAGGAGGATATCAGGTGTGATGTTGATAAAATGTGGCCAGAGGAGAGATTGAATGACCCTTGAGGTTAATACATTTTCCGAATATATAACTTGTTTTTGCTCATCTTGTACAACAGTATCTGTACAAGCTTCCTTTGTGTATTTGCGGTTGGCTGGTGTGTAAATACAATGAGAAAGTATAATGTGTGCCATGGCTGACATCAATACTATTCAGCTGCCTAATTATACAATCTTAACAACTGGACAATATGACCGAGTGGGTAACCATCACCCTTTTAGAGTACGCTGTCATTTGACAAGATGTCTTTGCATTTTGACCGTCCGGGACTAAGCCAGGCATATCCAAAGTCCGGCCCGGGGGCCAATCCCGGCCCGCGGCCAGACTTCATACGGCCCGCAGCCTCGGTTTGTAAAAGACCAGAGCAAGAGTCATATTTTTGTAAGCTTAAATGTTTTTAAAAAAAAATTGCATTACGCATAAGTCAAAATGAACATGAGGTTAAGATATTTATCACCTTCAAGTTTAAGGTATTCCATAAGGAATCTGTAGAATCTGTAGTCAGTCCAGTTATCTGACCGTAGATGTAAAAGTAAGGCAGAATTGGTTTTGGTTTTGGTTTTTTAGATTTGTTCACGCCTGGGTTGATTTGGTTATGGTATTTAAAAAAACAACTGATTATTGTGACAATGATGGCAATGATTTATTCATTGATGGATCTATTGACATTTGAAACAGGAGTTAATTATTTTTGATTGAGTAATCACCTTTTGCAGGTCACATAGTGGTGTGCTAAATGTACCGCGTGGTGTGAGGATTGAAAATTGAAAGTTTGTTTCAGTAAATGTGCCCAAAGCGATTTGAGAAAAACTGTAATCCTTCCTAACATCTCATAAGAAATGCAGGAATTAGTACTGCACTACATTGACTATGATTAGTAGGGTTGGGTTAAAATAAGTGTGTCTGAGTGATCTGATACGGATTTATGAAATCCTGAAATCGATCTTTTAATAAGGCTTTATAACCCACCACAAACGTTCTGCGGGTCAATCCTTAATGTTAACACTAACCTGGTGCATTATAAAGTATTTGAGGGTTGCTTCTTGCTTGTACAATTTACAGCCTAAGTTCTTTGAGAATCTATTTTATATCCAAGCTAAATTGGTGTTGTAACTGAAATGTCCCCAAGCTAATTGATATCGAATTGGCCATACCCAGCCTTAATGATTATGTCATGTTAGCAGGATTATTATACCATTATATGATTAATTACACTAATAAGAAGATATTGCATATACAGTTGTAAGTATGCAGAAAAAAAAACAAAGCACAGCAAAGGAAGAGTACCAGCTAAGGGACCTAATGAATCTTACAAAGAGGGAAAGTTGTTGGCAGTTTTGTCTCGTTCCCCAGAGAGACCATTTCAGATCCTTGTCAACACTAATAACATCAGCAGTCGCTCCCACAGCGGCACACTGAGTTTCCTCTGGCGGCAGGGACTAAAAAAGTGCTCCGGATACACACACACACACACACACACACACACACACCTAAAAACAAAATGTACAGCAACGGTGAAAGCTCTTACCAGTGTGAAGCAGAACAGGTTCATGTTTGCAGGTCCGTGCCAAAGACAATGCAGCGCACTGTGGCCTCTGAGATGCGTAAACACACTTTCCACACACACACACGCACACACACACACACACACACACACACACACACACACACACACACACACACACACACACACACACACACACACACACACACACACACACACACACACACACACACACCTCTTGTGATGCAAAAGCTCACGCAGGCCCCGTGCTGGCCACAGCCCAATGGCCTAATCCTAATTTCAAATCCCTGACATAATCCAATAGATGCAGTGAGCCGTCGCTGTCCAACGGGGGCCCCAGGAAGAGCCAGGCCACCCGTGACAACAAGACAATAAACAACACAGGCTGGCTTTGTTTGGCATGTGTCTGAAATGATTATGATAATGACCTGATAGAGATTAAGTAATCACTAAGTGAGGTTAAAGTTCCGGGGACTGAGGAAAAAAAACAACAAATGTCCTTTAAGGTTTTGGTCACATGTTAGGAAATGTGTTTGGTACGTGTCTGACGGGACATGATGAAACCAAGGTTTGCATAATACACTTTGTACTACAGGAATACTTATAATCCTATGTTATCCATTGCTTCTAAATGTATGTAAGGATTTGACAGTTAGAATGAATGCGTTGCATTATGATGAATACACTGGAAAATGTCTTCGTAGGTAGGTAGGGAGGGATTTTAAGTTGACGATGTGATTTTCTCACGATTTCTTTAACAGAATGAGCTGCAGACAAATGCCTGAAAATTATTGCTTTATATAAACTGTGCAAAACAACATCGTATTTTATCTAAAATAACAGTTAAAGAATAATAGTAATTGGATTTTTAAAACAAATCCCACTTTAAAATAACTAATTAGAAAAAAAGTATCTTCCTATAAATAAGCTACAGTAAGAACACATAGTGACGTCTGAAGTCAAACAAGTGAAATCAAAAATAGATTAGACTGTTTAAAAAAATTGCATTGTGATCATTTTTGTAATTGTAATATTTACACATTTATATCAATTTTTAACCGATTCACGATACATCGTTCCATCCCTATTAGACAGACAGCGCTGCGGAGGAGGGTCTGGCTAGTCCGCACAGCATTCCGGGGTGGGGGAAGAACGTGCTCTGGTTTATTGGCATTTCTTTTAACCAATCACAATCGTCATGGGCGGCGCTAAGCACCGCACAGAGCCACGGTGCCGCTGCACAATAGCCTCAGGAAGGAACTTGTTTTGGTGGAACGTGTGTATGTTCTAAGGTTGTGTTAGTCGTGCAACAGAAAACTCAGATTGGACAGATAGTCTAGCTAGCTGTCTGGATTTACCCTGCAGAGATCTGAGGAGCAGTTAACCATAGTCCTCAGAAATCCACCGGAGTTTAAACAACACAAAGAAAGAGCAAGGTAACGAACATTCGGCCTATATATATATCTCTATCTCAATCACAGTATTTCAGCGATTGAGCCTTCTCAAACAGTGTGTGTGTGTGTTCCCAGAGGGAAGCTGCAGAAACATTAAGCTGTTCTTTTAGTAGTGGTGCTTCAGGAAATGTCTGTGTTTCACTCAAATCCCATAAAACTCTGAATTACAGTCATCGCTTCTCAGTTCTTATTCTCTCCAGTCGGTGGTCCCAGTGAACAGGCTTCTAAAAATAACATTATTACAATTATTATTGATGTCAATGTTAATCTCTTCTTGAAAGCCCCCCCCCCCCCCCCCCCTGTCTACACCTTCTCCTGCCCCGCTGTCTTTTTGTCTCTCATCCAGAGATAAAGACGACCTTTCATGTTGTTGTGATCTGAGCTCGGCTACAGAATTAGGTCAGAGAACGAGAACAATATGTCTCTGGTAATAAGAACCAAAGATGTTACTGAGATATTTTACTCAAGAGTCTTACTGTTAATTATCCAACAGGGCATCTTACATTTCAAACTGTGTTTACTACTGCGAGGGGATTCATTTTGTTTTACATATATCAATGCCAGTTAAAACTTACATTTGGCTATAGGTGATTAAAGGGGTACTCCAGCTATATAGCATTGCACTTTCATAACGTTTAGAGACTCACAAGGGGCACATTTAAAAAAAAAAAATAATAATAATAATAAAAAAAGGTTAAAACCAAAGCAGCAGAGGATGAGATACCTGGACTTTTACTCCCTAATATGTGTCAAAATTCAGAAATGCCAGATACTACACTTCCCATAATGCAAACTAAAAGCATCTGATGATGATGATGATGATGATGATGACAAAAAAACATTATTAAAAGTGTTTTCACAGGCTGAGTAATGCGCCTAACGATGAATGAAGGTAACTTCATGTGTAAAAATAGTGGATTGCCCCTTTAAGGAAATTTGAAATGAAATTAGATTTGCATTACCTTAATTTTTTGTGTGGAATTTTTTTTCTTTTTTATATCATATTATAGTTTCTTTATTATTATAAAAAACTTTAAATCCTTTTTATTTTAATAATATTTTTACATCCAATATGCTAAGAAATGTGTTTATTGCAAGCTAGTAATGCAGTCTGATATGAATACATGACACCCAAATTCTTGGTGGACACTTAATTAGTTTTTTCTTTCTTTTTTTTGTCAAGCGTCAGTTCACTGAGGAGCATCCTGTTTCACACTCACCCAGTTCCACACATTTGAAGCTTCCCAGTACAACCATGGTCGGATCTGCTGGCCACTGGGCAGCTGGGGATCAAGTAGTCTCGCTTTGCCAGACCTTCCTCCACGGCGCTGCGGAGGAAGGTCTGGCTAGTCCGCACGGCATTCCAGGATGGGAGAAAAACGTCTTCTGGTTTATTGGCAAGATCACAATCGTCTTGGGCGGCGCTAAGCACCGGGAAAAGCCGCAGCACCACAGCAAAATAGCCTCGGGAAGGAACTTGTTTTGGTGGAACGTGTACGTTCAAAAGTTGTTTTAGTCGTGCAACAGAAAACTCAGATTGGACAGATAGTCTAGCTAGCTGTCTGGATTTACCCTGCAAAGATCTGAGGAGCAGTTAACCATAGTCCTCAGAAATCCACCGGAATTTAGAACGGCAACACAAAGGAAGTCCAAGGCAACGGATATCCGGCCTAAGTGAGTGAAATCTGGCGGAATTTCAATCAGCAATGGAGCAATCGTGGAAGTGGAACGTCAAGGATATAGACTAGTGATTAAGTGCCTTGCTCAAAAGCACCTGAGCGGTGGCAGTGGTTGTTTCTTTACATTACCTTTAACCGCAGGTCCATTGTGGCTCATCTGCCTTTAGTCACAATCCTCTAAGTCAGGGGTCTTCAACCTTTTTATAGTGCAAGGACCCCTTAGCTGAAAGAGACACAGAGCAGGAACCCCCTACCACAGATATTATATAAACATTTAGTTGCATATTAACGTGGAGGATGAAAATGGATGGATGAATGGATATTTATGTTATCTATACATCATGGTTTAATGTTAAACATACATGTGGAAGGCACAGTGAACTTGTATGTGTGGCTGGCTGCCGTAAACATTAACATTAGCTTAGCATTAACTCTGAGGTCCCCCTAGGGATCACGGACCCCTTGTTAAAGGTCTCTGCTCTAAGTAGTTTATTAGTGCTCCAGCATATTACAACGCTTATGTATGGCTGCATATTTTCTCTTTTGGGCAGAAACCCTGTATCTCCATATTTTGTCTTTTTTTTCCCCCCATAAATCAATGCTATTGGTTGCCCTTTACATCTGTCTGTGGGTTTTACAAATATTTAAACAGCGACGAGGCGGCGGACTTCGTCTGAGGTTAATAGCTCAAATCAAATGTGTTTTTAAATATTTTTTTTTTTCATTCCCGGAAAACAACGGTTTTGAACAAACAAGGTTTCCACCCGACAGTGACGATAATTAATATGTTATGGCTGCCGCTGCAGAACATCTGTCCCAGTCAGAGGTACTGTGCAACAACACAGCTGGTGTGGACATCCTGGTCTGTTGTGCCACATGCTGAGTTGTAAAATCCATGGTAACACTGGAGGAAATGACTCAACAAAGCCAAACTAAAGAAGACTTGAACCTCCTCATTGAGATCAATGCAATTCCATTTTATTTATAGTGTCAAATCACAACAGGAGTTATCTCAGGACCCTTTACGGACAGAGTAGGTCTAGACCACACTCTATAATTTACAAAGACCCAACAATTTCCCACAAGCAAGCATTTGGTGCGACTGTGGTGAGGAAAAACTTCCTTTTTAGGCAGAATCCTCAGACAGACCCAGGCTCTTGGTGGGCGGTGATCTGCTGCTGCCGGTTGGGGACACAGAGACACTGATACAATCACCGGGTACCTCTGCTCACACGGTGTCTTAGAATTGAAGTGAACAGGAAACATTGTCCTTGTGTTTGTGTACAAGTCAACAATAGTTTGTAGAAAACAACAAAAAGAGGGCCCATCATCCCCAAAATCTGTTGAGCTGTCGCACCACCACACAGCTAATTTTCTCATTAATCTTACGGAAATCTTTCTTGTTTTTTCTACATGTAAGATGCTTTATTTTTTTATCTTGTGTTTGGTGGAGGTTCATGATCCAGTTAAAAAAAGAATGTTTTTTCTTTTGTTTTTTTGTTATTGCCCAAAGAAAAAGATTTTATTTTTTTCCATTGCTTTGTTATAGCTGGGAGCATCAAGGATACCTGCAATGGCAACACTCCTCCACTAGAAATGGTAAACCATTTTCATCATATAGAGATCTTGTTTTCTTTTGTCCATATCATGTGTGAACAGTGTGCCGGTGCACTGCCCTCTACTGGGACTGGACCGAAGCACAACATTTCACAGACTCAGCAGGCCTTTCTTTAATCCTCAAATGTCCCAACCTAATCAGCAATGACAAAAATAGTCTCTGTTGTCTTTTGTGTCCAGATGAGACTGAAGCACAGGTAGGAAACAACAAGCCTCACAGTGTAACATCACATTATCTCATGCGCTATTATCAGTGTTTTTAATGCTACATGTTACATTTGAGCTATTTACTGTGAGTGAGTAAGGAGCCGTTTATACACAGAGAAGAATCCCTACTGTAGGCAACTCTCAGGGCATACATGTACTGTAGTCTGATTAAACTAGCACTACTCATCCCTTTGTTTCACACACGTCCACTCACTTCTACCAGAGCCTTACTGCTTTGATCTTAATCATCTCTTCATTGCATTATTTCCTGGACGTGTGGAAAGTGCAGTGTTTAGTAATGACATTACACTGACCGTTGTGTATTGCTCCTGCAGATGGCAGTGTCACACCTGCTGATTTCAAAGTGGCTCTGAGCTCATCTCATCTGTCATCAGAGCTGAGTTCTACCCTGTTATCAATGCTTACTATCAGCAATGTCAACACAAACCTAAGGAAACTAAAAAAATTGTAGCTTTCTTTCATAGTGTTAAATATTACACTACGTGTTTGTTTTTTTCATTTTTAACGACTGAATATCCTTTCAGTCTTGTGATATTGCAGTATTATGCAAGACTACGTTTCGAGAACGGCTGCCATGGGATCTTATATTACTTGGATACATTTTATACAATGCAGCAACAGTTATTCTTAAAAAGTTTAATTAAACGCCATGATTCTTCTTCTGACAGTGTGAATATAATATGATTCATCAGTTCCCATTACATGCCTTCCACTGTGCGTAATTACAATATTAAATCACACAGTTACACCTTCAGCCGGAACCTGCTGCCGCCCCAGGTACAGTCTGACCTCTAGTCTCAGAGTACAACTCACATTTACTCAGAGATCTTCATCCAAACGGGAGGGATGGAGACCACACCTTTGACCCTGCTCCCAACCTCCCGTTTACCCAGCATTCCTGCGCTGACCCCTGACCCCAGGACGCACAGAGTCTCAGCCCAGAGGCTACGACCCTGCTGTCCTTTACTGCAACCTTTTTGAACCCCCCCCCCCCAGTCAAAAACTGAAACGGTTTGTCCCCTTGGAACAAATGACCTCTCTTCCCCTTGTCCGGCAAAGGTATGTGAGTACGTTGAACCCGCTCAACCTTTCATTAGCTCTTCCTTTTATTACAGCGCTTCCTCCCTGCTGCCTCGTCAGCACGTCACAGCGCGGGGGATGGTGGAAGGAAGGAGAGGGGGGGGATGGAGAAGCAAAATGAGAAGGAGGAGGAGGAGAGGAAAAAAGCCGAAAGAGAGGCGTAGAGAGAGAGAGAAAGAGATAGGGCTGTAAAAAGGAGGGCGGCAGATAGAGCCGAGGGAAAGATAGATTGGCAGCATCTGCTGCTGCGTTGACTGAAATGTCACCTATAAATGGCTCCTCTGTCCTTGTTGCCGGACCCCGCTATCTGATCTCCATTCTCCTTGGGAGTTGTAGTTCTGATGACTTATGTAGGACACGAAACACATCTCTTATAAAAAAAAAATCTAGTACAGTTCGAGATAAGCTTTCAGCAAAAAGGGAAAGACAATTTTCTCCTGCCTCCTGTGGTTCTGAGTTCTACTGAAATTGACCATTTGAATGTTGAGTCAAAGGTCATTGTGCCATGTCTGAATAAGATAATTGGATTTTGAGGCTTGCTGATACTGAGAGCTTACCAGGTGATGCAGCTACTCACCCCAACAACAGTAACACATACCCCCCTCCCTGTTTTGCTCTCATAGGAGATGGAATCTATTTTCTTGAACACTACCGATACAGTAAGACACCTCAGCTTAGATATGGCTAAATAGCTCAGTCGGACATATATCATTTTAAATGTAGCAATGGGGATTTAGCTTTAATGCTCCCAATGCTAAAATAAAATAGAATATCCCTATAAAGAACATATATTGCGTATTTCATATAGATCTCATGCAGCTAAATCTGCCCCAAGGCAAGAACAGCACATCCACATCTGGAAGGTGGCAGATCTTGTTTACTGTCACTTGACATGAGATGCAGTTGACGTGTGTAAGAGATATGTCTGTCTGTGTGTAGCGTGGGATGGGTGTGTGTGTGTGTGTGTGGGGGGGGGAGTTTCCACTGCATTTTGGGGGCTAAGTCAGATCATGCTGACAATGTCTCCATGTGGTGGCTCGCCACAGGGCACAGCGGTGCCACACTCAATGTCATTCCTATCTTTAATGTCACTCTCGGTAAGCCCATCACCTCTCATCTGCTGGCTCGTGTCCCCGGGGCCACATTCACCCTTCAACCTTACAGTAATGTAGCAAAGAGGAGAGTTCAAGCCAGACCTCATCTCGGCCTCGCCAAGGCCGCTGTTTACTCTTCTTTTACATAATCTACTGTGTCACCGTAGGTCGTTAAAGTCAAAAGACACACTGAGAAAAATATAATGAGGCTCAGCGGACTTTCATTGGGTGAGTTAATACGTGCTCAGATGATTGTGTGCTCACCGGTCACACCGTTGGCCCTTAAGTGACCTTTGATCTGGCGTGACCCAGAGGCCATGATGTGCCCTTTAATTCCCACTGGTGTGCTGACAGCCAAGCTAATTACCCACACTCCACTGTGTGTGTCTGTGGGAGTCATAAAAGGAGTTACGACTGTCAGATGGCAAAACAATGTAAGGCTGGTGTTTATCTAGTGGTGTGCTTGTGCTGATGAATAAAGTGCAGTGGTGGTAGAAGTATTCAGATCCCTTATTTAAGTAAAAGTACTAATACCACACTGTAAAAGAATCCTCGGTTACATGTCAAAGTCCTGCATTGAAAATGTTACTTAAAGGAGAACTCTGGGCAATTTTTACGTTAATCTTGCTAAATATAATTATGCGAGACCTGTCTATAGCAAAAACAGTTAGCGCAACAGCAGCTACCTAGACGGAGCTGCTGCAGCTAATGCCCACCGCTCCCACTTAGCTAAACGGCAGTTATGGGGGCATAAATGAAATAGTGCCTTTGTGTATCTTAACAGACACAAAATGCAATTAAAATGTCTGTAACATGAACAGGGCCCCTACATGACAACAAGATGCATTTTCAGCATTCACCTACCCTGTTAGCTGCTAGCTAGCTAGCTGTCGTCTGGGACGAGAGAGTGTTCAGTCAGGCTTATATATATATATATATATATATATATATATATATATATATATATATATATATATATATATAGGTGTTTTGTGTGCGATCCATCTGGCGTTGGAGAGTAGTATTCTCTGCCGACAACAATCACGAAAGGGCCCGCTGGTCTGGAAGATGTCCTCCGGAGGAGCGGTGATGCCTTCGCGGCACAACACCCACACGAACACAACCAGTTGCCCAAAATGCGTGATCTTGAAGCAGCTGCTTCATCTGCCTGTTGCCCCTCTGTCTGTCTGTCTGGTTCTTTCCAACTCTTGTGAGGCCAGTTCTTCGTCTGTATACTCGGGTTCGAATAAATAAGGACGACCATCAAACTCAAAAGCCTCTTCCATATGTTCAATATCGTCTTCGATATTCTCCATAGTTACGTTACTCCAAGCTTCTTCCCTTGTGAACACCTCGCTCTTCACGCTACACTGTAGCTCCTCCGACCTACACTGTTATTTATATTGCTACAACTGAATTCACATGGGACTTCAGCACGAGACTGCCGCTAGCCGTCTGTTAGTGTTTTACTGAACAAGGCACAGGCATAATTCTGCCCGTTTCCATGTAGTTACATTGTCAATAATATGCTCATAACCACTACAGCGCTCAATTACCTATTTTTGAGGGGAAATAAACCAAAAAAAAATCGCCTGAATGCTCCGCCTTCCACTGTAGGAGCAGATCATCATGATATATGGTCACAATTTCCAAACCCTCTATTATAGAAATGCATCTTTTGGCCTGAAAGCGGTTACAGGAGCAGATTACCTCTTTATAACACAGTGCTCTTTATGACCCAAATGGTAGTGAGTATTGCATGTTTTTTATCAAATCAGCACACACTTGGCCAGATATAACTGTAAATAGATGTATTTTCTAAGTCAATATCTTTCCCTCAGCTGGCTGACATGAATTGAGCGAGTTTACTTTTCACTGTAAAACCTAGTTGCAAATCAGAAGAGTTTCTGTGTCTTCATTTTATGACTTAAAGCGCTCCTGTGCGCTGCAGCGGCACCGCGCTCAGCCACCACTTTATCAAAGGCACAATAATGAAACGCTCCCTTACAACATCTAAATATAGAATGCAATGAAAGTGGTGTCAAAAAAAACAAACAAACACAAAATAGATAATCCATTTGCGACCCATTTCTGTCCCTGTGTGAGCTCCATTGTTTGGAATAATAATAATAATAATAATAATAATACAGAAAAAAATGTTTTCCCCAGGCACGCAAATATCTACAAAGCCCTAGTCTCTGACAAAGGGTTTGGCACTGTGGGACCATGAGGAAATTGGGACTCAAGAACACCAGGCTTGTACAACAACCAACACCCTCGTTGACAAAAAAGAAAAGAGAGGAACTGTCGCTTGTTATACCACCGGTGTGATCCCACTTCTAATTTTGAGATTCCCACCCCTACGTGTGCGTTCAAGCGTGTGAAGCCGAGAGCATTAGTGCTGCCTCTGTGATCGTGCGGCGGCACAGGAAGGACATCGTCGCCATGTGTGTTTTCTAATAGGATAGCAAAATAAACCTGTTTTCTGGTCAGCAATTACCCATTCTTCTGGCTCGGTGTAAATTAGAGAGAAGCTGCAGAAAAGAGGCTTTGAAGGCTAGAAGAAGGATGAGGAGGACATAGACAGGATCTCAAATGAAGTCCTGGTTCATTTGTTTTTATAAGTTGGACTTACACACAAGCTCTGTCGGGTCCCCTAACCCCTGTTTGAACTGTACTGATAGATCCCTGTACACCTCCATGTCCATGTTTCGCAATCCCATCCATTCATCCATGTGATGTCGTGTTATCAAATGTGTTTGCTGGCTTTGTATTTTCTATAGCGGTTATGCTGGAAATCAAACACCCTTCTCTCATGGCAAACCACAGAACACAGGATCCCCCCCCCCATTCTGAACCACAGCGCTGACTGTCAGGAGAGCTCAGACGGAACACAGGATTATGACTCCAGTCAAGTGGCGTAGACGATCATTTCACCATTTGGGAAGGAGTTTTTTTAAACAGACTTCATCTTTAGGCCGATGATGCTGCATTTAATAATGGAAAAAGGTTTTCCATCACACACCAAATAAGGGCAACCGTATATGGACAGGATGTATGTCACTTTCCCAGTCCGAGGTGGAAGTAAGTCACACGTGCAAGTCACAAGGAAGTCTCAGTCACCGTGGAGAGAATCATGCAAGTCGAGTCCCTGCTTTAAGTCACCAGTCACGTCATACAAAATTCGGAGGATCTACCCCGTTTCCACATTAACATCAGTTTACAAAGACAGTGGTTTTCTAGCTAGCATTTACCCAGCCGAAATTTTTAATTTTCCTAAAAAAGTCACATTTGCGTACCTTTCTTTGTGGGTTTTATAGTGACAGATGAAGTTAGATGTTGTGTTGGTCATGTCGGTGATTTTTGAGCTGCAGACCTTGCACGCTGCTGTTCTCTTCTTACTACGTTCGACTACATAATCCTTGATTCCAAATAGTATTTATTTTATTTTTTTTCGGGCTTAACCTCCTCCATGGCGGCTGCCTCCTGCGTTGTCCTCGGCTGGTCTGCCGCACTCTGGAAGGTTGCCAGGTTGGCGCACATCGCACAAAAAAATCACCACACAGTCATGTTTAAAAAAACAAAACGTAAAAAGCAAGTGTTACTTTGTACTATATTCAAGTCCTTTCGAGTTATCTGTCTCAAGTCTAAGTCAAGTCTCAAGTCTCGAATACTAAGAGTGAAGCAAGTCCTCAAGACTGGAGTCCCCCACCTCTGTTTCCAGTCTTGGACGGAGGTTGTTGATAGAGTGAAGGCGGAGTCTATAGAGAGGCCTCGGGGGCATCCCAGATGTGCAGCTGGGATGCCACCTGACATCTTCCTCAGAGGTGTTTCAGGCAACAAATAGCAGGTCTGTCTGCTGTCAGCCTGCAGGACACCTGGGGGGGTTCAGGCCTGACACTCTGTGTCCTGACAGCACACGTTCCCCACCCCATCAACCTCCTCCCAGTCCAGGGCCAGGCCCCCAGAATGCACCGGGAGCCGTCACGGCCGATGAGGAGTGACGCCGGTGAGGAGAAGGGAGAGAAATCCCTCTTTCCTTCAGGTGCAATGAAAGGTCAGGAGCCCGGTATCACTGGGAGAATTACTCACCGCGGCCGGCCGCCTTGACATCAACAGAGAGCCGGCCTGAGGGGAGCGAGCGGGAACCAGACGAGAGGAGAGAACAGGTGGAGGGCTGGAGAGTGGTGGCAGATAGGTGGTGAGGGAGTAATGAGTAGGAGGGTGGGAGAGTGACAGGGTCAGGGGGAGGTGGAGATGCAGGTTGAGGTAATGGGCTATAGGGTGTGTGTGTGTGTGTGTGTGTGTGTGTGTGTTTGCGTGCTGGTAGGAATGGAGGAAGGAGAGGGGGGGGGGGGAAGGGGGGTCGTTGAAGACGTCTTGCCCTTGCAGCTCTTCATCACATTCATTTTTTTATCCACGCTTACTGAACTTCCACTGCCTTTTCCGCTCCAGTTGGCTCTCAGCAGACAATGCGATCAGAATGTCCCTGCATGTGCATTATGCAAGCGTGCTCCGGTCTATAGTTAAGATGTCAATGGTGCGTACACCTCCCCAAGGTCAACACGCTAATGAAAAATGGCCAGGGACAACAGCAATTATCAACTAACTAAATGCAAAGCCAGCCAAAGTGTGATAGTTGTTCCTGAGCCCATCGCTGATAAAAGATTGGATTGCATCCTTTCCTTTGGCTTGAAAGAGACTTCTTTTCCCCCAGAATTCTTACTCACCAAGTCTGCGAGGATACTCGATGATACTGGTAGCTTGTCAGTCGTAGTCAGGGCCTGCCACATTTGAATTCTGGGACCATCTGCTACCTCATACATCATCTCTAATAGCTTTCTTTTTCCATCAGGGCTGTCTCACTATCTGACATAGTAGTTATGCACAAGACAGTCACACACAATCTGACTGCACGGCTGCGTGGCATTCTTTCAACCTGCCCGCACACAACAAGAATTTAAGCACATGAGCACTTGGTATTTGACTGCTCCAGAGTCTGAATAGCGTGGGGGAGAGCTGAGTGGAGGATTGAGATTGATCAGCGTTGAGACAGTGGCTGTGCCGCTCGCTGAGTGTTTCAGATTTTTTTAAGGTCACCCTCACTAGAGCCAAAAGGGCACATCAATTTTAGAGCCCTCATGAGGAGGCGCCGCGTCTCCTCCTCGATCACTCAGCCCCCTGTGGAGAAACGACATCTGAAGGTGCATTTGATTTGTGTGAAACCCAGTAGCATGCATGATCGGAATAAAAAAATAAATAAACAGACACAACCTGGGTAAACAGATGGGTAGCACCTCAACATGTGGCGCTAGACAGCTTCAGAGAACATGTAACAACTGGAAGGCAGCTGATTAGTAACTTGGCAGTTGTCAAAAACAATATGGTGCTGTGTAAGTCGTACATACTATGCACTGCCATAATATAATATGCCAGATAAAATGTTCAAATAGGAGCATGAGATGTAGTAACAGTTGAACTTTTTCTACTCCCTGTGAGAGTTCAGAGCAACAAGTTCAAGCTGTCAGGCTACATCACTGTTACATTGTCATTTTTAAGCGGTGTTTTGAGACAAAAACGATCTCCGTCCACACAAGTTTTAGCTCCATTAGCAGAACTAATCTCCGTCCATATTAACAGGTCTGACAGTACATATCACATGACCATTCACATACACCGGGCATGTGCGTGCCGGTGTCAACTGGTGAATAGTAAGAGCAGGGATTTATAAGCTGGGACCGACGAGGTGGAATTGTTACTGAAAGGTACGAAAGCTACCTAACTGATAAAACGTGCATCGTCGCTTCCAAAGGTTTCCGTTTGTGCCCGTCCAGACTACAAAGCAACGCAGAGTTTTCAAATCAAAACGGGGGCAGCAGTGTTTCCAGATGTCTGCACTTCAGGGGGCTCGAACGTCGGAGTAGTGTGGTCGCGAGGCGTAAATCGAGCAAAAGATATTTTTAAACCAAAACGTGGTAGTGCAGATGTAGCCTGGGATGCATAAACAACATGATGTCTTCATTTTACAAAGGAGAGAAAGGAAGTAAAACATGCTAATGAACTGGGAACAGTCTCTAATAATGAATGAAACTAAATTTAGATGTAGTGAAAGTCAAATGTATAATTGGGTACAGCGTAATTGGCCTAGACATGACCCCTTTTTTTTTAAACAAAAAGGTCAAACAGAGTGTGAAGCTGCTTAACATCCACATCCAAAAACACACTTGCAAGGACAAAAACAATGAGGCGTTCATCCCTGAGACAGCTTCAGGGAACAGCAGTGAGTGGGAGGAGAGTGAAAAGATAACATCACAAAAAAAAAAAAAAAAAATAACACAGACAAGGAGAGGGAGAACAGCAGGAGGAGGAGAGTCATCAGAGATCAGGGTGACCCTGCGCCACTCAGGAACATGCTCTGCTTATAAGCTAAAGGAGAAGCCAAAAAGTTTGCCACTGGGTAATCTCTCCGCTGTCAACATCCTGGGGACCCGGCCTTGACAGTGACCAGGTTTCAGCAGCGCAGGGCTACGCCGCTATCTAAACTGCCTGACACGGTTGAGGCTTGTTTGGCGAAAGTCTCTCTCTGAGCGGACAGCAGATAATAACTATACACCTGCTCTAAACCTTCATACATTGCCTGTAAAAAGCTAAGCAGTTACATATTGCATATAAGTGTTAAGACTTAGCACGAATGCTTTCAATACAAACATTTGAAACACATGAACCATACATTAAAGAGGGTATTAGAGACACTACAGGCTGAAGAATCCTCAAAACGTACTTAACACAGAGAGGAAATATTTTCCATGTGTGTGCCAAAGTGTGGGGGGGGGGAGATTGAGGAAGCACACTCAGAAAAACATCACTGCAGATGGTGTCTTGCTTTGATAGATGTCAGGTTTAATGGAGGCTACCTATCGTCAAAGAAGTAAAGCAAACTGAGTTAGTCTGATCAAGATGTGCATTAGTTTTAATAGCATTTCACTTTTATACATATATATATATATATATACACTTCATAAGTTAGTGGATAATAACCAAAATATAGAATATCACCAGACTTATCCTTTCAATAAATATGTATCCAGTTTTGGAACTTGAATCCTGTCGTGCTGTTTTAATATATAAAGTGACCAATTGTTCACGTAATCCTCACACAACAACCAATATTCCTTAGCTCCTCTTAGATCTGATTGTTTTTGTACATGTCATTTAAATTCAGTATTTGAATTTGCATTTGGTTATCTTGGATGCCCTTTCATCCCACTTCTTAGACCGACTACTGCATATTTATTCTCTTCTTCAAAGCCCTATTTTACCATGTCTGATAAGTATATTAAAAGCTGACTCTCTTCCAAAACATAACCTCATATACTTCATAGTTCACAGCTGCAGTACCCTCGCCTCTGCTCCTATGCAAACTAATAAAGCTACTAAAGCTGAACAAAGGCAGCTTAAAATGGACAACCCCATCAGAAATGACTGGCACATATTGACCCCATACATAAACAACATGGATCCTGAGACCTGGGGATATGCTTGAATCTGTCTGGTTAGGATTTAATGCGGCGGCCATCCCTCCTTTGCCTGACCCTTCTGAAACACTGCTGACCTCTCCCTAAGGTCCTTTGTTAGTACAGCAGCCCTTCGGTGTATACATTAATTTGCATTTTAGAATTGTTAAACAAATACCCACCCATGGCTCCTTCTCCCTGCCACCCACTGTGACCCTCCACCCACTCTCCTCCCAAGCCAGCCAAAGGTAATAGCAGGCAAACGGTGCAGCAAATGTTAGCCAGAGAGAGCAGGGTCAGAGGTTGAACAATTCCTATCAGTGAGTGGATGAAATACTCAACAGAAGGAATAAAAGTTTAACTAGCTTGGCAGCAGCATCAACATGCCAGAGACTCCTCAACTTGATGGTGAATGACTTAATTCAAATGGAGCCATTTTGTTTAATTTATTAAATGACTCACTGCACCATTTTGTAGACGTGGAGCTGTAAAACCAGTGCGTGAAATAGGCCTGTACCCACCAGTAGTGAGTACCGGCACTTCTGTGTTTTGTCCACGTGAGTACCCTTACTTCTAATTGTTGGTATTAATAGAAAATTGAAATGCTGATATTTATACCAAAATAGGCTATATATAATGATTTATTGAAACAAAACAAGCAATTTCATGTATAATCAGACATGCAGCACCCCTATTAAGCCGGAATGTAACGATCCTTTGTTTCATAACCACATGTTCAGACACTGCAACGATTTGACTGTGAGATTGGCGGTCGAGCCAGATCCCTTAGATCAAATCCTCAAATAGTTGATATTCAGGGTCACCTTAAGGCCTCTACAGACTGACCAGATGGCCAACCCTTGGCAGAAAAGGCAGTCGGACTGATCAGTCTCCCCGAGTTTGTCAAAAAAACACACCGACGAGACGTAATACGTCTCCATAACAGCAGGCAGCGCTAATTTATATTGTCAGCCAAAAATGAAGCTGATTGGACAAACGCGTCACATGGGTCTGGTTTCTCCAGGAAATTCAAAGCCAGACTGTCATGGCGGCTTGTTCAGAAACAATCTCAAATTGTACTAAAATAGTTCACAGAAACGTGTTTCTGAAAACATTTTAAGCGAGAAATAGGCCATGCAGTTGCTGAATCTGTCTTCATTTCAGATCCCCAAAAGTGAGTTTAAAAGATTTTTGTCCGATTTTGAGAGACTCTAGTCATGCTCATTACGCTCCCTGTTTCCGGCTTAGCACTCTACCAATCAGATTGGTCATTTGAGTCCGACTGCCGGCAGTGCCCGTCCTCCCGATTATGCCCTAACAATCGGCGAAAATTAAGGCCGATGGCCCCTCCAACGGACGACGGCACAGAACACACCGAACAGACTGTCCGACGGCCGAAATAACTGGTTGGTCTGTAGAGGCCATTAGCCTCGCATTGCCAGCTCTATCTCCACAGCGCTGTGGACTAAGGTCTGGCTACACCACACCTACATACTGGGATAGGAGAAAAAAAACGCTCTGGGTTGAATCACAATCGTCTTGGGCAGCGCTAAGCTCCGGATGCAGCAGCGGTTGCTCTGCAGAATGGTCTCGGGAAGGTACCTTGTTTTGGCGGAACATGTTGCACTCCGCAAAAGAAAACGCCACATATTAAATGAAGTTAACTGCTGACACAATACAGTAACGTGAGCTATTTAAATTAGCTGGATACATGATTAAAACT
Organism: Gymnocephalus cernua; assembly: GCA_023631565.1. Lineage (NCBI taxonomy): Eukaryota > Metazoa > Chordata > Actinopteri > Perciformes > Percidae > Gymnocephalus > Gymnocephalus cernua. Next base: position 23,004,513 of record CM042439.1, read on the forward strand.
CATTTGATCTTTACCAGTGTATCACCATGTGTACGTCGTCCACAGCAATCCCACCAATCGGTCCCAAAACATCCCAGTTAGAGAGTAAATGCCGTAAACATATTCTTTTTAAATATTTACAATTATTCCCCAAAAGAACAGAGCAGGCCTGCCTTGTTGCACCATCCAAATGTTCTTCAAAACTCTCAAAAGCAACACACAAAGAGTGGAAGGTGATGGATTTCAGGCAATTATCCCGGAAATGTACTTCCGTTGACCCAGACTAGGGTCACCCATACAAGATATATGTATGAATATAAATATGTCTAAAACACATGTAACTATCATTTTCATTTAATGCACCTGCTGAAGCGCACTGGCACCTTTTCTGGTCCTATTCAGGCACTGTGTAAAACTATTGCATTATTGAACAGGAGCCATACAGGCATCGCATGACATTGTCTCCGTACACATTAGCTGATGATGTCAGAGGCAGGGAGACATATTTTTGCCACTTGGCAGTTTGGAAATGTGGTATGGCCAATGCTGTCAGAGCGTGAGTGTGTAGGACTGCAGATCAATAGCCAGCTATTGGGTAGACAGTGGCGGCGTAATGCAGTGCAATCTGGGAGTTTCCTCTAGGGAGAAATAGGTCACGAGGGGTACGGAGCGTCAAGCTGCCCATGTCGTTTAAGATGGGAGTACAGGCTAGTGCTGGGTGTTTGTGTTGCAGCTGCTGATGCGTGAAATGGAACTCAGGTAGCATGGGCGGGCTGCAGGCCTTCGCTGTATCTTCCGCCAAGTGATTACTTTACTCCATTGATTTTTCTCCTTCCTCCACTGATCTGAGAAGATCACTGGAAAGAGAGAGAGAGAGGGAAGGAGGAAAGAAGATGGAGGGAGAGAGAGAGAGAGAGAGAGAGCAGAGAAACCATTGATTGACCTAGTACCGAGATTCAACGATTGACAGCAGAACCTTGAGTGCTACCTCTTAGCCCGCTAATCTATGACGGAGATCCCCTGTACATTCAAGGAGTACTGTTTTATAAATCCTTACAGATAGAGGCCAAATCTGGTCCTGTCCAAACATGTTGAGGCATTTAGAAGAAGAAAAAAATTGGAGCTGTACTTGTGAAAACCCATCGCTGTCACATTGAATACGCTGTTAGGAACATCTTAACCATGTCTAATACATTGTCTTATTAGGAATATATTCTACTCACTGCACATTATGGTTGGCTGTGCGCGCAGCGTTTGTTTCTTTCATGGTCTTATCAAGGTTTGTTGACCTGGCAGGGCTGAGTAAATATATTCATGAGTTTTTGAATGGTTTCTTTTATTCCATAACGCTGTGCATTTTTCAGACAGCATGACAATCTCCGAGAATCAAAATCACACGTCTTTACCTCCGAGGCAGATAGCATCAACGCATATGCAAAAGGTGCATTTCATTACACATACAGTGAGTTTGTATGTGTAATGGTGTAACATGTCTATTAAAGGTCAATTGCATTTTATTTTTGTCATTATGTTTGCGGGGCGGGTCATCCCCCAGACTTAGAGGTGGAGTTGAACTTAAGTGAGATGAGTCACAGAGCCTCCTGTTAGAGTGTTTAACACAACACGTTGATAACCACAGTATGCAAACAAAAGATTCTCTTGAAAGTGCACGAATGCTCATTGTTGAGTTAACGCAGCAGCACTTTTCAGCATAGAGGCAAAACACGCTCAGAGAAAGTGTCAGCAATCCGTTCCAAAGGTCTGTCTTGTATACTGTCACAGTATCAACCTGACATTTTCATTTGATTTTTTTTTACATTTTAAAGGATATGTCTGGGAATATTCTATATTATTGTTGCTATAGTCCAACCCCATTCCCATAGAAAGACAAAAATAAACTAGAATAAACCGTGTCACGGTAGCATGCCTCTGCTTACATCCATGTGCATCCACATTCAGTTATTATAACTATGTAGTGAAGACTTTGAAGCAATTTATAAAAATGTGTTAAGTGTATTTTCTTGGCGAAATGGAAGTTATAACTATAAGGACATTATGACATAATTCTTTTCCCGTGAGAAACACGCTGTGCTTAGAGACTTTTTTTTTTTTTTTTACAGAGGAGTACAGAGGGCTGGTAGAGAGCTTCGTCACATGCTGCAGCAACAATCCGCTGAAGGTCAATATCAGCAAAACCAATGAGCTCGTGGTGGACTACCAGAGGATCAGGATAGAACACAAAGTGGTAGCCATGAGCTTTAAATATGGATGTTGCTGCAAAGAAGCTACAATTCTTAAAACGTGGATGCTTCACACAGATCTTTGACCCGACAGCACAAAAGATCTTTATAATCACCACATCAAGATTAGTGTCACCAACTCAGTATCCAACCAAATGTCTCCCCTTGTTGTTGTTGTGGGCGTGGACTTTTCTTTAACCTCCTAAAATCAACCTGCGTGGCTGATCAAAGTTGTCGGAGCAAAAATTATGCAATTCGCAATGTAAAAATACAACTGTGAATCACTGTCTGTGGACAATTTGATTACTGAAACTGATACACAGATATTTCTTAGAGTGAAATGAGCCTATTCATTCTTTGAGTTATGGCCCAAAATAGGTTTTGTGAGGCCACAGTGGCCTTGACCTTTGACCAACAAATTCTTATGAGTTCATCCTTGAGTTCAAGTGGGCGTTTGAGATGTGAAGAGATTCCCTCCGGGCGTTCCTTTAGATATGGCTTTCACAAGAATGGAACAGACATGAAGTCACAGTGATCTTGACCTTTAACCTTTGACATCCAAAATCTAATTAGTTCATCCTTGAGTTCCAGTGGAGATCGCGCTCACAAGAATTGGACGGACGGACAACCCGAAAAAACAACTGATCGCACTGTAGTTTTTTTCTGACTCAATCCCACACACACCGCCCTGCTACCCCAGATACTCACTGGAGCACCAAATGTGTATTAATCCACCGCTGAAAATAATCCCCATCAAATACACAATTTACTGTTCTTTGAGTAGCTAAACTAAAAATTACAGTACTGTACTTTATAGAAATTGAAGTGCATATACTTGTAAATCCTTTTTTAATTATTTTTTATGGGATCTGTGAGCAATGAGAAACATGTTGAATATTCAAGCATTTACCTAAAAACTAAAGTATCGATCCCATTACACTGGTATTGATATTATTGATATTTGGATCGAGCCGCCCACCACGTTGCCCACCAGCCTCGGGATATTGCCATCACTCAAACTGCTGGTAAAAGTAACCGCGTTTTAACGTGGAGTGGTTAGCTTACAAAATAAGTCAAGTTTGCCCAGAGGAAGAACCTCTCTTAGAGAGCCCTCAGCCTCAGTGAGTGAAAACACATTTTATCATCCTGCCTTTGTGGCGCTGGTCCGTATGCTGCTCATATTGTGTTGGATCGATTGATATTACCTTAGATGGGGACAAGTGTGTACATATTCGGTTCTTGTCATAGAATGAATCTGTATGCATCGCCGCATGACGTCAACTTTTTCTGGCTAAACTCTAACGTCACTACCATGGCCCTTAAAAGCACCCTCATCTGACGGTGCCTGGAGCCGGGCTTGCAGTCACCTATTGACGGCTAAATAAACTGGCGCTGGTAGCCGCATCGCACTCACGTTACAACGCTGTCTGTTTTGTGAAGCCATGCAGTCTGTTGACATGTTAACAGAGTGAGATACAGAGTATTCTAGTTTTACTGGTATGTAGCCCATCTTTTGAAATTGTGCCCCACCAATTTTTTCGATATAAAAACGTGACTGTGTCTACGTTCAAAGGTTGTTTTAGTCGTTCAACAGAAAACTCAGATTGGACAGATAGTCTAGCTAGCTGTCTGGATTTACCCTGCAGAGATCTGAGGACCAGTTAACCATAGTCCTCAGAAATCCACCAGAGTTTAGAATGTCAACATAAATAATGCCCAAGGTAACGGACATCCGGCCTAAATGAGTGAAATCCGGGGGAATTTCCGTAGGCAACAGAGCAATCCCGGAAGTGGAACATCATGGATATAAGACTATGAGCGACATAAGAAATATTTCAGATTAAAGGCAACTTTTTTTGTCTTTTTATCAGCTATAACATAGTAGAAGGCAACATCACTACAATAAAGTCCAAAGGGGCAAGACAAAATCAGATGATCAGTTTTACCAGATTATTATAACCAGTGCATTGTGTGACGGAGGCGGGCGCGCCCAGCATCACGTAAACAAACCAAAACAAAAATACATTGTCCCTGAAACAAGCACTCAGGAGGAGAGTAAAAGGTTGTATACATGTTTCATCTTACATTTCCACTGTTAGGAAACGAAAGCCCGCTCCATTTTTCCTTTTCAGTTTATCGCGGTGCCTTCTGCTTCTTCTTCTCCTTGTCCTCCGGGAAAACACGGCCGCGTTTGCATTGTGGTATACAGGAATAAAATGTAGGGTACATTGTATGTACACTCAAATTAGCTGTGCACTGTGGGTATTTTATAGTGGACTATATAGCAAATGAAATTAACCGCTGAGAATTCGAACACCACTACAAAATTGCGATACAGACTATATAGTGCACTATTTACGTGATAGGGAACGGTTTCCAACACAGCTTTTGTCTCTGAAATGTTGTGGAGTACAAGTAGAAATAGCATATTTTAACAATACTTGAGTAAATGTATTTAGTTTCTTTCCACCACAGGGGTTAGGTGCCTTGCCCAGCAGCACTTCAGCAGACCATGCAGCTTCAGCAGGGGTCACAGTACGAGCTGCGACCTGTTTTAGACACGTCGCCTGCTCACAAGGTATTTGTGGAGAGAGGGATTGAGGCAAACAGTGTAAGTAGATACGACACCAAGGAGAGACATAACAGATTAAATAACAAGAGTATGCAACATATAGGTCAAACACAGGTCAGTTCTGTTTCTAAAACGATTGAGCAGTGAAAGTGTGTCCTGTGTGAGAGGAACAGCACCTCTGTCTGCCGAGGGAAGGTCGAACGCAGCGACGTTATCGGAGCATCATTAGGAGAGCAACCGTGTAAAAGGCCGCCGTCGTAATTAAGACCTGAGACCTGCGCTTAACATTGGCACACTCTGGGCCTGGAGAGTGATAAGTGCTTGATCCTGATCAATAAGATGCACAGCCCCGTCGCCACTTGCAAAATCAATATTGTTTTATTTGCTGTTACAATAGGCTTGTCTGGTTGCAAATGAGGTCTGAGCCGCAGAGTTACTTTGGAAGTAAAGACCTTACCCTAGAATTGTGCCCCCAGTCCGCCTTAATGAAAAGGCCAATAAGCGTCTGCACTGGTGACCTCTCCAGTGGATGTCTATGGGGGCAGGAGAGATCCTCCAAGGCTGGTGTCATTATCTTTACATACACACAGAGTAACAATCTGCAAGCAACATGCCCACTGACCATTTTATCCACTATACAGGTATATTAGTGTTGTGTTTAGCAATTTTAGGGCATGCTACTTGCAGGAGTTAAAGTGGTTAGGGTTAGTATGTGATAGACAATATCTACTAGGTTTGAACTGTTTGGATAAAATATTTAATTGCAATTATTTTGACTGATATTGAAATTTCGATACGCTTCCCTATACTGGAGAAAATAATCATTTTTGCATAATTATTCTCGATGTCATTTATTAAAATGATCATGATGTGATATATTGCGAGGATCTGTACCAAACAAAGATATTTTTTTTTCTTAAATCTGCCGACTACCATTTGTAGGCTGGGACATCTCTGCAGCACCACGATCCTTAATTCAGAATAGTATTTGGACGCATGTCTTGCCTTGAACAAATACTGTGCCTCCTGCGATTTGGATTCTGCACTAGTCCATTTGCGATTTCCGATAACATTCCGAATAATTGTCCAGCTCTAATATCTATAGGTGTTGATATTGTCCTTTACGTCGTGATCATAGGCTGTAGCCTGTCTGTGTAAATCCTGTGTAAGTTACAGGTGTTATCAACAGACAGTCTGCTAAAATCCTATGATAGTGACGGTAGAGTCAACTAGATGGATTGCGATGAATAAGTGAAATGTAATTGGAAGTTTCATACATCAGTGTTTGCGGTCCTTTATCCATTCCAGTGTTTTCCCCCATTCATTTTAAGCAGCACACCACCGTGAGTCCATGAACAGGGATGGTGGCTGTGGTTAGTTCACATGTCTGTAATAATAGCAGGACAGTCGCGTGCTATCCAAACTGGTAAAGTCAGATAGCAGGTGAAGATTACATTGTCAGTAGGCTCGGTAGTGAACGATGCGTTAACGTGCTGCAGATCCGGTGTTTTCAGCTGAGCTAGAGAGAGAATAGTTGGTTATAATAGATCGGTGATGTTGTTCTGCCCTCATTGTTCTCCGTGAAGTTACCTGGAAGTGAGTGTAGCCTCGGAGCATTTTGTGTGGAGTGACTGCGTCTGACTCCTTTTGGAAAAATAGCCTTTTAAATACTTGTCATTAACCGCTCATATGGTAACTCAGGTCTTTTATGCTATGATTAATTTGGTATGCAGTTAACACACAAGGTACAGCGTATTGGACAGACACTTTAAAGGTTAACTACCGCTTTATTCAACCTGGACCCTATTTTCCTATGTTTTTGTGTGTAAGTGACCGATGGGAACAACAATCTTTGACATTGGTCCAGCATTAAGCCAGATCACTGCAGTCGGCAGCGGCGAAACAAGCTACAATGTAAGTTAATGGGGCAATTGTCGAGCTTGTATTTACCTTCACAAAAGAGCTTGTTTTGCCGCTGACAGACTCAGATTAATATTCTAAGTGTCTGACAACATTATGGAAAGGATCCCTTCAGTTATAGACCTTTAAAACCTCTCTGAGACCTTTCTGTTTAACCAGAAATAGCTCTGAGGTCGCTAGCGCTAAACCCACCAGACTCTATGTAAAAAAGCAATACTTTTAGCGTGTATAGAGCCAGCATATTTTAACATGTAAAACGGTAAACTATGTGTTTATTTCAACCAAAACTAGAGTTGTGATGGTTGGAAAAGTGTAAAGATGACTCAACACGGCTTTTCATAGTTTTATTTAGTTTCTGTCGACTTTGAATGAAGTGTATTTTATGATGCAAAAATTACTGTTTATTTACATGAAGTCTGGTGGGTTTAGCGATCACAATTTTGCAGATGTTTTTAGGTTAAAAAAGAGGAACTTACCCTTTAACAGAAAGGTCGACCTTAGAAATCCTTTCCATAATGATGTCAGACACTCTGAATATTAAAAATAGAAAAACAGGGTCCAGGTTGAAAAACAACAGTAGTTACCCTTTAAAGTAAGTAGTAAGAAACTTTAGTGTTAAATTTGAGAATGGAATTTTGTGTGGGGTTAGCAAGATCTTAGGGTTCCCCCACCTGCCAAATCCCATTTTAACCCCTGGCTACTTGCAAAGGGAAGCTAATTTTTTATCATAATTTTTAAAGAAAATATCACCTTCTTGCATTAGGACTAACTGCAAGTGATAAGGTCTCTCCAATGTTAATTCCTTCTGACACAAGACAGTCTCAAATATAACAGTGATAGCGCATTGTATCAATTAATCCTCCTCACATGTTCTATAGATACCGAGGTGGGATGAGTTAATCTGGATTTAGCTAACACGAATCCTAGAATTGAGGCTAATTGTCCTGATAGTACAAAGATGTGGATAGGAACAATGATTCATAAGATAGGAAGTTATGGATGGCGGTGAGCAGTTCAGATAATAGAGGAAAAAAGGTCTAGAATAGAAGGTCATTAATAGACTCAACAAATCCATTCATTCTGCCAAAATGTACTGTGTCCTTCCACCAGTCCAATCATATATCATGCTAATGCTCTGGCAGGTTTCGCCTCCCATCTTGACTTGCTCTCCACTGTTTCGTTCAGGATGCTATCAGCTTCATCAGCTCCCACTGACACTCACTCTCATGTGATGATTTCAAAGAGGCTTCGTCCTTGATTTTCAGGAAACTCCAATAAAGCTCAAAAACTGGTGGGTGTTTGTTTCGGTGTTTGGTGTTTTAAGCTCCCAATGTCGTCTTCCAGGCAGCGCTGCCTGGAAGTCACTAGGATTAGGCAATGGTTAGGTGCCTTGAAGTCGACGGTCACAGCGCTGCCTTTAAGTCGACGTTGGGGGCTTAAAACACCATTGTTTCTGCGGGCATTACCCATAGGCAGACATTACCGGAGGAACATCTCTAAAAAAAATAGTGCCAGTGTTAATATATCATTATTGATCAGCGGACCCAAATGGAATCTGCAGATTTTTGCAGATTTTTCCTTTTCTTATTTCTTTTACAGTTTTCAGCGGTGCAGAATAAAAATCTGTGGACTGTTTTTCTGCTTGGAGATGTGCTATTTATTTTTATTTATTTTTAAATCTGTGGACATTTTTATTTGTCTATATTTACTGTCATGATAGCACCCCTTACATTATAATGTGAAATATTTGGTTCCTGCTGTTGGCATTGCATTTTTGTTTTTGGTTGGTCAAGTGTATGTGTAGGTGGGTACTCAAAATAGTTCATAATAGCACTAAGGACACACAGGCAGTTGCTTTTTGAGTGCTAACTTCGACTTTTTGAGAGAAAAACAAACTTCATAGCACAATGGGTCCTCCAAAACAACTTTTTTTAAATGACAGACTGTAAGTTTGTGGTCTGTACTGTGTTAATCCGAATCAGAATAGGATTTGATGCCAAGTAAGTAACGCAATACATTTGCCTTGGTGGTTGGTGCAACATAAACATAAAAATATTCAAAGAAATTAAACAATAACTGTAAACCAAAAAACGCTGTGGGAATATTAAAAATTGAGACACAATATATGCACGAACAAATACTGTATTCACAATAACTGTTTAAGAATAAGAAAACAAGGTGGTATGGTTGTGCAAAATGCTGAGGGAATGTGCAAAAGTTCAGGATTTTTGGTTGGTCAGGTTTATTGTATGCAACAAACTCCAAGGCAAATTCCTTGAATGTGAAAACTTACTTGGTAATAAACTCCATTCTGATTCTGATGTATGCATTGGCTTGTGTCTGTAATACCTGACTGATATGTTATCAGTCAGGTGAGTCAGTCAGCACCTTTAGTTTTCCACCACTATCATCTGCCCGTCATTGCTGGGCCTCCTGCATTCTCCATTATTACCAGCACTCGTGCAATCCAATCAATATTGTGGCACTTAAGGCTTGTTCACCCTTTTAAGATTGAAACCCCCTGATCTATAGCCTCACAGACTCCACCAACTTCATTACAGCACCGTGCCAGAATATATTTGCCACCCCTACTGTAATGCTTTCCTTCCCCCTCGCCGTAATTCACCTGGTTTTCACCTATGGGTCGCCATTTTGTCTCAGCCAACCGGCAGCGCTAATAAGGCTCCATAGCTCTCTGCGATTATTATCAGTGACAGGCATGGTCAGGGACCAGCGGCTCTCTACTGCCCCCCATGTACAGCCAATGCTGTAACCCACTTGCCCCTGTGGCCCAGGCCGCCTCACCCTCTTGGCCCTCTGACACGCCAGTGCACTGCGATGGCCTTGTGAAGGGACGGACGGGGTGCAGAGTTTTTCTGCTGCCAGTACCCTCAGCACCGCCTGCCGCAGCCAGGCAGCCAGGCCCTCCACGGCCCTCAGACTGTTCTGTCTGTTCAGCATCTCCCTTTAACCTTCATCTAGGAAACAATAAAACAAGAACAGAGAGGAGGAGGAGGAGGGAAAGAGAGGGTGTGAATTTCTCTCTCTCTCTCTCTGTGTGTGTGTGTGTGTGTGTGTGTGTGTGTGTGTGTGTGTGTGTGTGTGTGTGTGTGTGTGTTCACGCTCTGAGTGTCTGTGTGGGTGGAGATAGAGAGAGATGCTGTGGACATTTGACACATCTCCTTAAGCCAATGTCTACTTTATTATCTTTGGCAGTCCTTATTGGTTGCACTAATCAAGTGGAAGGCAGTGGTGCTGTTTCGGGGGGGGGGGGGGGGGGGGGGGAGGTTGGCTAACACACTGCGTGTGACAAATATATTATTAACTGGAGGGAGATGGGCGACCTTGGCCGTGTCACCTGAGGACCCCGCCGGCGCTCGCTCTGCCAGCAGGAAACAACCTTCATATTAAATCCCCACAGAGGTCAGTAGACTAAATAATTCACAAAGGTTATATGCTTTGCACTGAAATCTGCTAAAAGAGAGCGAGACGGAGAGAAAGAGAGGGACAGAGGGAGGGGAGGTGGCAAATCTTTGAACTTGTGAGCAGCCAAACGAGGGACTGGCGTCCTTGTCAGAGTGTAGTCTCTTCATCATTGGGTGGGCGTTTATATGAGCGTGTCAGAGGATGATGTACTGTAAATCCTGAATCTCTCTCTATTTCCTCACTGCTGTCACTCTTCAATCGATCCGTCATCCTGTGGCAGAGGTGGTGGGGGTCGGCCTGGGAGGGAGGGGAGGGTCAGTGTGCTCTAATAACACAATGGCAAGTTTTTTTATTATTATTATTTTTACATAACCGCACACGCAGTTGTATTTATAACCACACAGACAACCTTGTTGATCAACCCATCGCTTTTAACTTTGTCTGAAGAAAGCTACAGGGCTTTGTTTTGCCATTGAATGTGATTTCCTGCTCAACAAATGCCTCGCCCAGTAGCACACGCCAGCTCTATACGGTGTCACTTTTTGTTTTTTTTGCATTTCAAAGTGATGAATGCCTTCTGTTTGTGATAGTCCATGCAGGGCTATTCTTGTGGGCAGGAGGCAGACCCGACACAGCTTAAAGGTCACGGTTAGAAAAGGAAACGTTGGCAGGCAGGGACAGGACGGCGGGGGGGGGGGGCCCTAATTTAATCTACGATACTGGAAATGTGTTTTAAAAGGCTACGAGGGTTCTGTAACGATCTGGTGTTTTTATAGCAAAGAACATATCTAAACAAATGATTTAATATGTTGTAGTCTTTTATTAATTTCAGGTGCAGGAACAGTCTTCTATCCTCTGACAGAGTGGACAGGGGAAAGTGCATTGGAAACAAATGAAATGCCTGAACTAGTGCTAACCTGCTGAGGTTTTGCAGGCATAGGCGTAGAAAAGGTACGTTTGTCTCCCTCAAAAAATATGAAAGACATCCCACTCCCCCCAAGAGGTGCAAAATAATCATTCAGGGGGCTTAAAACATGCACAAAAAACAATAATTGTGTCTGCTTGTGCTGCCTTGGGGGGGGGGGTTAAAGAACACAGGTCAGGTACAGGACGGTAAAAAATAAAGATGTGATTTCCTGTGATTTTAAATGTCTTTTATTCAGATTTAAACTTCGAAGCTTATGGTCCGTCCTGGGGCCTCTACTGTTCAACATCTACATGCTGCCCCTAGCAAAAATCATGGAAAGCAACAACGTAAGCTATCACAGATTTATATAGCCTTGCCGCCAGGGGACTGTAGTCCAATAATACAGCTGGCTAGCTGTATTGAACAAATCAACGTCTGGATGTGCCAGAATTTCCTGAAACGAGAAAACAGAGGTAATCATATTAGGCCCAAAACATGAACGACTAAAAGTCAGCACTCATCTTCAAACAACAATGGCAAAAACAACAGACAAAGCCAGAAATCTCGGTGTAATTATGGACTCTGACCTGAATTTTAACAGCCACATTAAGTCAGTAACCAAATCTGCCTTTTATCATCTCAAAAATATATCTAGACTAAAAGGAATTATGTGTCAACAGGACCTGGAAAAATTAGTCCACGCTTTTGTATTCAGTAGACTTGACTACTGCAACGGAGTATTCACAGGTCTCCCTAATAAATCGATCAGACAGCTGCAGCTGATCCAGAACGCTGCGGCTCGCGTCCTTACCAACACCAAGAAAGTGGATCACATCACTCCAATTCTGGCGTCCTTGCACTGGCTTCCTGTGCAACAAAGAATAGATTACAAAATACTTCTGCTTGTTTATAAATCACTAAATGGTTTAGGACCTATTTACCTTTCAAATCTGATTTGAAACTATGAGCCCCATAGATCTCTAAGATCATCAGGGACAGGACTACTTGCCATCCACAGAATCAGAACAAAAAAAGGGAGAAGCGGCATTCAGTTTTTATGGACCACATATCTGGAACAAACTTCCGGTTAACTGTAGGTCAGCACCAACTCTCAGCGCTTTTAAATCAAGGCTGAAAACCTTTCTTTTTAATGCTGCTTTTTGTTGATTACTTGCACACAATTAGGAATTTACTCTTGAATTTTATCTACTTTTAATAGTTTTATTCTAGATTTTTTTTATTTTAGTATTAAGTGCTTTTAATTCATTATTAAATTGTATCTTATATTTGATTTTTGATTGTGTTTTTAATGTTTTATGTAAAGCACATTGAATTGCATTGCTGCTGAACTGTGCTATACAAATAAAATTGCCTTGCCTATGGCTTTGACAAAGTCGCATTCTCTAATAGATTTGTTGTTGACTGTTGAGATGTACAGTACATGATTCCTTAAAAACATCCACAAACGCGTGTTATGTCGGCAAGCTGGCCTTCAGCTGTCGGACTAGTAAGTAATATTAGCATGGCTTTGCTATGTCTCGTGTTGTTGCACTTGCTTGGTGTTTGGCTGTGTTAGCAAAGTTGCTAGTTTTTGATCATAAGTAATGTTAATCATGACGAACGTTCCTGCACAGCTGTCCACAGTAAAAGACAAGTTGCTACACATAATGACTAAGGCATGTTTGCTGCTTCAAGCATTTGGTTTTGCTTGTTAGGTTTTTCAATCAAAACAGGTAGCTTGGCACAGCAAATATCTCTCTGTCATTGTTTGAATAATTTAACTCCCATACTTTCTGAATATCAGTGGAACTCCTGTTTGAACAGCTGGAGAGGGGGAGAGGGAGGGAGAGAGAGAGAGGGAGAGGGAGAGAGGGAGAGAGGGAGAGAGGGAGAGAGGGAGAGAGGGAGAGAGGGAGAGAGAGAGATATCAGATTTAACCCTGGCTGCTGCCAAGATCTCAGCCTACATGGGTTACACACTCTACCAGGTGAGCTAGAGGTCACCCATGGTCCTCCTGGTTTATAACAAATCTGCCACATCTGTTGCCCCTGACCAATGAACAGATAAAGGCACAAAGGAACAACTGTTCAGAATCAGATTTATTGGCCAAGCGTGTGTACACATACAAGGAATTTGACTCCGGTTTTCCATTGCCCCCAATGAACAGACACAGAAATAGACAGACAGCTAAAACAAGGACACTAAAGCTTAACAAGGCTAACAGTAAACTATGTACAGATATAGAGTATGTAAGGGATCATGTAGAGCGAGCCGGTCATTATTGCGAATTAGAACCTTGACAGGGTGATGTAGGACGGAGGGGGCCTGAATCGATTCCCAATAATGAACTGCTCGCTTTACATTATCCCACTTATTACACGACTTATGTACAATCATACAGAGGTTAACCAGGACGGTTAACTTTACTGTAGTTTCGCATTGCCAGACCTTCCTCCACGGCGCTGCGAAGGAAGGTCTGGCTAGTCCACACAGCATTCAGTGATGGGGGGAAAAATGTGCTCTGGTTTATTGGCATTTCTTTAAACCAATCACAATCATCTTGGGCGGTGCTAAGCACCAGATGGAGCCACGGTGCCGCTGCAAAATAGCCTCGGGAAGGAACTTGTTTTGGTGGAACGTGTACGTTCAAAAGTTGTTTTAGTCGTGCAACAGAAAACTCAGATTGGACAGATAGTCTAGCTAGCTGTCTGGATTTACCCTGCAGAGATCTGAGGAGCAGTTAACCATAGTCCTCAGAAAGTTTAAAATCACAGCGCAAAGAAAGCGGAATCCGGCGGAATTTCAGGCGGCACTGGAGCAATCCCAGAAGTGGAACGTCGTCAGCATACCACAGGAAATACAAATGATCTTACACAAAAAAAGGTATACGTGATGATGAATGACAGTGATATCCATGTATCTGTCCATCTCCAGCAGATTTTATCACATGACACACAAAGCTACAGAAAGGCATGCTAATGTGTCTTCATGGCCTGGAGATTAACCTCTCAATGATGTGTTCATGCGGGTTAACCCCAGATGCTGTGGTAACTCTTCTTGCACTGTATAACCTGTGGGTTTCAATAGTTACTGAGCAGCTCTGTGGTTCATTGGTTTGCAATCTTTCCATTCAGGTTCACAGCACCTACTGTACAAAATTGAAGATGTAAAGATGGCAAGTGGTAAATTGGTGCAACCCTCAACGACCTGAATGATACGAAAATGTCGTTTGTTGCAGCAAGTTACAGGATACGATGAAAAATGTACACCTTTCTTTTAAAGTGATGAATCTGTGGGACGAGGCTTTAACCACTTTTTATAGCCTTTTCAAGGCGGGAATGCTGCGTCATTATTCCGCCTCGCCATTCTGTATCAAAGGTATGAACACGGAACTAGGGGAGATGGTTGTTGGACTGCACACACACACACACACACACACACACACACACACACACACACACACACACACACACACACACACACACACACACACACACTAGACACTAACGCTAATGTGTTACATGTCACACCTCTTTTGCTTCTAGAATCCAGGCATGCTATCTAAAATCACGTTGCAATGGTGGATGTTCTTTACATTAGTGTTGCGGAATCTCTGAGGAAAAACTTGCACAACATGCATATTAAAAACAAATTCAAACATACCAAAAAACGTATGTACCACAATTGTTTAAATACATTTTACAGCAAACTTAACATGCAACAGAGCATTCAAGAAAGGGCCCTCAATATTAATATAAATACAAGCCTGTCCTTGATATAAAACTCCAATGAGCTGGCATCTAAAACGTGCATTTGAGTACATGTGGCGCACAGAACAACGCACGCACGCACACACACACACACACACACACACTTTCTAAGTAACATACCAAGCCACGCTTCTTGCTGTAATTAGACATTGCATAACTAACATCTGGAGCTTGCTGACACACTTGCAATTTCTAGTGAATGCAGAAACTCTTGAGGCATCATATACATGAAGGGATCAGGTGTGTTTGCGGGGGGGGGGGCAGTGCTCACCTGGCAACCCGCTTTGGCTACGCTCTTAAAGCGTCAAACATTTCACAGCTCAAAGAGTTTGCGGGGGAAGTCTTTAATATGACTGGTATAGTATCTGCTGCCGCCGCTGCGTCTTGCTCGTCTGCCTTTGAGGCGTAGCGCCAGATCAGACACATCAGTGCCATCACGCCTTGTCATGAGGAACAATCATGACTTGATGTAACACAAACAGCCTGCGTTCAAAGACCAGACATGAAAAGACGACATGCATATCAAGTGTTCTGAATGCATTTTTGTGTGTGTTTGTGTCATATTAAGACAGACAGTTTTGCAGGGATGGAGAATAAGTTTTACGTAAGGTGCCGAAAAAGAGGGATTAAAGGCGAGTGCAACTACGGTAGAAGAAAGGCAGAGAGAAAGAGAGAGAGAGGGATGGAGGAGGAAACAGTGAGACAGGCGGGGGTGGGGTGGGGGGGTGGGGGGGGATGAGAAGGATAGACTTTAACTGTCTGAAGGACAAAGCTACTGACCCGCGGATCATTCAGAGGATTGCCTTTCAGTTTCAGAGCAAGGTCAGGCTGCTTATTTTACCTCAGTGTTTTCACTAATCTGTTTTTTGTGTGACACAAACACTGAGCCCGCGTACACATACACACCGGCGGCGCGCACATGCAGACGCTGAAACTAAGCCTTCCCATACTGCCTTGAAATAATAACCGCCTATGTAGTCTTTGCTATCAATAAACATTAGATGTGCAGGCTTTGTGCCTACATGAGTATCACACTACCTTGGACCTGTCATGAATTTCAATTACATGTCCACTCTGAATTCTAATCTAGTCTGCGGGATATTTTCCCGGCTGATGATTTGGCCCCCAAATGACTGCAATGCTGTGATCGTTATGCTTTAATCTATTGTTAGACATTTAAGTGTAATGAGCTAAAAATATTGACAGGTCTGACAGCGGTTGTTGGTTGGCAGCTCATTAGTAGCCACACTACATTTATGTCAACGCTTTTACTGACAGTCAGCGGGGGGGAATGCTGGGAAGCCGTGGCTGTCCCACGGGACCCGCCAGCATCTGTGGAGGAGACATACCGGTGGGCGTGGAGCTCTGAGGAGCGATCGCTGGAGCTAGCTCAGTGCCCTACTGTGGGTTTGAAGGTAGGGTTCGCTGTGAAGCAGCGGGACAAAATACTGTTCTGAGAGCAGAGTAATCTGCAACCTGTGTGTGTGTGTGTGTGTGTGTGTGTGTGTGTGTGTGCATACAGAGTGGGTTAAAGTGCCCCAGTGTGATCTGATAATGAGTGAGCAGGGTCAATAGGATGTTAACGGCCCCGTGGGAACGGCTGGTGGTGGATGGGCGGAGGAAGGACGAAGGGCCCAGGGACACTGAGCTGTGTTTTCCCTGTCCTCGCTTTACACCGTGTGTGTGTGTGTGTGTGTGTGTGTGTGTGTGTTTGTCACACATGCATGTAAAACAAATATGCCCATCATATGTCCACTGTCGTATCAAAACTCAATATTAGAAACTTGATAATAGCTTTAAAAGGAGGCTTGTTTTCACATTTTACTCCCAGCCTTCTCATTCTGGAGGTGTTTTACAGAGATCCTGCGGCCTATGCATTAACGGCATATCTGTGACTCGTGCCCATACTGAGTGAAAGAGTGGGTTAGAAGAGGCATAAACAACAAGGTTAAAGAGTAATTGGATCGCCCAAACATAAGTTATAAAACCTCATATACAAGAACAACCTACAACCCGGCCTCTAATCGCTTTAGAAGAAAAAACACAAATACTCTTGGACAAACACAATGAAAGTATCAGTGGGGTCAATATGATTAAAAAATGTTGTTGCCTTTAATGTCTGACGAGTAGGTGAAAGGAGAAGACCAGAGAGAGAGAGAGAGAGAGAGAGAGAGAGAGCGAGAGAGAGAGGAGGTGCAGGGAGCACTGAAACAACATTGCATGTTGTGTTGGCAGGCGCTCCAGTTAAATCCCTTGGCAGTTCAGGGATGGGGTTTTTTTTCTTCTTTTTTTTTCGTTGAGGCCACGCCTTTGCCATCTGATATTCAAATGTGGAGGAAACTGGAGAAGCGCTCCTCCCAAAACACCCGCAGAATCATCAGGGATTAGTCAAAGAGCACCAACTAGGTCAACAAGATGCAGGGCCAGTGCATGTTCAGGGGGACGCGAGGCAACTCACCCACACAGGAGTCGACCTAGTCTTGCCTGCGTTCCTATTCATACGCGCAAACTGTGTGTGTCTCTCTCTCTCTCTCTCACACACACACATGCACATGCACACCCAGTGCTCTCATGCAGAGGCAGCCACGCTTACGCAGTGACCTGTTTTCCCATACTTTGACAGTTATCCAAAAACAACTCCAAAATTCCTCTTGATTTTTTCTGATTTCAGAGCAAGTGGGTATGGGTTAAGCATTACATATGAGGACAGGCATAGGGAGATGTAAACATTCCCACTGCTGTCAGCAGCCTCACAATTGATTCCCTGGCAGACGATTTGCTTTGCAGGGGCAAAGGCAAAATGATGAGATGAACAGTTTTAATCAAGTGAAGATGTCCCTTTTTTTTATTTATTTTTTATTTTTTGGAGCAAACTCGTTGTTTCACCTCGAAACTTTACATGCTGTGTGCGTTCAGGTCATGTAGACTATTGAATAACATCTCTGCAGTGTCTCAGTCACACCCTAACAAAACAGCTCCAGGCAGGATGGCCATGGAGATTGTTTCCTTCTTTTTTTCTTTTTTTTTTCAGAAACCATAGACTTTATGAAGCGTATTCTTCTCTTCACGGGTAGCAGACTGAAGACGCGGTTGAATGGGAAAGCAGACACCATCCCTATTGTGAGGTCAACATCATGATATCCTTTGGCGGAGTGTGGATCCTTTCAGTGAAAGATCATTGGCCCTCCAGAGAAACTCAACACGGAGCTGCTGCACTAAATAACACTGACATACCTGGACGGCGAATGCGATATCAACTGTCTGAGGCGTCAGGAGACATTTCTCAACGTCCCGCGATGACCTCAGTTAAATATAACGAAGCTTCGCTGGAGCATTTTTTCCCCCCTGGCAGCGCAAACTTAAATAACTCTCAGAAACTATAGTTATAGTTTGATTGTGAGTCTGATGAGAGAATAATGTGAAATGGGAGAGGTGGGGGTCGTCACACGGCATCAGTAGTTTGGCACACCTTTCCTGACAGTGGCAGCTGTGACTTTCATGTACCGCCTCTCTTAGCGCAGTGCTGCGTCGCACTGGAATTATCTATCTTGTCTATCAGACATAGTTTCATCTCCCTGACACTCTTCAAGGACAAAAGTGGAATATTTACTAAGATGGCTGTTTAGCATGTCGGCCATAATCCAGTCATAATCACTCGTGTCTTGTTTATTTTGAACAGAGGTCACGCATTTTCTTCCTCCATCCATAGTTTGTTGCTCCAATAAAAGACAGTTTCACTCGTTAATGAATAATCCATACTGTAATCTCAAGGCCGGTGTTGAGTCTGTAAAAAAAAAAAAAGATGTCACTTTCACGTTCAATGTTTGGCAAGTTCAGGCACACCGAACGTAGATTTGCCTGCTGATTCCTTTATTTACTGTGCTGAATTTAACACGCGGCCTCGGCAGGGTTGTATTCAAGCAAAAACCGCCGAAGAATCCCAATAATATGGCTCATCTGTCTCTTTGTGGGGGCAGGTTTTTGCTGCGTCACATGGTTTCAGTAGAACCTCTCCCTGCAACTGTATACATGGGGAATGTCACAACCATCCTATACTCATTCCAGTTCAAAGGTTACAGTGTGGTGTGACTTCCAGCAGGCCCTCCCACTGCGCCTCGCACCTGTCTCCTCCAAGAAGGGAGGAGGGCCTTCCTTCACGCCAAAACCTTGGGAGACACTGCAGCTGAAATTGGGGAGTACAGGTCAAAGGTGGAGGGTTAATGTCTGCTGACACTCCAATCAGAGACAATCAGGCGTCGGAATCTAAACTCTCCTCTGTTTGCACTGCCGGGCCAAGAGAACGCCACTGCAGGGCCGACCTTTGCCCACGCATTCATATGTTTTCCATCTTTTTTTTCTTCTCTACCTTAAAACATTCAGTGCAGTAACAGTATAGAATATTGTAAAGACGGCTGGGGTAAGATGCCTCTATTCCTGGATGGTGGAACAAATCAAATCTATATATCCCATCCAAATAATCCAATTGCCCCTGGTAGCCGCTCAGTGAACTCATGCTGACATGAAAGGTGAGTCACAGATGAACTGACTATATTACAGTATTATACAGACGGAAAAATGATCTGGTGCATGGCATTGAAATATACAGTATGTGTTTGTCAACTGAAGTATCACCGCTTTCACAAAATACTTCTACTGTTTCAATCAGTTCGGAAGTCTGAAGTTGTTTGATTAGAGAAACAATATTCTACATGACGATGTGGGTCGTTTGTTGAATAATGCCTTCCGCTGAAATTTGAAATTCAAATGTTCACTGTACTTTTGATCCAATTCAGTCCCAAAGCCCCACTCACTTTAACTTCCTGCGACTGTTTACGGTGTTAACAGCATTGTAAAAAGTCAGTAGTCTGTTTCCTAATGACATTTAAATGCTTGTTAACCTTCCCTTTATATATTTTCCATTTTCTTCGCTTCTTTTCTCGCCGAAGCCACAGCTGCAACCGGCCTGTTAACCAGCTGTCTTTCCTGCACTTCCTCACAGTGTGTTAAATCACATACATAAATAAAATCATGACATGTTTTCAAACAGACTTTTTTTTTTTTTTTTGGTAGCCACAATCTGTCCATATACTTGAGCAGGTCAAAGGACAAAGTTTCCTGCACCACATTTCTGTGAAAAAGCTTCAGGGGCAAAGTTCAGTGCGTTCTGGCTGGGGGAAGGAATGAAAGGAAGGATATTGTATCTCCATTTATGTGGCATTCGGGGTCGGAGCTCAAAGATGAAAGGTCACTGCAGTTCAGAGGTTACAAGGTGAGATACCATCCAAATCACCGAGCCAGTCTGCTCATCTCAAGTTAAGGTGGATGTTAACGACTGAACACAAAAATACCGCCCCGCGCACAACTCGTGGTGCGATCCGACAACAACAATAAACGCAGCAACATCAACGTTTTATGAATAGCACTTTGGCAAGGACTTTGATCAGACTTTTAACTGCTGTTGTGCTCAAAATGCAAATTGGAGGTAACACCTAATGCGAACAACAGCCTTGTAAAAAGAAAACTATCCAATTTACCTGACTGACATGTTAAGTGCCGCCTCTGTTATACTACTGGCAATGAACTGAATTACAGTTTAAACACCTCAGTGGGGTTGCTGCAGGTTAGAAAGGCACAGTGTCCAACTGGCTGAATGCAAGTGGCCAATAACACAGCGTGATGTGATAGCAGAGCAGTGGGAGGAGGAGCTGCCCCCCCACCCCCAAACACACCAACACACACACACACACACACACACACACACACACACACACACACACACTGTCTCACACACACACACACACACTCTGTCACACACACACACACACACACACACACACACACACACACACTCTGTCACACACACACTTACACTCTGTCTCACACACACACACACAGACACACACATGCACACGCTCTGTCACACACACACACACAAACATGCACACACTCTGTCACGCACACACACGCAGACACACATGCACACGCTCTGTCACACACACACACACACACTCTGTCACACACACACACACACACACACACACACACACACACACACACACTCTGTCTCACACACACACACACACACACTGTCACACACATACACACATACACACAAACATGCACACACTCTGTCACGCACACACACATGCACACGCTCTGTCACACACACACACACACATACCCACACACATGCGACATAGGGGCGGCTGTGGCTCAGTGACACAGTGAAGCGATCGCCTGCCAATCGGAAGGTTGGTGGTTCGATCCCTGGCCCTGCAGTCCCGTGTCGAAGTGTCCTTGGGCAAGACACTGAACCCCGAGTTTCCCCCGATGCTGTTCATTGGAGTGTAAATGTGTGTGAGTGTTTATCTGATGAGCAGGTGGCACCTTGTACGGCAGCCTCGGCCACAGTGTGTGAATGTGTGTGAATGGGAATGGTTCCTGTACTATGTAAAAGCACTTTGAGTAGTCGCTTAGAAAAGTGCTATATAAATACAGTCCATTTACATTTACATGCACACGCTCTGTCACACGCACGCACGCACGCACGCACACACACACACACACACACTACCCCCCATCCTGGATATTTGATTTGAAAAGGGAAACAGAGACAGGGATGAGTAGAAGTAGGTTATGTTGTTGTGTTCTTATTCGTGGGAACACTGATGTTCCCCAGGTCCTCAGAGACATTTTGTTCAAGGCCATGTTGAGGAGACTGACTGCAGGCCAGCGGACCTGATAGCACAGATTAGCATGAGATGTCAGAAAAGAATTTGGTGCACAATCATAAGTTTAGATTGAAACTACTACTGTGAGAACGATTCCCTCGTAATGACGGCCGAAAAACATGACGCGATATTTTTAAGTCATTTAAGAGGTTTTCATACAGTCACATCTGCTGTTCATGAATGACACGCTGCTTCACACTTTAGTGACACGCACTCACACCTGGGAGCTGCCTCGGTGCCGTGTTCAAGGGCACCTCGATGGTGATGATGTTGTTCATTTTCTCCACTTGGTCTCTGTGTGCTGAGGCTGAGAGTACATCTCCAGTACTGTGGCAGATATATTCTTTTAACTCCCAAAGTTTGGACCTTATCCGAGGAGAGTCCTAATGATTTGTTTAGAGACACTGACTAAAAGGTTGGTTGAGGCACCTCTTACTTTATTCTTCATTTAACTGAAACGCCATTTTTATTAACCTGCTGTTGTTATATGGGCATAGGTTATGGAATTATAGTACAGTATCCATTACGGTTTTTGATTTCAGACTGCCCATTAATTGGTATTGGACTGTTCATTTTAAAACATGTACAAAGGTACTTACTGTGTCCCATAATAATGAATGATGTAAATTCCATTTTCCACCATTATGCTTTATGTTGGCCCAACAAAAAACAATCTTTATATCAGAAATGAAAAGAAACACAGGTTAATAATAATAATCCACCATTAGAATATGCCATGCTTTATATTTGACATTAATAGTCAGGTTAAAGTAAATCTCATATTTGAGCAGACCCTAAAATAGTGATTCAATATTGCACCTCCACAAAGTTGGGAGACTCCTGAGAGTCCCATTAATAAAACAAGAGGTCAAAATCGATGCAGCTCAGGCTGACATATTCTGATCTTTAGTCTTTAATATGGGTCAAGCTTCAAAAACACTGGATCCTACATTTACTTAACAACTTAATAGCAGATTTCTTTGAACTGCCTTGTCTAATAAATGCTCACAATCTTTCAAACACCCTACTGCCCCAGTATGTAACGCAGGCTTTCATTCTCCAAACCCAGACTGATTCTAACCCTCCTGATGACATCATCAGGACAACGTTTCATTTCCGGGTTGCTCCGTTGTCGCCAGAGGTTCCGCCGGATATCCCTCATTTTCACCCGGATGTCCGTCTCCTTCCTCTTTCTTTGTGTTAGCATTCTAAACTCTGGTGGATTTCTGAGGACTCTGGTTAACTGCTCCTCAGATCTCTGCAGGGTAAATCCAGACAGCTAGCTAGACTATCTGTCCAATCTGAGTTTTCTGTCACACGACTAAAACAACTTTTGAACGTCCACATGTTCCACCAAAACAAGTTCCTTCCCGAGGCTATATGCAGAGGCACCGTGGCTCCGTCCGGCGCCAAGAGAATTGTGATTGGTTTGAAGAAATGCCAATAAACGAGAGCATGTTTTTCTCCCATCCCAGTATGCTGTGTGGACTAGCCAGACCCTCCTCCGCGGCGCGGTGGAGGAAGGTCTGGCAATGCGAGACTACCCTTCCGCTCGCCCCTCCCTTTCCAGTTGTGTAGTAGTGAATGTGAAAAATGTGAAAGGCCCTCGCTAGAGCCGCTGTGAGGTTTTGGGCTACTATATACTTCCTATGTAGACATGAAGGTAAGCTTAGATATTCTAATCTCTCAACTATCAAAAACACAACATTTTTAAATTTCAGGTAATTTTACACTAATGAAAATATAATTATGAGTATTGTATGCTATTCCTGCCAATAGATCCCCCCTAAATCCTACACAGTGCTCCTTTAAGACATTTCCTCCAGAGCCACAGAAGACATTATACTGTACAACTGTTTTTACAGGCTGCTTGCTAGGCTACTCCCCCTGACAAAGATATTAAACCGGTTACCGTGTAAAAGCGCTTTTAAGATTGCCTTGACTCTGTGTCCTGCTGATATTTTCTGTGAGGCACTTTTTCGGAGATTGTGGTGTTTCACAAAAGTGCTAAAATATAGTATACTGTTAGTGCTGCCGCTGTTACAGCTGCTGTTACTGAGCCATACTAAAGGTTTTTTTATGGTTGTGTGTAGAATCGACGGTGTAGGGTCCGGCGTAGACGCAGACGTGCACCTCTCGAAAAATGTAACTACACGTCGCAGCGTCGCTTGGCAATGGCTTGGTAGCGTTGCATTCCCCCCGACTCATTTCCTGGTTCTCCTTCATAAACAACATGAAATCAAGGAGAGGGTTAACATTTCCTGCTCCAGATTTTCCACTGTGGTCAGAAAGAACAGGGGAGACACTTTGTTTCTCTCACTATGACTCTAGAGTCGCTACTCGCTCTGAAGCTAATCGCCGTCACTCTCTCACTTCCTCCTTGCTCTAAAACACACTCCCCCCACTCACACGCACATGCCGGCTCGACGCACACACCAGCGCACAAGTAGTATAAACATCAGGCCACTTACGTAGGCTACGGCGAAAGCTGTGCGTGGAGCCTCCGCACAACCGTAAAAAGGCCTTGACAGTACTACTGTCCCTGGAACAACTACTGCTCACATTAAAGGTACAATATGTAACATTTCTGCATTAAAATGTCTAAAAACGACCATACCTATGTTATATATATTTTTTGAGTTGTGTAGTTACACTCTCCCAAATGTTTCCACCAAACTTCAAACCCAGAGAAATCTGTTATTTTATTTTCAGACACGGCACGTTTCCTTTCCTTCCTAGTCGTCAGTGGCGTCATATAACCTTTCACCCTGTAGTTGCTCGTAACTTCCTTCAAAACACGGCTCCCAGATGATACGTTTGAGCGTAATAGTAAATCATACAATGTCACAGAAAAAAATACTCCTAACCATAATACTGCTTTTTCTGCCACGCAGCATCATTTTGTGATTGATAACATGTCACTTTGAAACACAGTAATACAGCAGAGATCTTATTCATTGATACATATCAATATCGATCCAGTTTAACGTTACTACAATGTGTTGGTTGACAAGTAGCTAACGTTAATGCTAGCTAGCTAATGCTTGGTGGATAACATTATAGGGTTACCACATCGTTCAACACGCTCATAAAGTTATTAGTAGCATCATTGTTTTCACCACGGACACGGATAAAAGCAGCGCTGGGCTAACCCACGAATGAGTTTACCAGTAATGTTAACGTTAGCTGTATAGATTAGACGACTAATCTAATGCTAAGTTAGCCAGCTAGCACCCCGGTCTGTCTGCCTGGGATAAGAGCTGACAACACAGCCGGGACATGTATCTAGCAATAGCCAGTAACCGTTAGCCCATAGCTAGCCAACAGCCAGCCACCATTACAGCAATCCATACAGTATAAGTAGGCCTACTATACAGCACTTAACTCTGGTGCCGGGTGCTTACGACACTAACGGCAGTTTAATGAGGCGTTGGGAAACAGACCATATCAGACCCAGACACAGATCTGAGTCACAACAGCGGCCATCCATAGCTAATGTTAGCTAGCTAGCTACATCTCCGTTAGCACTAGCTACCGGTGTTCGTGCCGAAAATCTCCTCCCTGCCGAATTCTCACCCCTTTGCGTTTAGCTGTCTTTACAGTTAGCTAAATTAACCCGACAAGCACCAAAACGAATAGTTAAGATTAAAGAAAAGTGAAGGGGGAGATCGTTCCGAGCAGCTTGGAGATGTTCTGCTGCTGCACATCGGCCATCGGCCGCCCTCGCTGTCCCGGGCCCGGCCGGAGATTCCCCCGGCAATCCCCACCCACACCTGTCTCTGAGCCTCGTTGAGTAGCTAGCTAGCGTTACAACAAACCCCGTCCACCCCGGTGTTGAAACCAGCCAAAAGGTGACAGTGACATGTGAAATATATTGTGATAGTCACTGTGTTTTAGCTGCTAGCTAATGTTAGCTTGCCGGCTCACTAGCTAGCTAGCTAACTGGTCAGCTACCAATATAAATCAAATCAAGAAAAACGTAATTATGTTGGGAAAATGCAGCTATGTTATTAGAATGACATGAATAAACGTTACTAAACGTAAAGTGAATACATTTGAATGGGTACACTTGTCCGTGAACAGGCGCATTTTAATCGGCGAAGGTGTTTAAAAAATACAACTCCCATAATTCCACGCAATTTACCAACGTCATCAAAAGTCCGTGTTTACAATCCATTGTTTTGGTTGAGAAACCCCTAGCGGCAAAAAGTTACATATTGTACGTTTAACAATATGACAAATCAATTACAATGAAAACATACAGAAATAGTTAATCACAACTAAATGAACATACAAAACATATGTAGTTAATGTATATATTATTATTATCATTATAATTATTACGCCATTAGACTACTATTATATTAATATATTATTATTATTATTATTATGCCATTAGCCTACTATTATATTAATATATTATTATTATAATTATAAGTATAATAATCATCATAATAATAATAATAATAATAACAATAATAATAATAATTATTATTATTATTATTATGTCATTAGCCTTATGATCATTGTTATTGGCAGTGTGACTGAGTTAAGCAGTGGCAGTTCTAGACAAAAACCTTAAAAAGGAACAAAAACTTCGAAACAAGCCCCCCTCCCCTAGAACCGTCCCTGGACTGAAGGCTTGTTCCTTTAAGGGTGGTGTCAGCGGCAGGCAGAGGAGGAGGAGTGTGCCTGTCTCCGCTCACTTCTCCACAGCGAGGGGACTCCGAGAATAAACAAGTCCCACAGACTGCACGCTACACACCTCAGCGCGCTCACAGTCGCAACACACACAAGAAAACGAGGCATTTTTTTTTGGACTAAAATTTTGATTTTTTTTTTTGTGATTTTTTTTTTTTAAAGCCTGCCTCGCCATTTTTGTTCCGTGCCAAAAGTGTCAAGACAGATGCGGCCGTTTTCATTGGATTTGCCTCCTCCTGTCGAATAATATCGATGCGGCTCTCCGGCTGACTGTGGGGTGGACAACGCAGGTAGGGGATCTAAGGTTAGCTAACGTACATGCTATAGATAAACGCACTGTCATATCTGGAGAATAATTATTACCACTGGGAGTGAAAAATACACGCATACGGGACGCGGTGTCGAGGATTATACTAGATTATAGCGTGTTTTGTCGAGGGTAGGGGAGGCTGTTTGTGTGTCGTAAGGCGAGCAGAGGCTCATATGGATACAGCTAAAAACGCTGCATAAAGAAGTGGAGGATAGACCTGGCTACGTGCGGTGCTATAGGCTTCTGTTTTAGCCCACAGAGTCGTTCAGTGTCTGTATTTCCTGGCTACCATATAAGCAGTACGTTAGGCCTACAATAGAGGCATTTATCTGTGTGAACATTTGATAAAAATGAATGTCAACTGTAGTTAATGTATTCTCATATACGGACCGACCGCAGCTGAATCAAATAAAAGCTATTTTTTTAAGTGACGCTAACTGTCGCTACTGTCACACCGACTGGCCATGAACGCTGAATGAATAATATCACTCGATGGCCTGATTCAGTAACAATACACACTGTAGGGCTGTCCGTGTCACAGGGGCTGTAATGTAACGTTAGTACAGCCCATGTAGTTAATCACATCGGGTGAAAACAGTAGACAGCCTCCTATTTTGAAGTAGTTTTAGCACCACCAATGGGAAACACGTCACAGTTGCACTATTCTGTGAATTGACTATTGGCAACTCCTGCTCCTTTTTAACAACAACAAAAAAAAAGATCTTAAAGGGTTTTAAATGAACCTCGAGTTGTAGTTATCAGCTATGTTGAGCTTGAGGTTTCCAAGGTGTTAAAATCTAGCTTTGCCCAGGGTATAGGCTACATTCAGAGGCGGACGTTTTAATTAGGCAAAGGTAGGAAATTGCCTTGGGGCCCCATTAACACCTATTAAACTTATGGTTAAGCTGATCATGTCCATTCTAAAAACCCATACGCTGAAATGCATGGATGTATGACAAGACCAATTGGCATCAACAACCCCCCTTTCACTTCATTGTACTGTACGGTTGTATGCAGGGATGGAAATTTGTCCACCTGCCACTGTGGCTGGTGGATTCCAAAATCTACCAGCATCTCAACTTTTTTTTACCAGCCACATTCTTTTTTTTTTTTAAGTGTGTAACTGCATGTGAAAAATAATACTTCATAAGATCCTATGGAAAATATTAACATTCTCTTTCTCTCTTAGCACGTATGCATACAGTGTTTCCACTAGGATTTATAGTCCTTGGTGTTACTCTTGTGGGTCTGTTCTGCTTTAACGTTACAGCTATCCCACAGAGCTAATGAACAATACCAGATACATAACACATTTTGCAATGTGCATCTCAGACCACATTTTAACATGAAACACCGCTCCAGCACATAGACGGTACCTTAGAACAACGTTGCATGAAACGGCTGGTTTAACGTCATCGCTCATTTAACATACAGTTTATAAACAAAACAAAATGGGAACATTACTTTTCACTTTTTTTTCCACGTTGGTTTAGAAAAAACATTAAATAAAGATTGAAAAAGGTGAAGAACAAGAGATGGGGAGGGCACCTGTGTTCGCCTTGGGCCCCCAAAAATGCTAAATCCGCCACTGGGTTCATTAGGCTACTTAATGAGAAATCTACCTGGTTGCCTAGCCTCATACCTCCCTGGGAGCTTTTTACTCTTCATTTCTTTTGATTTGAAATTGGTTCTGAATTGTATTAATGTCTGAAAGAATCTTAAATGTGCCTTGCATATCTTTTATATGCCCCTGTAGTGACATGTTCTGTGTTATACTCTGCAGTGCCACTCAGGGGGATGTCGGTGACAAAGGCCCCTGCGCCTGTAAAGTAAATCCAGTGTAGGTGAAGGTAGTTAAACATGTCACAAAGCAGTGTGTCTTTTGCTACAAGTCAATGTTACAATCAGTATGAAGGTGACATTTGTCTTTTCAATGCACCATAAACAGCCATGATCTGGATTCATGGTTTAGTTAATGATCCCCATTAATGGTAATTTTCTTTGGCCTTGCTGCCAACACCACATCCTTTATATAAAAGAAAAAAAAAGAAAGAAAGAAGGAACTTGTCTGTAACCAATGGCAGGTCCCTTCAAGTGTTTGGAAGGGTTATCAGTTCAGTCTGCGGACCAACATGCAGTTGGTTGAAGTTGGTCTGTTGCAGCCTGTCACATCACTGAGCCATCATGTCAGATATGTTTTGATAGAGTTCATGGACTTGGATGTTTTTTTCACTCTCTGCCAGGCAGGACTTTTTCGATGGCCTTTGCGTAGGTGTTCCTTTTTTTTTTTCTTTCTGAAATGTCCTATTGCTTCATTGGACTTTGAATCGGCGTGGAAGCAAAAGGTCAGGGGCTGAGTTTGCTGCGAGTTACAGAGAAGAGGGCAGAGAACTTCCGTTCAGGTTCCAAAAGGGTATTTACAAAGCTTCCCAGCAGCCACCTGTTTTGGGTGTCGTAATATGAGGATAAAAAACCCGAAATGCCCTGTTGTTTGGTTAATGTGCTACCTTCCGCACGACTCCTGTAACTTTGACTAACAACCTAAAGTAACGGGGAGAAAAGTCCAACTTTTTTAAAGCCTTCTAAATACTGTCTGTGTCTGGAGGTCTGGCTTTTTAGCCTTTCTTTTGTTGAGCATTTAAGCTGCTTAATTATTTGACCTGACTTACACAAGGTGTTCAAGGTAGTTCGGCTTGTCCTCTTTTGCCGCCGATAACTAAAAACCTGCACATTTATAGCCCAACTTCACAGTTGCACTTTGAAAGAAGTTGTGTGTTGAGTGTTCTGACCGATGTGCTGCAACTCAAAAGGATCCTGTGTGCTGGATGGAGCTTGATTTGACTGGGCCATCTGCTGTAGTCCGGGGAGCTGCTGTTGAGTGGTGTGCAGTAGCCTGCAACAGAACCAGAGGACATTCAAATGGCCAAATAAATGCAAATGATGTTGAGTCTGCTGAAGAGTCACAAGACTGGACTCTGCACTCTACTCCCTTATCCCCCTGGCTGCCTCTCAGGACAGCAAATCTTATCTGCCATCAAAACACCACTGCCGCTGTATGAAAGTGGCATGTTTTTGTGTGTGTGTGTGTGTGTGCGTGTGTGCGCATCCAGGTGTTCTCATTATAGCACAAAAACCATGAAGTAGTTACGGAATCCTAGGGCTGCTCGATAATTTCTTTGGTCAATGTTGAAATCACGATTATTTAACATGATTGCTCATTGACTTTTGGAAAGATGTTGCATTTATTGAACTTTAAAAAGCGTTGAAACCCCTTGAACTGTGACATTTTCCTTAATACGTTTCCCGCTGAACTTTTTTGAATTCCCCTTCAGAGCACAAGACAAAGTAAGAGTTTGCTTGCAAAATGTAAAGTGCAAAAAATAATCGATTTTTCCAGATGGCATTGTTTTTGTGATTGTTAGGAGCCGAAATCGCTATGAGATTTTGATTAATTGCACAGCCCTACTGAATCCAACTGCTTGTTGTTACTTAGTGACTCTCCGTTCCCCTTTTTAAGTAATTTGATGTCTTTTGATACAGGATGATGCCACAGTTACAAGAGTACCTGCCCAGG
The DNA here is from genome assembly GCA_023631565.1 of Gymnocephalus cernua. Classification (NCBI taxonomy): domain Eukaryota; kingdom Metazoa; phylum Chordata; class Actinopteri; order Perciformes; family Percidae; genus Gymnocephalus; species Gymnocephalus cernua. The sequence goes on from CM042439.1 coordinate 23,034,643, forward strand.
CACTTACCTCTACTAATGGCCTCTCTAACTACTACCACTGTGCCAACTCAAACCTGTTTGTCAAATCTGTCAGTCACAATAGCATGACACACGGGGCACACTCAATTTAGGGTGGCATCCCGTTTTTTTTAATTATTTATTTCTGAGATACTCTGCAAACAAAAGCAAACTAATGTGCAATCTACTAGAACAAGTGTCATGCATTTTACTGCAGAGTTTTTGATTTATTATAGACCTGGGAGCTGCCCAGCACTTGTGTTGTTGGCCGACGAACATTGTTCAAGGGCACTTTGACAGTAGATGTTGAGGAATCGAAGCATTTCTCATCTACTTACAGGTCCGCACTCTGTCAGCCCACTGAGGATTCCAACCAGAGACCTTTTGGCCACAAGCTCATTTCTCTAATTGTTTGGGCTCTATAATATTTGTGTGGAGCATGCATTAAGCCAAATCATTTTGTTGTTTGTTGGTTCAGAGGACAGGCACTCTCTACTAATAACGATACTCAATACTGCTGTTGTTTGGAAGAGATTTACACCGCAACAGCTGTGCCGTAAATGTCATAGTCGGAGTAAAACATTCATCTCAAAATTGACTAGCCAATACGAGACTAGACAACACTGCACTTGATCTAAGTTTTCAGTATGTTACTGTTAAGGGTATAATAGCACTCCTTAGTCTCTTGACTTTTCTCTTGGCCTCCTCCTCCACACTGCTTATCTCTCGCTGTATTTCTCACACACACACGCAAGTATGTTACAGACTACAGTCTCATACGCGCATGTCTTGATACCACAACAGGACCAGATTGCATACAATTGGAATGGAAAAAATCTTGAAATGACGAAGACGAGGCTAAAATGTCAAGGCTTGAGGTATTAAATGTGTAAACAGAGCGATGTAGTGACTGAAGCCAAGAAAATTGAATAAAAAATGAAAATACAATACAGACATTAAAACGGAGCTGCACTATCCTAAAGGTGAAAAGAGTTGGGCAGATGCGTACATAAAGAGGCACGTGGAAACTCGCTGTTTACTCATTTTTTATATGGCATTTTAGTATTTATATCTCAGAATATTATACCCAAAGAATGAGTGTATAACATGACTGAAGTCTATGTTGCTTTCTGAAATCAGATCATTGTGTAGGCAGTTTGTGAGTATTCCCACTGTGTGCTGCTTAGAAGATAGGGTTTAGTGAGGGCTCTCCGTTATTAGCGGCACTATCTGATTTAGAGACAATCACTCCGGCTCCTGTTGGCGCTTCTGTCATGAACAGGAGGCAACCAAAGTCAATGGGACTCATTTTGATGACAAGGCAAGAAGTGCTAAATGCGTCTTTTTTACAGTCGTTGCTCCTGGATGCGGGCTGGAATGACGAAATGCGAAGGAAGAAAGATGGGACACGTTCCGTTGCAACCCCTGAGAGCTATACTAGCCAGAGCTCATCTGTTGAATGGCTCCCGTCCCACCTCCTCCTCCTCCTCCTCCCTCTTCACCCTCACCTCCAACTCTCCACCCCTCTGCCTTCCCGCTTCACCTTGGCCTTGGCGCAATGACAGGCCCCTCAATTATCTCCACCGATTGATCGCGGCTGATTGCAATTGCCGTGAATTATTTAGACTTTGCTGAAATTGCTCGCTAAAGGGGAGGGAGAGCGAAAAGAGGGAAGATATTGCAGTTCAAATAAATTGCACGTTATCCACATGAAGTATCGGCCCGTTTCGCAAACAACAGCAGCTGTGGAAGCCTAACTGTGCCGATCAATGAAGCAGAGCTGGGGAAACGGCATCGAGCTACCTTGTGCTGTGGTAACAGAGCTACCAGCTCACCACCCAATCTCCACCGTCCCTCTCCTCTGATACGTTAAGTAAAGAAGGAGGAGATGTAGCGTGGGGCAGCAGACCTCCTGGGTGATGTGAGAGGAGCTGACTCTTTCCCTGGCCGGGTGCTGGCGTGGTCACAGCAGAGGAGCGGAGTGGAAATGACTCCCTCCCTCCCTCGCTCGCTCCTTCCTTCCCTCCCTCTCTGCCTCTCTTGCTCCTGTAGCAGAGATGCTGCCCCTGGGGCCGTTGAGGTGCAGTAGGAAAAGGTTTTTCTCTACCATTGTGGTGAGCGTGCTTGCCAGGATGCTGCAGTCAGACAGCAGGGGAAGGTCTCTGCTTTGCCACGAGCAGGCCAATGTCACAGGCGTGACAGAGTGGGCGGGCTGCAAAAAGGGAATGAGGACAGACGCTCACAGATAGGAGGAATATACCCAGCATGTTCGAGCATGTGATGGAGAGCGTCTGCCTTTGTTTTCTCAAAGAGGAATACATGGGAGAAAGATGGCAGATACTGGTCTGTGTGGTCGTAGCTTTTGTTGCAGTTGGAGCATGCAAGTCTGCGATAATACAATCGTTGATCTCAAGGATCATAGCAAACATGGATTCACATGAGCTTGCGTCATGCCTCACTCCAACAAAACTGCTCGTGACAAGCCTCAGTAGGGTTCAGTACCGAAACCTGGTCCCTGAAGACCGGTATCTACCGGGCCGAAAGTCAACGCAAATTCCGGTGCCTCATTTTGGGCCCACGTGCGCTGCTCTCCGGTACTCCGAAACGGACGTTAGAGGCAACAGAAGCATCACTGCACATGACGCTAGTTAACACTGCACTTGGCAGCATGTAACTTTAGCTGTAAACAAGCCGTTCTTCAATGTCACCGACTGTCGTTTTGTACTCTTATTTTCTTAAGTATCGGTTCAAGCATCATTTAGGCACTGGCACCCTTTTTAAAAGTATTGTTGCAGCACCGGTATCGAAAAAAACAAACGATACCCAACCCTAGGCATCAGACAAGGCTACTGCACCTTGTGTACTAATGCTATTTGTGTGTTATTGCTTATGTCCCTGACTTGGTCTAAGCAGCCTAAGGGGCTGATGTGGGCTGTTATTCAACTGTGTCTTATTTTAACCAGGTTAGGTGGCAGGAGTGCAGGGGAGAGCCGGGGCTAAGTGAAAATGCCACTCATTCCTGAAGAGTCCCTGGCCTCGTCAAGGTTAGTGGCTTGTCTTTGTAAGTTGAGGGATTGATGCATGAGCCTGTCTGGCGCTGAATTCAAAGTCCAAAGCTGTCACAGGCAGCAGCTCCCCCTCCCCCCCCCTCTCCCTCTTTGCAGGCTATCACAGGGCCCCGTCCTTCCCAACTTCTTAGCAGCCTGTCCTTTTGGGAACCTTGAGCAGCCCAGGCAAGGACACAGCGTCTGGTGCAGTAAGCCTGTGCAGAGGGGGAGGCTTTACGTAACATTCTGCTTTAAACATGGGTGTATGACTTCCCTGACACGGAGCAGTGCGGTGCCGAGCTGCACAGCTCACAGCTCATGTCCCCTCACCCTACCCCCCCCCCCCCCCCCCCCCCCCCGCGCCCTGGACAAGGAGGGGGCAGAGAGATCCCTGCAACTTAATTATATCTTTCTCTTTTGAAAGCTTTCGTTTGAAATTAAATTTTCCCAGGCAATTAACTAAAGAGGAGTTTTTTTCAGAATTTATGAATGAATGATGGATATATTGCACAGGATGACAGGGGGAAACGGGGGGTGGGGGGGGTGGGGGAGCGGGGATGCATATGCCAATATATGCTGCGAGGTTGTGTCCCTGAGATTTATTTCCATTGCGAAACGGGTGAAGTTCGGGGAAATTCATCATTAAACTTTGTACCTGAGAGCTGCTCTTTTATGCCCCCAGTGCAACAACACAACGGAGTTCATAGTACACCATTCCACTGTCAATGTTTGGGTTATTTTCAGTGTGAAGGCTTGCATACTTTCACATTGCTTGGCTTCGCAGGATGGGTGGAACATGCAAGAACTGGGGTTTCCCCACTCCCTTATTCATTCAGACCCACATCTTATAGAAGCTGGCTATAACTTGCTGAATGATGTTACATGCTGCACACCCCGAATCGTTTTGGCTTTAACTGTAATTGTGTAACTTTTTGGCTTCTGGTGATGAGCTGAACCGTTGCTGGGCAACAAGGGACCTGTGCGGGTGGCCGCGGAGAGTTGAAGCTATGTGAGTTCAGATAGATCTGCAGCACATTATCCGGGTTTCCAATAGAGGAATGTCACTGAATTCCTTTGAAATACCATTGTTTAGGTATGTGGTCCAATTCTTGATTATTTCTTGTTCGTCCAAAGGAGTCTGTCTTCTAAGGTGCATAAAGACCAGCTTTGTAATGACTCTGACATTACAGATATCCTTCACTCCACTTTAAATGTGTCAATGAATACATGAATGACTGATTGCACTGTCAATGAACTGCTTTTAAAAGAACACGGTTAAATAAGTGGCACATCTCTAAATAAAAATAAAAAAATGAATGCACTCCCACACCACAAAACAAGGAGCAAGGACATTTGGCATAACCCAAGCTATGAAAGTGGCCTCTTGAATTTCTGAAAGATGCTATCCTTTTGTGAACCCTCCAGCCCACTTGTAAATCCATTAGTGAGGTGGCGTTATTCAGTGGGTAAACAGACCGAAAAGACTGTGGTTCAGAAGTGCAGCTTTCTCGTAACTGCGTTAGAAGGCGCCCAGTAGTAGAGAGGCCATTTCAGAGGAGATGGGAGTGCAACTGGGCCGATGACTTGAGGCATCCATATGACCCATTACTTTGGGAAAATGGACTGGTGACCAGAAGATTGCTGGCTCACACTCTGCTCAGCCTCTGCCCTTAAGCAAAGGCAATTAACCTGGATTCCTCCAGTAAATATCCAGCTGTAGAAATGGAAAAGAGATGTGTAAGAGTGATAATCGTGTAAGTGACTTTGAATAAAAGTGTTCACTAAGCAGGAAGATTAATACGGCTAATAGAGCAATCCCTCCTTGTGTCTGGATCAACGGAAGTATATTTCCAGGATAAAGCCTGACATCATGTCCCTCACCTTCCGCCCTCTGTGTGTTGCCGTTCTCAAAGGAAACAACAACTTTTGAGCTAGCAAGCTAATGGCAAGTTTTGAAGAAACTTTGGATTGTGCAACAAGTCAGGCTTGCACGGTTCTTTCAGGGAATGATTGTAAAGATTTACAAAGAATACGTTTACGGCGTTTCCTCTCTAACTGGGTCATTTTGGGGCCGATGGGTAGGATTGCTGTGGACGAAGTCCACATGACGATACACTGGTAAGAGCAAATGATTTTTAATCATGTATCCAGCTAATTTAAATAGCTCATGTTACTGTATTGTGTCAACAGTTAACTTCATTTGATATTATATGTGGCGTTTTCTTTTGCGGGGTGTACATTTTCCACCAAAACAAGTTCCTTCCCGAGAGCCACCGTCACTGCGTCCAGAGCTTAGCGCCGCCCAAGATGATCGTGATTGGTTTAAAAGAAATGCAAACAACCCAGAGCGTGGTGTAGCCAGACCTTACTCCACAGCGCTGTGGAGATGGGGCTTGCTATGCGAGACTAACCCCTCCTCTATCTCATCCGTCTTTGTGCACACATTCAGAGACTTGTCTCTTCCTGCGGCATTAAGGCCAGAGCGTGACCTTGACCTGATTGCTGAGGAGGCTGTTTGAGGAACTCTCCTGAAGGAGATCCAATCATGTGACACCCTTCACCGGCCTCGGCCCCTATCCTCTCTCCTGACCTTGTATGTCTGCAAGGATGAGGGGGGGGGGGGGAGACAGCTGCAGGCGTTGTCATTCAATCGGGTCATCGCCCCCAGGGTCAAGGTTCAGACCCAGACTGAAGTTTGGAATGGCTGACCCCATAGTTTTCCACCCCGTTTGACCGTGGTGACGAACCGGGCAGGGTTAGTCATCAATTCTCAATCACTGATAGCACGCAGTAGTGGGATGTAACTAAGTACATTTTACTCCAATACTGTACTTAAGCAAATTTTAGCTACTTGTACTTTACTTGAGTCTTGTCTTTTCATGCCACTTTCTACTTCTACTCCACTACATTTCAGAGAGAAATATTGTACTTTTTACTCCACTACATTCATCTGACAGCTTTAGTTACTTTACAAATTAAGATGTTTTCCTCACAAAACACATGTAGTTTATAACATCTGATCAAACTGCCCAACAATATAACAGCCTACAAGTCCAGCTGGAATGATTAGACCATTAAACACACAACTGTTTGGATCCTTTACACTTTCTAAAATGGGAGGATTTTTCTGCATTAAGTACTTTTTACTTTTAATACTTTGAGTACATTTACATCCTGACGATACTTACGTACTTTCACTTAAGTTACATTTTCAACACAGATGGGTTTTTTTTTTTCATTTTTACAGTATGGTATTATTACTTTTACTTAAGTAAAGGATCTGAAAATTTCTTCCTCCACAAGTTTCCAACCCCGTTTGACCGTGGTACCGAAGCGAGCAGGTTCACTCGTCCCTTCAGTTCTCCCTCACTGATAGCAGCTTGTGTCAGGGAAAGGTCCTTTCATGTCCACAGTGATTCATGTCCAGGGTGAGCTGGCTGCGAGGATCTGTGTCATTGCAGTTGCCTTCGCTCCCTCCCTACAGCTGCCCCGCTGTTTAAAAAGCACGGTTGGCTCACTGTCTTGCTTTAGAGCACACTACTGTCTCTGCTTCAGAGTATTTTTATGCTAGCACGCTAATGTTTCTGCCCTCTGGATGTGATTACCATATGGCTGGGTGAGTCGGGATCCCAGCCCACTTTGTTAGAACATGCTGTAAGCCAGAGCTGCGAAGATTCATCGATTCAACGATTAGTTGTCAACTACTGAATTAACCGCAAACTATGTTGATAAACGATGAATCGGTTTCATTTTTCACAATAAAGAAGGAAAACATTTCAGATTTCAGACTTCAGCCTCTTAAATGTGAATATGTTCTAGTTTCTTCTCTCCTCTGTGACCGTAAACTGAATATCTTTGAGTTGTGGACAAGACATTTGACGACGTCATCTTGGGAATTTTTTACCATTTTTAAAAAAATATTTTATAGACCAAACAACTAATTGATTACTCGAGAAAATAATCAACAGATTAATGAACAATGGAAATAATCATTAGTTGCAGCCCTACTATGATCAACCCTATAGCCAAATGCCAGTCTTTGTACACATTCATTTAAATGTACACTATAGTTGTAGAATTGGGTTTCCCTGAGGTCCCTGAGGCTTGTTGCAGCCTATTTTGATGCCATGTTTCCATATATGTTGTGTTGTGACACAAAATAACTGTTTTGATCTACTCTTAAATAGTGTGAGTCAAAGTTAACATTCTGATATGCTGCCTGTGCAACTTTGTTTCAAATGTAACTTTATTTCTGAGATGATGACCAAGTATAATTTAAAACTTTGTATGTAGTCAGTGAACCTGAATCCGGTTTCCGGTTTTCATCTTTGTTTATTTGAGTTTTTGTAGGGCCACCATTCACGTCTTTGTCATTTCAGGCATTTGCCATCAGACGGCGAAAAAGCAGGGTAACAATTTACAACTTAGTGAATCTTAACCTTTTAATCCGCAGCTGAAATGCAATATCCAAATGACGCAATGTAATGCACCGATGGAAAATGGAATTGAATTAAATAGAATTCAGCAAAATAAAAGGGCATTTTGTCAAATGATGAAAAACAACTCATAATGTCATCAGTGCAACTGAGTAAAGCTACCCCTGATATGAATATAATATCGTGTCTGACGTGAGAGGCTGCACACAGGGTCTCAGGCAACTGTGTGAAGAAGCAAAGACTCATTTCCAGTCTTGTTTTCACAGAAATGTCTTTACTCTCTGTGGAGCCAAATGTCAGTTATTTATCAAATGCTATGCTTCTCATCTCACTAGAAAACGGGCCGAGACCTACCATAGTCTTCAGCTTTGATAAAACAAAACTGATTATGTGCTGGAAGGAGTAAGGCATTATGTAAGACTGTTGCCATTAGTTGTGAAAGGCCTCAATTTGTCAGGAAGGACACGGAAGCTTTATTAAGGGGGATAAGTGATCCAGATGCAGTGCATTCACAAAGTAGTCAGACCCCTTTCATTTTCTTTTATTCATTTCGTCATGTTGCGGCCTTGTTCATTTTCCCCTCATCAATCTACACTCAATATCCCATAATGACAAAGCAAAAACAGGATTTTAGAAATGTTTGCAAATGTATTAAAAAGAAAAAACTGACATTGACATAAGTATTGAGACCCTTACCCAGTACTTCGTTAAAGCACCATTGGCAGCGATTACAGCCTCAGGTCTTATTGGGTGTGTGCAACAGGCTTTGCACACCTGGATTTGGGGATTTTCTGCAAATCCTCTCGAGCTCTGCCAACTTGGATGGAGACCACAGCTGGGCGGCCATATTTAGGTCCCCTCCAGAGATGTTTGATTGTGTTCAGGTCCGCGCTCCGGCTGGCCTACTCATAGTCATTCAGAGTTGTCCCTCGTCCACTCCTGTGTCATCTTGGCTGTGTGCTTTGGGTCATTGTCTTGTTGGAAGGTGAACTTTGGGCCCAGTCTGAGGTTGGAAGGTGAACCTTGGGCCCAGTCTGAGGTTGGAAGGTGAACTTTGGGCCCAGTCTGAGGTCCTGAGATCTTTGGACCAGGTTTTTATTAAGGGCATCTCTATACTCTACTCCGATCAACTTTCTCCTAACCTTGACGAATCCCCATTGTCATTTTTCGCACTTTTTAGCTTGAGTGTCCTTTACTTGTTTTTAAACTTTTGTATAACCAAGTTTTCTTTGACAAATATTGGCATTTTGATGCAGTGTGTGTATATGTGTGTGTGTGTGTATATATATATATATATATATATGTATGTGTATATATATATATATATATATATAAATATGTGTGTTATCATAGATGGCCCCACTGGGAATCAAACTCCAAATCCTGGCATCGTTAGCGCAGTGCTCTCCCCTGTGGTCCAAACCCTTCATAAGCTGTCTTGATTATGTTGAGAGAGTTGTCTTGTTAGACACAACTGCAATAAAGGTGATCGCCTGCTAGGATTTGACATTTCAAATCAGACATCATTTTCTGCCCGCCTGGATACACCTTTAGCTCTCACACACACACACACACACACACACACACACACATACATACACACACACACACACACACACACACACACACACACACACACACACACACACACACACACACACACACACACACACACACACACACACACACACACACACACACACACACACAGAAAGGAGCCTATAGAGAACCTGTAGCTGTGGATGTTGATTTTCAGCCTCAGCCCATCAGGTGTTCCTCTTGTGTAACTGTGTTATGTCCAAAGAGAGCATTTTAAGTTGCGCCTTTGTTTGGGTTATAAAAGGTTATGGAAGCTATGGTAAAGCTTGTATATCGTGTGAGAGCTCTTTTTTTTTTTTTTACACACACACACATGCGCGCACACGCACACGCACCTAGGGCTAGCACAGAGGAGCTGTGTGCTTGTGTAACTGTGTTTACACGTCTGGGGCCGGTGCTGGCACAAGAGTCAGATGAATGTGCTTTATCCAGGGCCTCTTTCTCTCTCTCTCTCTAAGCCACCTTCCCCTCCATTCAGCGTTGACCTTGGTGCTTATAAGGAGGCAGGGCTTGACCCACATTTACCCCCCTGAACTGGAGCTAGAACCCCCCCCCCCCCCCCCCCCCCAGCCGCATAAAGAGACCTGACACCCTATTCCACTTTCTCCAACGGCCATTTTCTTTCCGTCTCTGGTCATATGTGCTGCACTTTAGACGTTTAGAAAGTAAGAAACAGCGCCAGCGTTTCTGCAGCGCGTCTGGCAGCAGAGGAAAGTGGAGCAGCGGGCTTCATGACTCGTCTCCGAGGCACCAACTTGTCTGGTGTGCACTAGGTCACCATTAGCACGCAGTGGCTTAGCACCGGGGCTGGTGAGAGTTTTAGCGGCAGGTCAACCCTCCTCTGGTTTTTAAAGCGGAATGTCAAACTGTGGCTGATGCAAATGACTACACACGCAAACACATGTAGTGGCTAGCATCTGGTGGGGCTAATGTTCTGGTACGGGCAAACACTAGGGTGCTAACATGAGGCACACTAATGTTCAGAGAGCGGTTTGGCAGTCTATTTGTAAGAGGTTTGTGTAGCCAAATAAAAAAATAATGTGCATACTAGGGCTGAATAACGTTGTTGAATATGGCAATAATGATATTACTTGATAAATTAAAAGATATCAAAGTGTACTCAGTTCTGCATTTCTGCTGCTTTCATGTTCTGCTAAATACAACAAAGCACACGTTGAGTTTAAAACAAATAAAAAGAAATCATTTCCAACATTCTTCTGTTGAACAAATTGAACATTCAATGAGATATAAAAGGCACGGCTGAAAAAAGAATGACCGTTGCATTCTGAATGTGAACTTTTCTACTGATGTTTTCTTTCAATAAC